>CM071573.1:66297318-66434818 GCA_036426205.1 Ascaphus truei
ACAAGGTGCGAGATTACAGCAGTATGACCGTGACAAGTGCGAGATTAAAGCTGCATGACCGCGACAAGGTGCGAGAATTACAGCAGCATGACCGTGACAAGGTGCGAGATTACAGCAGTATGACCGTGACAAGGCGCGAGATTACAGCCACATGAACAGGACAAGGTGCGAGATTACAGCCACATGAACAGGACAAGGTGCGAGATTACAGCCACATGAACAGGACAAGGTGCGAGATTACAGCCGCATGAACAGGACAAGGTGCGAGATTACAGCCACATGAACACGACAAGGTGTGAGAGTACAACCACATGAACAGGACAAGGTGCGAGATTACAGCCACATGAATAGGACAAAGTATGAGATTACAGCCACATGAACAGGACAGGGTGTGAGAGTGCAGCCACATAAACACTTTGGTAGTCTGCGGCTCAACTATGGTCAGACGGCAGAATTATTTGTGGGGTTATTTTTGTAATTGCAATTCAGTCTCCGTGTCCGCCAGATGATGTGCTGAATATCTTCACCTATGTCCGCGCAATGACTAAACAAATGCTACACACTATGATTGTGATACTCTGTAGCGATCACGGTGCCACAAATTGCACATAAATACCAGGGATTTACAGTTGGTTTTGTTCTGCACAGAAAACAGTAAATCTTGCTACAGCTGTACAGTAAGACTCATTTATTGCATAGGGCTGGTGGCGCATTGAACACAGTACAGTATCTGTGCCCAAGCATGCCAAGAACGTCACAGGTGTTTCAATACAAGATACAGTACAATGTAGAAATGTGTCTCTTTAAACACTGCCTTTTTTTGTTTTGTTTAATATGACCTTGTATTTGATCAAAAGTAGCAGCCTCACACTTTACTCAAAACAGTATGCATTAAGGCAGGGGTCCGCAAACTATTTGAGCTAAGCCCCGATTCAGCCATTACAGCGGCTAACTGTTGTATGTTTCTATCTAATAATAATAATAAACAACAACTTTATGTCATATAACGCTTTTCTCCCAAAGGGACTCAAAGCGCTTCACAATTACAGTGTAGCGCGCAGTACGCAGCACTTTTTTTAAATTTATTTTTAGAAAATGTTTTGCTAGGAATTAATACATTGAGAGTTACCTCTCGTTTTCAAGTATGTCCTGGTCACAGAGTTATAATGACAATAAATGGTTACAAATACATAGTTACTGTCATGGAACAAGAATCATATTTGTGTTTGACCCCCCTTCTGTTTGTCAGCTCCTTAAGTTCAGCTGCATGTATTTGTTCCTCACACACACACTGTGCCTGTGTGATGTATCACTATGTTGCCTTTTCCTTTCAGTCTGCCAGTACTCTGGTTGCCCTGGCAACATCTCCAGTCCTCCTAGGTATTGGACTTTACCATTCCCCCCTGTCCCTGCTGACAGTTGGTTTAGCCTGCCCCTATTCCTGTGTCACAAGCAGGACCCTCTTTCTTTTACTTCCTGGCTTTGGCTGAGTGAGTACGTTTCATGTTACACTCCTCTGGCAAGGCCCAATCCTTTTTTACCTGCCCTTAACTACAAGGCATCCACAGAGAAACACTCTCCCAACACAACATCACATCCACAAGTGCCTGTATTTACTGCTGCTTTCCTAATAAAGTGGAGAAAATATAACAGGACTTGGTGTGCTTTGGAAAGAGGGCTGAGTTAAAGCTAACTGGAGCTATTCATACATCACACGTGACCCTGGTTCCAGTATACAGTAGTTACATTAAGTGAACAGTGTTATAATGTGTTATAATGTGCATGCAATGCCTTGTGTATAAAGATAATACATTTTATAGGCGTATGTAACAGTTACAGACCAGATTAAAATGTGAGATAGGTTTAGTTTGAAAGAATTTAGACCGGTGACGGCTTTGATAGTCTCGGGTAGATTGTTCCAGTTGTGGGGGTGCACAGTAAGAGAAGGGGAAGCAGCCGGATACTTTGTTGAACCTTGGGACCATGAACAGTCTTTTGGAGTCTGATCTCAGATGATAAGTGCTGCATGTGGTAGGGGTGAGGAGCTTGTTCAGATAGGCGGGATGCTTGCCCAGAAAGTATTTGAAGGCAGGACAGGAAAGATTAATTTGCACCTAGACTCATGTGATGACCAATCTAGTTCTTTGAGCATTTCGCAGTGATTTGTGTTGTAGTTACATTGGAGGACAAAGCGGCATATTGAATTGTAGCGGGTGTCTAGTTTACTAAGGTGAGTTTGTGGTTCTGTGCCATATAGTGCGTGCCCATAGTCTATAATTGGCATTAGCATCTGCTGTGCAATGCACTTTATGACCAGCAGATTTAGGGAGGATTTGTTCCTACAGTATAAAGTACACCTAGTTTGGCCTAGGTTTTGGATGTCAGGGTATCAATGTGTATCCCAAATGTTAAATGGGAGTCAAACCATATGGCCAAGTATTTAAAACTAGTAACAGGAGTTAGGGTGGTGTTAGCGTTGGTTGTGATCTGGAGCTCATTCGTTAGAAGCTTTAGAAATTTAGCATTGGTCCCAAATACCATTGTTACAGTTTTGCCAGTTTTTAAAAACAGTTTGTATTGGGAAATCCAATTTTCAAGTCGCAGCAAGGAATAGGAATTATACAGACACAGTCCCTGTCTAGATGCGTTTACAATCTATGATTTTTGGTGCCTGAGGCATAAAGAGTTAAAGTGACTTTTTCAAGGTCACAAGGAGTGACAACTGATACAAATTCCATGCTTTTACTCACTGAGCCGCTCCTTCAGCCCTAATCCTGTGCATCTTGTGGGAAGAGATATATAGATACATACTCTCTAAAAATACAACAAAAGACAGAAAAGCCCAAAGCTACATTCAATTATGACAAAAATATACTGTGAAATACCTATATATTCTCTTGAAAAAGTTTCACTAAATGACCCTTTTTCAAGAGAATATATTTGTATTTCACTGTGTATGTTTGTCATATTACATGTAGCTTTGGGCTTGTCTGTTTCTTGCTGTATACATTTAGCCACGCCCAGTAGAACTCCTTTTGACACTTATATACATATATAAATATTATGTGGTATGGTTTTTTTTTCAGCTTGCTGGGATTCTGTGTTTATTAACTTTTTCCAGCTGGTCTCACCTGTATTGGAGGTTAGTGGCCCCTCTCCCCAGGGTTTAAGCTCGCCACTCCCCACTTTCCAAGTAAGCTGGTCTTTTTCATGTTGCTGGGTTTGAACAGATATGATGTGATCAATCTTTCTCTAATTATAGAGGCAAATAAAATTTTTAATCAGGTAGTGTTAGGACCTGCAAATTTGGTCACGCCTTGATCTGGTTTGCAGTTGTATCATGCTTTGGCCAAAGGGTTTAACTAAATTACCTTTTTTTCAGTAGAATATATAGGTATTTCACTGTGTATTTTTGTAATATTGGATGTAGCGTTGGGCTTCTCTGTCTATTGTTATATACAAAGTAGTGGTTGAAATCCTGGGATTCCAGCGGTGCACAGCTGAGTAGAATAGGAGACCAGCAAGGTGTGGGTTAAAAATATGTATTTATTAACAAATCATGGTATGGGGGACACACTCTGACGCGTTTCGGACTGACATAGTCCTTAATCATAGAGCTGACTCGCGCCGTTTTTCTCCCCAGTCTTAAGTAGTAAGCCCCGCCCACCTGCGTCATCGCAGTGCGTGAATTTGGCGCGAAAATCACCGAGATGCACCCTCATTGGTTGGTGCTCATACCCAATGGAGAGCAAGATGCCGTGGGTGTGTTTCAAGCAGGGGAATGACGCGCATACGCAGCAGCCGCACGTACACCCCCTCCTGCAACACCAGCCGCGACGTTGCTAGGGCAACCCTAAACAATAACAATGAACTTCCCGTCTCGATCTTATATGGGAATATGTACATAGCTATATGAACTAAAGAATCAGCGGTGAGGGGGGGAGGAAGGAGGAGGGGGGGGGAGAAAATAAAATAAAAAGACTGGGGGAGGGAAACAGATATGAATAAAATAAGCATGATGAATCATGCCTAACTACAATAAAAACATACATAACGAACAGAAACAATTACACATTATTAAACATTATAAAGCGAATCTTGGAACTGCAACGGAAGGTCATAGAGTCAGATACAGGGCAATGTGTTGTCATTATTTAACCATATACTCATTTTCAGTAACAATAACAATTCATTTGGCATAGAATATAAACCATTTGTCCTTTATGTATTCTATGTGGAAACATATAAATTCATGTCTGTGAATATTCATATATTGCACTCTAGGAGGAGACTAATATTAACCCCATATGACTTGTTTAGTAAATAAATGGAGTTATATTTTACATGATAAATGGGCAGAGAAAGCAGGCTATGCATAAAAAACTTGGATATGTATGACATAAAGAGAACCTTAATATAGACTAAATGGCCCTCCAAGGTGATTAGTGTCTATATTGAATGTTGATTTGGTCCATTAAGCATGCAATACCTCTATTTCAGATCTTTGTGCATAAGGCAGATCAAATCTACACAGGTCGCTACATGCATCAAGAGTGAAAATGCATATTTTCTTAGCTGTATTTAGTTAAGGAAGTGTTTCAACTCCTGATTCATGCCCCTGGGTGCCAAAGTGCCAAAGTATACATTTGGCCACTGCCAGTAGCACTCCTATTGACACTTAAAATATATATATATATAAAAAGTAGATTTTACCAGATTGGAGTCCGGAAAAAACGAGACAGCACACAGTCCAGTAGTTCCAATGAAGCTGTATTCAGAGTAACATGGCACCACCTCCAACGTTTCGATCACACAAGCGTGACCTTCCTTATATATATATATATATTATGTGGTATGTTTTGTTTTTTTGAGCTTGCTGGTATTCTGTGTGTTTACTCTCTAAAAATACTAACATTAGATTACGGATATGCCCAGGGAAAACTGCTGATATTGATTTAATCAAATAACAAATTATTTCAGTTCTAGCGGTTACAAAGTAGGACGTGCAATTTGTAAAATATTGTCCTCTGGAAAGGTTAAGTGTAGTGTAAGTTACAGACCAAGAAGATGATGTATCAACTCAAGGAAAGCTTTTGAGTGCTCTGATACTGCCATTTTCTTCTTGCGGCTGCATCAATCTTAAGAGAGACTAGACCACATTAGAACTGGAAGATTGCCTGATGCTAGTAAAAGGTGAAAACAAATGACCCACGGATGCAGAATTTGAAAGATCCCATTACATGTGAATTATGTAACTCCTCCTATTGACACTCCCCACATTGCAAGCAAAATTGATGGTAAGTGGCTGAATGAAAATTGTGCATTTCATGTCAGTTTTGCTTTTAAATTGCCCTGATACATCTTCCTGTAAAAGCTGTTATGTCAAAGTCTCTGGCTCCTGACATATGGAGAACGCCTACTAGGTGGTTAGGAGAAATTCACCAATTAGGCAGATTTAAAGAAAAAATTCAATTTCCTGTTAACATTACAGGAAATGGGTCTTTATGATTATTATTAAGTGCTCTCTCAGTCGGTAAAAATGTTGTTTTCTACAAATTGCTAATAATTACATTCACCATTTCATCCTGATCATTATTCTTATGCGAGTCTATAGTGTTCTGGAGCAATATTACATTTTCTATAGATTATTTTCAACATTTTGAGGGCTCTTGGACATATGTGGAACTTCCTTTGGTGTCTAGAATCACTGCAACTTATGTTTGGACATGAAGACTTTCATTGATCTAAATTGGTCTGTGCAAAATGTCAGCAAGCACTGTACATTTATCAGGTGGGTATTAACCAGTCAGAAGAGGCTAAGGTCATAAGGTTAGCCAGAAAAAGGGAAGCCGCAGTGTGCTGGCTATTCACTTACAGTAAACCAATATGATAAAAACACTGAAGGTCATGGAAAGGGTTATAAGGACAAGCTAAAATAAGAGAAGGTAAGGAAATGTTTGAGGGGCAGTAGCTGGGAATAGAATCGAACAGTTGGTCGCAGCCGTTTTGACGCGTTGATGTGAGTACCAGCGTTTGGCTGCACGAGGGAACCTTCACCGCAGCCACTTTCACCACTGGCCAGTAAGTCGCCAGCTGTTTTGCCAATAAGATAAGTACAATAAGGGAAAACCCAAAAAGAAAGTAAATCTTGAAAAACAAGATTCACAGAAACTCCATGACGGGACACTCAGGGCGGGTAGGAAAAATACAAAATGTATTAAATATACAATCAATGGTCAAACAAACATAATAAAAATGGTAAATACTAAAAAAACATATATAAAGTAGACCATCTCCAAAATGCTAAAGTCAGAAAACAGTAATGTCAGCAAAAATGTGTGTGTACTTAGGGTACCAAGAAGTATCACATAATAGTACAGTTCCCACTCGACAGAAAAAGTACCCCAGAAGGTTCAATGGGTACTATAACCTCACAGTAAATCCGTAAGGTCCGGGAAGGGTCAGAATATAACCTCTCCTGAAAACTGGGATGGCTGTCCAGCCGGTTAGATAAAGGCAAGAGTGCACCTCAGAACAGGGTTGAAGTAAATGCATTTATGAGAGTACAGGTATTAGCAAAAACAATGCATAGTAAACCCTGGTGGAAAGTAGAAATTGCAGATAGATACAAATAGTAATGAATATAGCTACTAAGTAAAGTATTAAATACTGGAAGAGAATAGTAAATGCTGCTGCAAAGACAGTAACCCTAATTGGCAACAATGTACAAGGGTGGATACATAGAAACCAGTATCAGGAAGTATATAAAGTCCCATGCTTGTACAGACCACTCCTGTAGATTTGCTGAATGAAATACTGTTCAGCCTAAATCCAAACTGCAGCACTTCCTCCCAGAATAAGTGGTGATTAGTGTCACTAGCTGAGTCAATGGGGGTCTCAAATGAGCGCTGAGGTGTCTAATGGACGCCAGCGAATCCCTAGGTAAGCCCCACAAACAGCAGCATAGTTACAGTAGAGGCAGCGATTATTCTAACAAAAACCAGTGGCAATTCCCCAAAAGACCCAGGTACACCCAGGTACATTCTGAATACATGCCTTAAACTTTCCTTAAACTAGCCCCAGCATTTCTGCATTGATTAATGGCCTATCAGATTAACAGCGGGGGGTCCCTGGCAGTCCCATTTAAACTGAATTGGACTGCCAGGGATCCCTGCTGTGTTAATCCTATGGGTCGTTAGTCAATGCAGAAATGCCTTAAACGTGCCTCAAACTAGCCCAGAACATACCCAGCACATACCGAGAATGTAACCCGGCTAGTTTACAGCAAATGTTAGAATAAACGTTGCCTCTACTGTACATGAACCTGCAGTATACGCAGGTAAATCCATGCAGTCCACGTAGATAAGGGGTTAACTCGCGACATGCAGCAAACAGAGCCATAATATGGAGACTTACACAGTTCACTGTCTGCACAAAGTAATTCCATACGCTAAGGTGAAGGTGGTGAAGAGGCGGTCACAGCAAAAAGTCAGGTTCAGGAACAGTTGAGGTTAAAAACAGGTTAAAAAAGGTTAAAAACAGCTTTATTAGTACATGCTGTACATCTCAGAAGGGGGCACTCTGACGCGTTTCGTCCCTCTCCGGGACTTTTTCAAAGAATACGCTGACTCCCCGGCGCAAACACAGCACAGCCCACACACAGCTCGACCGGAACACAGCTGACTTGCTGAAGCAGGAGACGGTTAATAAAGACACCCAATGCAGCGTTTCGCCAGGAAGGCCTCGTCAGAGGCGTGTCTGCTCATCAACCACTGATTGACTTTATATCGTGAACACATGATGTCACTCAATCAAGAAATGAAAGGCTTTTGAGCATTGAGCCACCCGTGAGTGTGCGAGAGTGAGTGTAAGATATACACACATCTATATAATCCTCATCAATATAAATTTATTTCAGCATCTGTATACCTCATAAAAAAAAGTTGACTGATAAAATACTTTGCAGCTTGCAAAGATATTTACGCACCTATATTTCACTTTCTGTATTTCTGAACATGTAAACCACTTCAGGTAATAATGTATACAGGCAGTCCTCGGTTATCCAACGGAATCCGTTCTGGAAGTAGCGTTGGATAATAAAACCATTGTAAAGTAAGTCCCATGTTAATCAGTGGTGGTGAGAGTTGGATAACGCATTCAGGCGTCGATAACTCACTCCGGCGTCGAAAAACCGCCCCTAGGGGTTGCGTTGGATATGCCATTCGTTGTAAAGTGAAACGTTGGATAGCGAGGACTACCTGTATTGCAAATAAATAATGCACCTTTGCCTTAGGCCATTTCCCACACTTTGACTTCATAGGACCACATGCTTCTATCACGGCTTCTTTCGTGCCTCTCCTAGGTTTAATTTATTTTTTATTTTGCCCCTTATCTGTGTCTCTACACACATGCACTTTACATGCATGCCTGGAGTGTATTCCTGCCTATACGTGGACTTCATACTGTCAGGAAAACAAATACTGTACACAAGTCCTGCCCTCCTCCCTGTATGGAGCATGGAGCTAGGAAAATAAATGGGCGTACATTTATGGACAACAAATATACAAACCCTGCGCTCCCAAATTGGCTTTCAATTTTAATGACATTGTACATTTTGATCCTCCATCTAATAACAAATGAGCCGTTTAGTTGCACCTTTTGATCACGCCTGCTAACCCCATCAAGGTAATCTCAATTTCAGCAGGTACTGTACCTATACTAAATGTATATTATTTCTTGACCTGTGGACTGAACATAGTGAAATATGTAAAAGTGCCTAAAGGATTAAATGAATGAAGCATAATGAGATCGATGATTCAGTGCTGCTGTCAGGAGTCTGTATGTGTATGCACTGCCAAACAGCACACTTCCAGTGGCAGCCAAAAAGCACCCATCTGCTATCTGCTCAATGCGTACACCAACTGGACTTACCACAGCTTCATGCAAAGTTACCTACCCTTGTGTTAATGAATAACAAAGATATCTGGGGTGCTCCCTATATAATGTAATACATTACGGGAGTCTATGATACTCTGTAGCTCGCTGAACTTCCACTTCTTTCTGGCACAGGATCCCTGCGTTCCTTCCGTATGTAACCATAAGATAGAAAGATAGCCGGGGTTGGTGTCAAACGATGGGTGAATCATTGGGGTAAATGTTGGAGAATTATATAAATAAATACCACTCACATGGCCATGTATGAGTGACCGCTTATCATGCTGGGCTGATCTGGGTAACTCTGAGGTATCCTCTGTCTCCCTGCGTCCCCTCAGTGTGAGGTCATAGGGTAACAGAAATAGTGCGGATCGGTTAAACAACAATTTATTAGTAAAAACAGGTAAGTTTCTGTACGCTCACAGTAAAAACCGCACGTTTAGGCTCGTCAACGCTTCTTTCTGCCTCACGCTGCAATGGATTCCCACGTCCGCGTCCGGATCGCAGGACCGTAGACGGGCTGCTTCCTTGAAACTATGGTGGCTGATGGCAGTCAAACTTCTTCCAAGCAGCCCTAGCCTCTCTGACCCTGGACACATACTTCAATCTGATTTTTCGAGACTTGAAAAGTGGATTTCCCAAAAAATCTCTAATACCATTCTAGCCCGTCACTAGTTTTAAATATCTGGGCATATGGTATGACTCCCATTTAACATTTGGGTTGCACATTGATACCTACAGTAATGCCAATTATAGACTATGAGGACATAGAATATGGTACAGCACCCCAAACGCACCTTGGAAAACTAGACTCCCTCTACAACTCAATATGACCCTTCGTCCTCCAATGTAACTACAATACACATCACCGCGAAATGCACAAAGAGCTAGATTAGCCATAACTGGAGTCTAGGTGTAAAGTTCATTTTTTCTGTCTTGCCTTCAAATATTTTCTGGGAAGGCTACCAGTCTATTTGAACAAGCTCCTCACCCATACCACACGCAGCACTTATCATCTGAGATCTAACTCCAAAAGGTTCAACAAAGAATCTGTCTGCACCTCCCCTTACCGTACGCTTCACAACTGGAACAATCTACCTGAGACAAGGGAGAAGAGAGAGAGGAAATGCAAAAAAACAGGACCAAGGTCCAAGAGAGACAGCCCCAGGACTGTTGGTTAGCACATAATAGTTATAATCCACACAGCAAGAAGGCATTATTGGGCATTAATACCCTGTTCTTCAGGCATTACATTTGAAGTCCCGTTTTTCCCTAAAGAGAGATTTGGGGTGAGCATGTGTATAATGATACAGTGGACCATGCTACCAGAAAGAAGAAAAAATGTTACACACCCAAATAAGTGATGTATTCTACCTTTAAAAAAAAATTATAATTATTTTAATGATATATTTTATGTTCAGAATACTAAACATTTAAGCAGCAGAAAAACTTAAATATGTAAAGCGGTGTTCTTTATACATTCAGACACCAAGCTGACAAGTGTTTGAGAATATGAATCCATCATTTCTATGAGCTAATGATATGTTTGTCTTAAGGAACTTAATATTTAAGAAGAATCACCCAAAGTTTGCCTGCGGTGAAAATCTAGAGTGCTTCCTGAATTCTGATGTTTCCTTGCTACAGCATTGGTATATTTGAAATCTCTATTACAGAGAAATAAAATTGCAACTAACAAAGTGAAAGGCAGAAGCTTTTCTGATTCATTATAAAGAATTCTTAGGCAGTTCTACTAAATTATCAACCACCCCCAGGCCACGGTGCACACAGCTTCTTAAATGAATAACCCCCATCATTTCTAATATTACTTTTGTCTATTACAGGAAGCATGGCAGGTTCAAAGCAGAATATATTTTATCAGCCTGAGAGTTACATCTCTACAGAAACTCTTCCCACCAACCACCTTACCTGTGTGTAAAGGCAGTCACAAGAATATGCAAACATTAAACAGTATTTAAGAGAAAACTTTAAGGAAACAAATCCAAAATCAGTGCCTCAAAATCCTGTGGTAATGACGATATCTATATCAATGTTGACTGTTCATATGGTTTAAATATTTTTGGGAACTATTTTCCATGAGGACCATGTGGTCAATAATAACGTTTATAGAATGGTACAAAGGCTCAAATGAATGTGATGTCACTCAAAGATAAGGCATATGCTGGAAATGAAGGGGCAAAGACCGATGATCACAGGGAACAGTAAAAGAGAGGTGCGAAATGTGTTATAGAACCTCAACCTCATCATGCTTGTTTTGTGCTACTAAATCCACGTTTTATTGCGTCGATCTGGGCCCAGCCCCTCGATATTGTGCTGTGCACAGCCATTGTCCTGTTTATTGCGGCTTCAAATCGTACATGTTGCAAAAAAAAATAAGCTGTGCTGTACATGCAGATTGTACTTTAAAAGGTGACATCATGAACCTTGTTCTATAAATCTTTTGCTTTACGCCCCTTACACAATATGCTGTGAAGCCGTGTCCCCAGGGCCGTCTTAACGTATGGGCAGTTGCCCGGGGGCCCCACAGCATAGGGGGGCCCTACGCGCCCAGCCCATGCGTGCCAACCAATGCTCTCCCACCGCACAGCACCACAGCTCCGCTTGCTCTCCCCCCGCCCGGCACCCCATCTCGCACTCCCCCCGCCCGGCACCACTGCTCCGCGCTCTCTCCCCCCGCCCGGCACCACCGCTCCGCGCTCTCTCCCCCCGCCCGGCACCCTGGCTCGCTTCACAACCGCTCGCAGCCTAGCAGTGCAGCACTTTCGGTGCCTGCTGCTGCTAGTGAGCGCATGGGAGGCTGGGAGTGACAGTGTAGGTAGGTAGGGCCCCGTGCACTGCTTTGCCCGGGGGCCCCAAATGTTGTTAAGATGGCCCTGCGCGTCCCTGTGCTAGAGAAGACCTAGGTCCCATGCATTTGAGTGAAACTGGACTCTTCTGTACACGGGGAGTCATTTCTATGGCAGGCCTCCAAGAAAATACATTAGTGAGATATTGGTGTTCTAGACCAAAGCAAATTGAGAGACGGGTGATGCTAAAAATCAGACCTGTGAAACTTCCAGAAAACCATTGAGTTGATATGTCTGCCTCTCTTATGTCTATGCTTCAAGTACATGGGAGCCTCTATCATAACCCTCCTACTTCTTATACTTTCTCACATGTATACATATTATACCTAAGGCTGCGTCCCCGCTAGCGCTGAGCGGGCAACGCTTGGCGAGGTGACTTATATATATATATATATATATATATATATATATATATATATATATATGCAAGTCCCCGCTCACGCAATGCTCGCGCGCATATGCGCGGACACACATGCTCACCGGCGCTCGGCGCTTAAGTAAACAATTTTTAAAAATGTTCTAGCGTGCTCAGCTTCCCCTACAGCATTGCCTCCCTCCCCCCCCCCCCCCCCCCCCCCCGCAAGCGCTTGCAAAAATTTTAAGGACACCCGGAGCTCATGATTGGAGAGCTATCCAAGCATGAGCGCGCTCAACGCCAGCGGGGACAAAGCCTAATGTATTTTTGTTTCTCATAAACCCTTGTATATTCATGCACTCCATTTATTATACTCTTCTGTCGGTGGCTTTATGTTCTTCTGGGAAGAGCCACCCGAACCTTACACAGTAATCAAGTTCAAGGTATCACTACCACATAGGTTTTGCGTAGGTAGCATAAATTAATACTAGTAGGAAATTGGGCCATATTTATGAAGATGTTCTAGTCAATAAAACACCTATGCTTGAAGATACCCTACTGCCCAATTCAAGTAAATGGGTCATAAAGAGCCACATTTACCAAGCAATATTACTTTGTAAGATATCTAACAGGCTGGAAGACACCTTGCCACCCATTCCTAGGATGCAGGTGGCCATATTTACAGTGCCAGAAGGGGTCTTATGGAGTGACACTGCTTAGTAAATATGGCCGTTATGTTTTCTAGTGAGAGAATTGGGGGCCTATGCTATAAGCGTTCATAAGCCATTTATCGGCCAAAATGCCTACTGCTATTCTGTAAGCCTCGATAAGTGGGCGATAAAAGAATGAATCGCCACATTTTTGAGCCTTCACAAAAAACATCGTGAGTGAGCAGCGATAAGCCACTTATCGGCAGGTTCTGAAGCTCATGCAATTCTAATAGTGTCGATTAGGTTATCGAGGCCTATCGCGGCTCAAGAATGGCGATTTTCTCCCAAAATCCTCACGACAGGAAAAGTTGGCGTGAGGCTGGTGAGAAGATGCTGAGAGGTGGCGAGACGGGACTTAGAAAAAAAAATGCATTTTTTCAGCCTCCGATTCATGGCTGGAGTCTCTGGATCTGGTACCCATTAATATAAACACCAGAGACCCCCCGGCATGAATCCCATGCAATAAAAATGCATTTACAAGCAACTTCATTACCTTAGCGGCTAACCGCTAAGACAATGAAAGGGTTAACCCCTCCCGCTAGCCACCAAAGGCCAAATATCCCCTTCACCCACAACTGCTACCCACAATAAACACTAATACCCACCACCTCTACCCCCACATGATTGATACTAGAGGCCGCGGTTGTCCGGGGGTCCTCAGGTGGTGTCCGCTGGTGTCTGTGGGCCCTCGGGATGTCCAGTGGGTGTCCGGGGGTCCTCAGGTGGTTCCCGCGGGTGTCTGTGGGCCCTCAGGTGGTTCCCACGGGTGTCCAGGGGTCCTATGGTGGTCCCCTTGAGTGTCTGTGAGCCCTCGGGTGGTCCCCGCGGGTCCCCGCTGGCCTCATGTACCAATCCTGTGGCAATTTGTTTTTGCAATACATTGAAATAAATACACCCCCCTCCACCCCCCCAACATACAGTACAGTAATGGGCAAAATGACTATTATCCAAATATGGATAATAGCTCATTTGCCCATTATAAAATAAAACATTAGCCAGTCAGCATAAATAAAGTAAATAAACCTTTCTACTTACCCCTGCCATCAGGAAGGGCATCCTCATCAGCATACTCCAGGTCCATGTCCTCTGTTGCCAGAAAGAATACAAGAAAAAATACAATCTATTTGCCCCTAACCCCTTAATCACCTTAACGTTTAATAACCGCTATAGTAATTAAGGGGTTAAACCTCGTCCCCCGCTACCCACCCGGTAGGCCTAACCACTCACTCCGGGACCACTATACACACCCTGTACACATTGATTGGCGTAGTGGTACATCATACCCATGTAATATGGACATGATAAGCCATTATAGCAGCCAATGGTCACCCTAATCAGAAAGCATGACAGCCAAAAATACACAATAAAATATATTCACAAGCACCTAAACACCCCAACAATAAAAGAACTAAAAAGCCTAATAGTAAGCCACATCAATAACATTTATCTATTTCCAAAAACAGCACAATAATAAAAAATCTGTTATTCCAAAACATAAGAATACAGTTCAATAAACACCTAGCCAAGCAAACTATTCAAGAAATAAAACCACTAGCCAAACAAGCAATTCAATACATAAAAGCACTAGCCAACAAATACATGAATTAATTTAAACCACTAGCCAACAAATCAATTAATTAATAAAACCACTAGCCAACACATCAATTAATACCAGTAGCCAACAAAATAAATAATTAATTAAAAACGCTAAACAATCAGAAAATGAAATAAAAACAAGCCATCCAAATTATAAACAATTTAAGCCAAACAATAAACAGAAAAAGAAAAAACAACAATTAATAGGGGGAAAAAAGCATTTGCCAAAATGAGCTTACAATCTAAGTGGTATGATGGGAGATTTACAGCAGGTGAGGGAATAAGTGCTGTAGATGGCAGTGCTTGGCCATAATGGGTGGTAGGAGTGACTGTGAGTGTGGGACAATAGCCATGAGTTCAGGCTATTGAGATGCTTGATTTGTGGGTCATCTTTTAAGGTTAGTCAGTATTAAATCAGAAGGTTAACACCATTTATAGGTCAAGAGATGGCAGGGAGGCGTGGGTGAGATCAGGTGTGTATGTATTTTATCTTCTATCACCTTCTATATTTTTCTGTCATTATTTCTTTATTTTCTTTAATCTTCTATCTTATTTCTTCATCTGTCAATCCAACCCCATGGTAAGTCCCAACAGATGTTGTCTCGTCATCTTCTTCCTGTTAAATGAGGCGTCAAGACCTTATATAGCGCCTGTGATGTCACATTTTCAGGTCAGATGGTATAGCTCCAATCTGGACGATGTA
Organism: Ascaphus truei; assembly: GCA_036426205.1. Lineage (NCBI taxonomy): Eukaryota > Metazoa > Chordata > Amphibia > Anura > Ascaphidae > Ascaphus > Ascaphus truei. Next base: position 66,312,481 of record CM071573.1, read on the forward strand.
TCATGTGCCCACCTTTCTTTCTTTTAAGGATGTGATGTCATCTCCAAGGGAGGTACGTCACATCCTTTAAACCACATGGCTATATAACATGGTATTACAGCAAGTGGGATTGAAGACAATCCCTATGGTTGCTAAACAATGTGAAAGGTTACATTAGTTCAAAAGGATGTGACATCATCCCTTCAAGTGACGCACTGTGAAATTGTGTGGATTGTATTGATGCACATATTAAAGCTGCAGTTCAAGCTGTCGTTTAAAAAGAAATACAAACTGACAAGTGATTAGCTAAGTTGCTGATCAATCCGTTCTCCTGTAATCGATCAGTGAAATTCGGCTGGAGGTTCACTAAATGCATCTTGGGTAATCTTCTGCTGCACTGACTACAAAAGTTCTGTGAGGAAGATCATGTGACCAGGCAGGCACTAGATTCAATTGGTTTACTGCTAGAGAGGGCAGGGCTCAAAAAGGTGATGCTGTTTCAGAAGGGGAAGGGGATGTGACTTTGTATATAGTTACTATAGGAACACAAATGCTTGTTACATTAGAATACATTAAAAAAATGTCGTTAAAATATGATTTTTTTTTAAATGCTAAAAGTATTTTCTCATAGTTCATGATTAATTTATTTAAAAAAACCATACATTTAGAATATTGCTTGAACTGCTGCTTTAAAGGGGAAAACAATAAATAAATAAAAACCTGCAGCTTGGACTGTTGCTTTAAAACATAGTGAACCAGCATATTTTAGGATATTGCATAAGCAAGGGAAGGATCCTTTAAACACAAATGTTATTGTCCAATCTCACTAATAAATCAAGACATCAAATGTTTTACTAAAATAATTGCAAGAAAGATTGCCATCGATTCTATAAAAACGTATACATACTGATGAAGCTGGCTTAATGACAAAGTAGACCAGCGGTCAAATGCATAAGGAAAGTAATAGCAGCAATAAGCTGGGTAACAAAAAAATAAATAAAATATAAGACATTTTAAATGATAATGCCACAACATCAAATCGATTTCAAAAAGGCTTTTTTATAATATATGCTGGAGATTTTGACACCTTAGTAACATTTCAAGTAAATCCAAATCTAAGATGCTAAAGGCAATGTAAACTTGGCCAAGAGCTAAAATATTAGCTGATGGATGCTTAGAGGAGTTTCAATTATTTAGGGGTACAAGCCGGGGACGCCCACTGTTATTTAATTTAGCAATGAAACTACTAGCATACTATAATATTCACAACAATGAACTAAATGTAGCCATGTTTGTTGATGACATATTAATCTTTATATCTCAACCTGGCCAGAGTATATTAGTAGAAATTAGGGTATTTTTCTGGCTTTAACATAAACAGATCAAAAACGGAATTAGTGTATATAATTTAATTATTTATAAAATGTTTTACCAGGAAGTAATTCATTGAGAGTTACCTCTCGTTTTCAAGTATGACCCTGATAGCAGAACCCTGAAGGATCTACCTCCAAGTAACAAAAACAAAAACATGCGATACCTGGGAATCATGTTTGAACCAGAGTTAGGTACATTTTGATACAATCATTTCAAACCGATTATAAAAAAAGATAATGGGGAATTACATTCAAGAGTAGGCACTATCTCTGTTTGGCAGAGGATGTGTAATAGAGATTATATCCTTTGCAAGATTACTCTATTCCCTGCAAACACTGCCCATGTTGCTAACACATAACGACATAAGGGAACTACATAAAGTAATGTCAAATTCCTGTGGAAGGTGGAACAGGTGTAAAATAAAGAATATGCAAAATAGTTGTCAGTAGAATCACTGTATTGAGAAATGAATGGCAAGCATGCAATCAACCACGCACAGGTGGGAGGGGTGGGGGTGAACACAAATACTGTTGAACCCTTTGCGTGACCGACATATATGGGGTATCTTAAACCTGTAATGAATGGTATCCAATATACGCTATATAATGAAAGAGATGATGGTATAATAAATTCACCGGTTGCCAAAGATTTTTGAAGTGAAACTTCCTTAGTGGCACCTCATTCGAACTGGGGCAAAAATGGATTGTGGAGACAGAAATGAAACGGATGTGACGTCAGTGCTGGCAGTTGAGGCCGGGCTGTGTTCTGGCTCAGCCCGACCCCAACACTGACATCACACCCGCTCCACAAATCAGATGCGGCGGTGGCGGCGATAGCCGCCGGCGCCGCTCCTAACGGCCGCTGCTCCCCCCACATGGCTGCCATTCCCCCCCGCACATCCGCTGCCAAGCCGCGCATGCTCAGTAATCATGGGGACTGGAGGAAAGCCACGCATGCGCAGAAGCGGTTGGCAGCGGCGCCGTTCCTCGCCCGCTACCGCGGCTGTTGACATGTGTTGCCGTTCCCCGTCTGCTGCCCGGGACAGCAGAGACCGCCCGACCGGGACAGCCCCCCCCCACCCTTTCCTAACCCGAATGGGACCTCCCTCCCAGCCCACACATGGGCCCGCCTAACTTCCACTACCGCTGCCATGCCCCCCGGACCCCCACACACTGACGGACCCCCCCAGACCCCCCACACACTGACGGACCCCCCCACACACTGACTGACCCCCCCTGTCTAGCCACAGGTAGACACTTCAGATCTATATCAGCGGCATCACTCAGTAGGGCTTTTCTGATGTTTGAACGGTGCATGGCCATACGTTCTTTCAGCATCCTAACAGTCTTCCCGATGTACAGCAATCCACAAGGACACTTAATAAATGGTGGATTGCTGTACATCGGGAAGACTGTTAGGATTCTGAACACCCAGTGACAGTGACACCCAGTGGTCATGTTTGATCCGTTTATCCAATAAAGGAACCTTTTTTTGCCACCGTTAGCCTCCTCTATTTTTTTAGGCAGTGCACTGCCTTTACCTACCTTCTGCATGCTAAGTAGCACTCTTTTTGACATAAATATATATATATATATGATCAGGGTCGACAAAGCACCCAAAAATCTACTCGTCAGACAAAAAAATCTACTCGCCACCTAGTCTCGCCCCCAACCCCGTTTAAAAATAGTAAAATAAATTGAAAAAATTCCTAGTAACAACAACATTCGTTTTTGACATAAGTTTATTTATTGTATTACATTGTATTACAATTAGTCCTTGTTACGTGTGTGTGTGTAAATGTGGGATCTAGAAAAAAAGCCAGATGTGAATGACTAATTTCCTGAACCCCTTAACCAGTGTCTGGATGCCCCCGCTTCACAATATCTAAAGCAGCAATCCTGCCAGGGATCTTACCTGATCCGCAGTCCCTCAATGTCCAGGTACCCTCATTTCCGCAATGTTATTTATTTTATTTATTTATTCATAATATATTTTACCAGGAAGTAATACATTGAGAGTTACCTCTCGTTTTCAAGTATGTCCTGGGCACAGAGTAAAACAAATAATACATGGTTACAAGTACAGTTACATAAATGAACAGGGTATACATTATATACAAGACATTGCATGCACAGTTAAAGAAAATATATATTATGAGCGTATGAAACAGTTACAGACCAGGTTAAAATGTGAGACAGCCTTAGATTCGAAAGAACTTAAACTGGTGGTGGATGTGAGAGTCTCTGGTAGGTTGTTCCAGTTTTGGGGTGCACGGTAGGAGAAGGAGGAACGTCCGGATACTTTGTTGAGCCTTGGGACAATGAACAGTCTTTTGGAGTCTTAATAGCAATGTATGTAAGATGTCGAGACTTGTGTTTAGACCTTAGGTTGTTCCTATAAAAGACATCCCAATTTTCACATAGGAGACAATGAATAATGCACTTTAAATGTGGAAAATGTTAATGTGTTTAAATAATGTTTGTACTTACGCTCCTGTTGCTTGCTAAAATATAGGTGAAATGCAGGCAAAAAAACGGGCGCTTACCTTAGGGTATTAGTACAGGGTAGAGAATAAAGTAAAATACTTATCCCAAAACCAATGGATGTAGTCTTTCACAGTGCAATCCGTGGCTTGCGATGAATTCCTCTGCTCGACCCCAGAGAGGGGTATCCCCCCAGTCACAGCCGCGTCAGAAGTTTCCACCACTTCTGAATCCGGATACGGAAGACAGCGCAGCTGGAAGGCGACCTCTGATCGGAGTGCCACGGGGTGCTCTAAACATTATTCTGTGAGTTTTGTGTTTTTTAAATGTTTAATAAAACGCTCATTTAATTGAAGACTGTAACTGACGCCCTGCATCATTTTACCCACGCATCCCCGTTTCTGAATCGGGGAGGGGGGAGGATTGGAACGTGTGAGGAAGGGGAACCGCCAGCAATTACTTTGCCCGCAAGCAGCTGATTATACGTTGCCACGGGAAGTACCACGGACGGGTCCATCAGACAACCCCACATTATTCTCTCCCAGGATTGAGCTTACACATGGCCGTGTAAGTAGTATATGATTATTTTTTCTAAACCCCCCCCTTTCATCTGAACAACATTTGGGCTAAGAAGTGGATACCAGGAACAAGATACCCTTACACATATGTGCTCACACAGGGCCGTGTGAGTATTGGATTACAATATACCGTCATTTCGTCACCCCACCTTTATCAAACAGCTAGATATGCTATGAAGTCATCTTAGTAATGTTAATATAGGTCCATCTAATCCTTTGCTCCCCCTTTTTTCCTTTTCATGCTTGCTAAAATATGTTTATACAGCCTGTTTGTCGCTTATTCAGATCACGTATTTGGATTGCACAGTCTTGCTCAGTGATGGTGTGTCTCTGTCTGCTTCGATGAGTCTTTCTATTTCCATGATGATGAATCTGGAAGGTGCCTATGATGACATCACTGAGTGTTTTATGGGGCATGGTGATCCGCAGAAACACTTGGGACATTACCCGGTGTCACTTCCAGTGGCAAGGGGACGGAGGGTATACAAATGACACGTTGTTGAAGATAAATTTGACTCCCTTACCAAATAAAAGGCCAGAAAAGCTATAATGCCATTGCATGCTCTAGCAAAATAAAATGCAATCATTTCTGTCTCTTCCTTGTAAACCGACAACGTTAGAACAAAACCCAAAGATCCATTGGTTCTATTGTTGACTAATCTCAATGCCTGAACAGTTACAGAAGAACAGACACACAAAATGCCACTAAGGCGATTGTGTTAATGTTATTGGCAGTTAGAAAAGCAATAATGCCATATTGGCTATCACCTGCCCCACCACCAATTGAGTTAATAAAGTCTTACATGTTCCGGGTAATGAATATAGACAAAACATAAAAACAGCTTTAAAAATAAACAAACTATTGCCAATACGACATGGAATTTACTCAGACAAGTATATAAAAATCTACAATGAATCAATCTCAAAACAAACTAGATTAGCCCCTTATTTGGTGACAAAGATGTGGTACCAATTTAGACCCTGATAAGGTAAACATTGACATAAGACAAATAATTTACTTTGTGTTGGTTGTACGGTTGGGTTTTAATTTTGGGGGGTAGGGGGAAGGGGGGAGGTTTTATGGTAAAAAAAAAAAAATCTTGCAAGAACGGAATTTATCATACTGGTCAAAACATGTCCACGCTGAAATACTTCATATGCAATGTGTATCATGTTTGAATATATTACACCCTGTGCCTTGTTGACTTTATTCTGACAGAACTAAATCTATATACTTCAGAAATTGAAATGAACTTGCTGCTAATCCCCTTCCCATTCTGTGATAATCACTGGGCTTCAAAGATCCTTAACAGAGAAGCCCAAAATGTAACAACGTCTGATAAGTTTCTTTGAATTCTTAACAGGAAACAAGAACTCTGAGCTTCCTGCTGGAGTGGAACAACCGAGGATACGCAGCAGGTTGCCACAACAACACTACAGGTTTGGGGCCTTAGAAAATGTATAATGAAACAAAAATCAGCTAGGAAAATAATAGAAATAAGAATGGAAGTCAGCTTCAAAGGGAATAACACCTTCATTTTGGGAGGACATGCACCTTTAAAAAGAAGATTACCCATTACCTTTACACTGTTCTGTAGAATGGGATAGTAATATGTTACAGTCGTTTCCGGTTCTGCCAATTTCAAGATTGTATCACAAATGAAGTACATCGAACTGTTATAAAGCATCAAATTCTTTTTATTCCGAAGAATACGCATGTACTGTAATGTCTCTGTATGTGCCATATGGGATGGAGACATTTCTGAAGTTTTGCTCTCTTTAACCCAAAGAATAAGAATTTAACTTAACAGACAATTAAGTTTTCTTTATCTGAATTAAAAAGAATACAGAAGGTTTACTTTCAAAGGGGTTGTCTCCGTTCATGGAAAGAAAATACATTTGTAAGCCTTATTCTGACGATGAGAAGAGCAATTCATTTCTACCATTAGTTTCCTGTAAGATAGGTTTCCCACCTCCCTATCAGAGCACAAAGTAACAAAAAGAGGTAGGGAGGAACTTTTGGTTATGAAAAACCAAGACCAATCCCTATTAAGTTACATTAACATCATGCAAACAATGTGGCTAAATATTTGAACCCTCCCCCCACATTTCCCCATACCATATTTACAAACGAACTTTAGAAACATTAAAAAATAATGTACTTATAATTCTGAAATAAAGGGATTACCTCCTAGATTTAACCCTTTAACCATCACTTCCCTTGTTTAATATTTGGTTTGGGCAAACCAGGCCCACACCATAAGTGCTTTATGTCGGCATCATTGTAAAGACTTGAAATGTCTATTTGATTCTTGCCATAAGTTTGAGGGCCACGTGCTCCAGTCTTTTATTGAGACAGACCCGGCCCAACACCAGCATTCGCAGGGCCAAGAATAGAAGTGTGCACCTGAGCCATGTGGTTGTTGAGCAGCAGGGTGCGAGCTCGATACCTTGTTGGAGGAAGGGGGGGAGGGAGGGGAGGAATGGATTCCCACCTGTTGCACTTGGCTGGCCAAACAAAGGCCCCCATTCGCTGCCTAGTATGGTTGGCCCAGTATGCCTCCCCCCCATGATGGCGTCCCTGGGACTGACTGCAGTTACTGCTGCTCTTCCTGAGATGCCTTTTTCTCCTTGATTCAGGTCCCCAGTATCCAACAGAGTTGAAAAAATTGGTGGAACAGCAGGAACCCACCAATTGCTGTTCCACCAATTTTTTCAACTCTACTGCCCCATGATTGGAGTGACGCACTTCCGCAGCGCAGGTTCCAGCAATTCGCTACACCTCATGGGAGAACGCCGAGAGGAGACGGGCACCTCCATGTGAGCAGCCTGAAGTTTTTCCAGGACGGTCTGAGTCTTCGGTATCACCATAGCTTCAGCACGCGGGATCTTACAAGGCTTTATCATAAGGACACAGGTATTTACCTCAATATCTTTGGACATTAAGGGATGCAGAAGCTAGGACCGAGATATTTATGCTAATGAGTTACTAAGGGTTCGGTTCAAGGCTGTCTCTAGTTTCTCTAGCTACTCTCTTATTGGTTCCATCTTTCCCTGTTCGTTCAGACCTTTATTGTACACAATAGGCAATGTTATTTGCCCAAGAACTTATAACCTGATTTGCTGCGGATTTAGAACCATCTTTTGGACTTCATATATGTCATATACTTTTCATTTTTGGGTCTCTCAGATCATTTCTCAGAGTCTCTGTATCGCTATTTTTGGAGCTGGGAGTAGTTACCTATACAAGACCCCAGTATCCAACATTCAGTTATTTTTATCCCCCACCCAGTTGAAGTTCTGCTTGTGTTAACCCTTTGAGTGCCAGAGGGAACGCAACAACACGTCCCGGGATCGTTTTCTGACCCCTGATTGAACGTAAGGGAAGGAGTCCTTCTATTCCTCTTCATTGTAGATCGTGTCCTGCGTGCCACAGGTCGCGATCGCCCCGCAGCAGTTTTATGATGTAGCAACTATGTCATGTTGCCACTGGAGAGCCAGACCCCATAAAGTACTAGCTACATTCCAGGGTACTGAAAGGGTTAATGGACCAACAGGTGTTCTTCATAGATGTATAATGTATGTAGCGGAAGGAGAGACAGAACACAGGAACTGCTGCTGCTCCAAGAAAGTGGAGTTTATTTTGTCTCCAACAATCTATAAGTTATGTACCAGATACAGGCCAAATACCAGGGGGTTCAGACCCGCTTAGACAGATCGCTGTCCCAGGAATAGTCTATTGGTACCTCAGGCAGGGATTACCTTTACATTCAGGACAGAGTGCTTAGACTAGCAGTGTGTCCTCACCTCTAAGCAAGACTTTAGCGCTATAATAACCCAGCTTTCAGTGTGTGTTTGTCTCTCAGACAGACTCTTCCAACAGATTACCAGCCCCAGGTTTAGAAAGACTGCAGCCTAATTACCTGAGGTGCTAGGCACCTGTGCTCTGGTCGCTAAGCAGTTTAGGAAAGGGGAAAAAAAAGCTGGACTGGCTTCTGACTGCAGTGAACCATCTGTGACACGGCCCAGTTACATAGATAAACCTATTCTTTCAAGACTTCACAATGGAAAGTGCCTCAGGTGACATGGCATATTATTAACCTTCTGGTTCAATATCATGACTCGGGAAAGAGACCTTGGAGTCATTGTAAGTAGCTTATTATGCCGCAGCAATGAAAGAAGCAAATAGAATACTAAACAAAGGCCTTGAAAGTGAAAGATAGTAAAGAAAAGGACAGTATATAACTCCAAACCAAAGATGAAAGCTCCAGTATGAAATGCTTAGGCCTGGGTCCCGCTGCTTCCGACGGCCCGTGCGGCTGCGCGGCAGCGGACCACCAGCCCCTTTCCTCTAGTGTGGAGGTCCCCGCTGGCTCCTTACTACTTGGCTGACTGCGTGCTGTGACGCGTCAGCCGGCCGATGCTGCAAGCTCCTAGTGATTTGCAGCTCTGACGCATCATGTGGTGTGGCAGTCAGCCAATGAGGGAAGGAGGGGAGGGAAGGAGCTACGGATGGGAGGCGGCTTGGGAGGAGAGCAGGGAATGAGCTGCGGGGAAAAATGTGTGAGTGTATATGTATGTGTGTATGTGTTGTGTGTGTGTATGCGTGTGTATGTGTTGTGTGTGGGGGTGGTGGTGGAGGGGGTGGACTTTACCACGGCACCACTGCACCACGATCAGACCTGGCAAAATTTTACCAGGCATGTGACATCTAGAAGGTAGCCAAGGACAGATATTAATTTATCACTCAAATTTAGTAGCAAGACGGTTATAATTAGTCTTCATACATCCGTCATCATTGCCTGAATCTATTAATATGATTCACATGTGTCTAAGTCTTAGAGAAAGGAAGTTATGAGTGTATTTATATATTAAGGGAAAGGGATTTAAACGTATTTTTTTTTTAGGAGTTTTTCTTCACTATTGTAAAACCATCAACCTAGTAGTTGATTTACGACAGGGGTTGGCTTATGTGGTTTCAATGGGAAAATAATGTTATGTAGGGCTTTCACTGGAGTTATGAAATCAAAATTCAACACAGGTGTGCTTTGGACCAAACACATGAATTTTCATATTTCTACCTTTCTGGGGGAAAACCTATGGCATATGATGGCATATGATAAAGTAATGTATAGGGATGTATAGGGATTTCTGTTTTCTGGTTATCCCTTTATTTTAAGAAACTGTTTTGTATTTACTGTAATCTGAAGCGCTGTTTTTTAATATATATTTTTTTAATAAGTAATACTTTGGGGCTCTGAATGAACTGTTGCATGCTCTGGAGAGAGTATTTACATTTTTGGACACATTTTGCAACAACAGATGTTTGTGTGTGAAGTGCATAGTTTTTTCTACTGTACAATAAACAGGGACCTGAGACCCTGGCAGATTCCTGAGGAAGCCAATGTGAAACGCGTTGAATCGGATCAGTAGAGTCTTTGGGAGGACCAGGGTGAGCGAGCCGTGAGACGTGTAGAGCTGGGAACTGAGGGCACCGTAGCAACCACGGAGGACACTTCTGCCAGATAATGAGACGTCACCAGCAGTGAGAAAGTGAAGCGGCACTGTGACCCGATACACGAGCGGCATCACCCAGTGGTTCTCTCCACTGTATCCTATTTATTTGCAAATGTGAGTGCTATATCATATATCTTCTAATACAATCTGCTATTGTGGCAATTTTATACCATTGGGGTTCTCTCTTCCTTTTATTTTCAGGGGATCATCACCTGAGGGATTAAGAAACACTGACCTACATACAGAACTCCATGTGTGAGGATTCTTAAAGGGCTCCTATCAGAGAGAGAAGAATCTCTGATTCACACTTTATATTCCATCCAGTCTGTGAGTGAGACCATCGCTATATTACAGATAGGGCCTTTATTTAAATTGGCTATACTATTGTATATTTTTTCTCTTTTCACATATACCATTCCATGTGAGCAACCAGCGCTCCCCTTTACCAGGAGAAAAAAAGATATATTAATTGACATATTTTGCATAATATCGGGTGGTGGAAGCATATAAATATGATTGCAATTGAGTAAGGGGTTAATATTAACTAATTAAAAGTACCTTGCTCAGGAGAAAGGTGAGTTGGCTAGAGTAGCCGTGTGTATTAACCCTGGTTGCATATCTAAGTCACATGCTCACGTGTGCTGTTCGTGACAATTGTTGGGGACGGATTGAGGGGAGATATTGTTCATTTGAGGGACCTTTTCAAAGGTAAAACATGGGCCAGCTAGTTAGCGGTGTATTAACCCTTGTCCCGTATGCAGGTCACGTGCTCCTTGGTGTGCCATACGTGACACACGTAATGGAAAATACAGTCAGCCAGCGGACCTTATTACCATTAGACTGGGTTAGACCTATTCATGACGGGTTAGTCCACAAGTGGCTATTAAGAAGGCAGATACAAATCCAATTTCCATTATAAACGTATTTGACCCAGATCCACAGAGGTCCGTTACGAACTTACCAAGTTAACGCTTCTATAAACGTTAACATGTATCTTCAAAGCTCAGTATTAGAGCTTATTTTATTAAGTACAAAGCGGCTAACATACCTCCCCCAAAAACACCTTTATACAACATGTGAACATACCTGGGAAATATGCTAATATTAATCATTAGAATATACTTTGCATAGCTCAATTAGCATATTTATCTGTGTTCAGTTTTGTATCTCTCCCATACTGTAGATGTCTTCTCTCCCTAGAGCTTTGCTGCCACAGTAGCACAGGGTACTGCTCTTGATTGTCTGTCTTGGTATAATCAGTTCTTATTTTTCTTTTGCATTAAACACATAACAACTGAGTTATATTAGGTATTGGTTTATTGGTTACCGTATTCTACCTATTTTTATTAGGATTCTAAATAATTACTCTAATTGATCTGCTGCAGGAGTAGCCAACTCCTGTCCTTAAAGGCCACCAACAGGTCAGATTTTCAGGATAGCTCTGCTTTAGCACACGTGGCTCAATCAGTGGCTCAGTCTTAAAATTATATTCTGTTTCTTTACAAACAGCTATGTACATGACAGCAGATTGCTCCAAGCAGTCAGTAACAGATTGGTACGTTCTCATTTATAATTCGTAGGCCATCATACTTTACATATTTTTTAGAAAAATATCAGTTTACCATTCATTATAAATTGAGCATGAGGAACAGCAATTAAAACTCAGCTTGCTCTGCATACATGATGTAGAATAGTAGCTCACAAAGAACATCTTGCTCACCTCACTCAAACAGAATAAAGGCGGTGCAAAGGGAAACTGATAACGCAAAAACACACAAAGTGGCCAAGAGAGGTCACTAAAAGTCCCTCATAATTGCACTCGTTCCTTAGTCTAATATAGATCCAAAAGTGCCAGTTGATTAACTGGTACCAATAATATATACCGTGGGAAAGGAGGGGGAGGGGTAGGATAGGTAAAGGAACCTCTGGTCAAGCTGAATTAAAGTATAGGGTAGATAAGGTGCTAGACTGAGAATGTATTGACCAATAATATAATCATAATGTGTAGACCAACAGGAAAAAGAACCACTAAGCTAATCTATTGCTAAACAGACAATAATGACAACTTTAATAAAAAATAAAACACGACGAAATGCATAAAATTACAACTAGTGTACATAAACTGAACCTAAACCTAAAAAGGTCCCCTAATGGGCGGACAAGGAGCAGTAGGGTGATGGTAGGGGTTAATGAGACCTATATTAATATCCCCATAGGATGTATCTAAATGGAGAGAGGTCCAAAATATAATTAACCCTGCTAAATAGCCTCACCTTACCTATATGCAAAATACTCAATGTAAATTATGGTGAAATCCCACATTTAAGGAATACTGTACACACTGAATAGATGGCACTGCTAAAACACAGCTGAAACACTCAATACTGTAGTCATGGTAACTACTCTAGGTAGAACCCGGCATATTAGTAACGCATCTAATATCATTGGTAAATTAGTGACTAAATAAGGGCAAGTATGCACAGATAGTGCAGTGTAGGCAAATGCAAGCAGGAAGAATACAACCTGATTGTTGCTGCTTAAACCGCAATGTAGTTGATGCCCTGTGTGTATAGCTCTGTGCACAGCGTTCCTAGGTCTCACCCAGTAGTGGGAGCTGCAAACACGCTCCGTCGCGGCCTACGTGACCGTCAGCATGATGACGTCACTATAGCCCAGTCATATCAGTTTACCATTCATTATAAATTGAGCATCAGGAACAGCAATTAAAACTCAGCTTGCTCTGCATACATGATGTAGAATAGACCTTCTTTTAAATGTATTTGCAACTACAGTTCACTATCTTTGACCCATTATGCTTGTTTTAAAGCAGATTTTCCACAGGATTACATATTTATGAGACAACCAATGGGTAGTACTGTGTTCTCCCAAATGGCAACTGCTTTGATGTAGTTACAAAGTTCTACTGTTTGATCAGTTCAAGGACAGTCACTGATAATACAGAAGAAGGCGTAGCTCATTGAGTAAAAGCAGATTTGTAACTGTAAGCAACGACATTGAGTTTGAATCAGGGGAGCCTGGTTCAATTCCTCCTGTCAGCTCCTTGTGACCTTGGGCAAGTTACTTTATCTACCTGTGCCTCAGTCACCAAAAACATAGATTATAAGATCTATACTGTAATTGTGAAGCGTTTGAGTCCCATTGGGAGTAAAGCATTATATGAAATAAAGTTATTATTAAGATCCTGCACATGTGAACAGTAATGTTCCCTGTCCACAATGCAGACTATCAACATCTGCTAAACCAGATAAGGATGGAAGAAACTGCAGGTGCTACTGATATCTCCACAGGGGGAGGATCCTGTGCAAGAAATATTAAGAGCATAGCTTTGAATTACAATGAGTTACTATATGCATAACGTTAAGGCAAATGTTCAAAGGCCCAAGAGGAAATCTTCTAGACCATTCCAAGAGCAATGACCCATGTTGAGCGCCAGTATGCAGAACATATATACATTTCGACTAATAAGAATCCTATGCTGTGGAAGATTATGCCAAAGTTTGTACGTGGGGCATATGTGTGCGTATTTGATAAATACATTACTACACATGCAAAATATATGACCTATTATAGGTGTAGCGGGGTACCCCCTGGCTACTATTCTACACTTTTTTTTCGCAGTGCCCATTCCCTTCCTTTTCTACTTATTCTACCCAAAGGGCTGGCAGTAAACCCTGGTATTCACAGGCTTGCCAGTAGTTGGTATGGGGTTTTCTCCTTCACCTTTGGTACTGTACTTGAGTGACAGCAGAGGGTGGCACATCCTGTTGTAGCTGGGACAACGGGGTGCCCGCCTTCTGGCTGTACTTACGGGCAGGACCGCCCTAAATTTGGAGTTTGTTCCTTCCCTCTGAGGAAGGCAGGTCACACGACTGGGAGCCTGAGATTGGGGCTTAACCATGTGCTCTTTCCTACGGAGAGGAGTGAGTGTGAACCAATACCTCTGCCTCGGCTAGGGAGGTGGGGAAGAGCTAGGTCGGCTGCGGGTGTCCTTGGCCTGTAGTGACGGTCCAGGGTCCATCTCCAGTGAGAGCTGATCTAATGAGACTGTATCCGGCAGGACACTGCTGAGCAGCTGTTGTGTTACTGCAAAGTGTGTAGTAATAAACCGTTCCTGTTTGCAATATACCTCCGGCCTGGTGTGTGATATCTAACTGGGGGGTGAGGTACAAGTTCTACCGTGGGAGATCATCTCCACATTCCTGGAGCCTACGGCAGATGCTAAGTAATATGTGGGGTATGGACCCCAGAAGCCTGTTCCTGTGTCCCAAAGTAATGGCCCCTATCTGCGATTGGAGGGGAGGGGGAAACACCATTACATAGGGTAGGCATATACTGTATGTATTGTATGAATTCTGTTTTTGGGGGTTATTATGGTGTGACATCTGTGTTTGTTTTTCCAGTGCTTTCATTCTATTTAAAAAAAATGTGTTTATCAGTGTTAACGTGACCCCCTCCCCCCCCCCCCCCCCAAAAAAAAACATACCTTTGAATTTGGAGTTTATCGGTACACTTTAAAAAAAAAAAGTGTTTACTTCCTTTGTGTTGCCTTGGTATCTGTGGCTGGGTTGCTACAAGAGGTCTAATTCAATAAGGAATACAGTACTTCATTTCTGGTTTTGATTGGTTTTAACTGGAGGTGCAAGGTGATCAGTGTGATGGTGAAGGGGTTAACCAGGCTCACTAATAAAGGTTAAGCCCTCTTGGTTACCCCTGATCTGTGTGTTGAGGTCCTAGTGTCAATATTCTAGATATCAATAAATAAGCTACTTAGGAATGCGTAACAGATAGCAAAGCTCACCCTACATGTTTCGTGAGAGACGTCTCACTTCCTCAGGGGAGTACACCTCCCTGTAACGCTTACAATCTGAGGAACCAAGAGATAAAGGGACTCGTTCCGGACACAAACCTGGTGAACACACTTCAAAGGCAGACACATCACCCCTGTGCTGCTCCTTAAGGCCACATAGTTTAATTCTCTCTTGCAGTACGGCTTGTGCTGAAATAACTTCTGGGGAGGAATCAATATTTCCCTAGGTATATGCATCTTTTAGAAACCATTGTACAATAGATCAAAGAGCGAATCCTGCAGCCCTCATTATTACTATCAAGTTTCACAGAAACTGTTTGGGAACGTAAATCACCAATCTTTAACGGAAGCTTTGATCATTACTCACTGAGCCATTATTTTCTGATATGGCTTTTCAAACTCCATGTTCTTCGAGAAAGAACATTGTAGCAAAGAACTGCTGGATGTTCCAGCATCAGTAATCAAAGTTTGATGGAACCTGGGGATATGAAGTATTGCTACCATTATTTATATAACAATATTACCACTTTTGTAACTAACAAATGTACAGTTTCGTGTCCTTTCTGTTTTTAGAGTATAAATACTGTATATACAGGTGCAGCAATACGTTCTATCCTCGGTGTCATGGACGGACAAGCAAAAGTCTGCGTGCCAGGCACAGTCTCCGCCATGATGGAGCTGCAAGCAGCCCATGCTTCTGAATGGGACACCCCGCAGTGTTAATCCTTTGATGCCGCGACCGCTGTGGTCACAGCTGCACTGGCGATATTAAGCTTTGCTACACCTGTACTGTAGCGGTGTCATGATGTCACGGGCGCATGTGACGGCGCTTTGTCATGACAACGCATCATCATGTGATGTTGGGATCCTATGACAATGCAACCCTAAAGAAGGGGGCAGTTCTGGAGAAGATAAGACTCGCACACACCAATTGCCTCCCTCCCACATAATTTCAGCTATAGCCTAGTCCAGGGGTGCGCAAACTTTGTGTATTTTGCCTCCCCTGCCTGCCAGCCCCTGTGCTCACACCCCCCCCTGTACCTAAAATCCGGCAACAAATGACACGCGGGGTCACATGATGTGACTTCACATGACCAGTGGCGTCATTTGTCATTGTGTTACCATGGCGGCGCGTCGCCGAAGACACACTGCAGAAGCCTCACGCAATCCCCGGCACTTAATTTAAATGCAGTGGGGAAGAGCGCGGGGCCTCTGCAACCGCCGCAGCCCCCCAGAAAAAATTTGCGCGCCCCCCAACTTTGTGCACCCCTGGCCTACTCAGCCACTGCAGCATGGGATTCTGGGTAATAACATGCAAATGAGCAATCAGTGAATCACTCTTAACTACTTGTCCCTTTAACATGTAGCCCCTTTAAGCTTATGCCTGCATATTACACATCTACTCACAGACAGGTGTTTCAATTATATTTTAAAAAGACAGCCACAAACCTTTTTTAAGCCACATCGACACGTGTTAATGTGGAATGATTTGAGTATATGGGGTATATGATTTGAATATATGGAGTATAAAGATTGCAGTCTCATACAATAAGTGATGATCTCTAAACCTTTATTTTATCATTTCCAATTAGCAGGGACCTAATTGGTTATTGTTAATCAAATTATTATTTTCTGTATTATATACCTGCAATGCAGATTATATACGTTCTTGATAAAGACTAAGAAGACATCATTTAATTTTCATGATTTAGGTACCTTTAGAATTTTCTCATAATTTACAAGTCTGTAATCTCAATTGCACCTTAACCCTTTCACAGCCAGATGTTGGTTAATTTCATGTGTTTTGGTAAGATCACCCAGTACATACAATAGTACTTGCAATTTTTTTTTCATTTTTACTACAGTGATGAGTTAGCAAAAAAAAAAAAAACCCACACGATCAACGCACATCTAAATTGACTGAAACCCAACATTTAAACATTATTAACAACTTCTTATTACGTATGCTGCATATAAGACTGCACATGTTCAACTCTTTATAATATTTTATTTCAATTGGGTTTTTTGTTCCCATAATTTGGCCAAAGTAGGGAAATATTGCTCACCACACCAAGGTAACCTCCACTCGGGCAAGTCCCAACTTCTAATTGAATATTTATATTTTTTTAAACCATGTAGTGCACGGGCGGCCAACTCCGGTCCTCAAAGGCCACCAACAGGCCAGGTTTTAAGGCTATCCCTGCTTTAGCACAGGTGGTGGCTCAATCGTGCTGAGCCAGGGAGGTTGCTTAAAACCTGACCTGTTGGTGGCCCTTGAGGACCGGAGTTGGCCACCCCAGATGTAGTTCATGAATATGTAGCTAGACAGTAGTTAGATTAGATGTGAACTGGAGACTGTATCCTTCAGAAACTTCATCTACAGTACAAAGGATATTACTAGGCAGCCTTCAGTGAGCTCACTACTGAACACCGATTCCATGCTGGTTCCGGACACTGGTCTGCACACACTCATCACACCTTCCTCTCCTCTCAAGTGCCCTCTGCAAACCCTTAACACACCCTGGCACTGAGAGATGTGGCACACGTTCGGCAGCAGCCAAAAGGCACACAGCTGATGTTTGTGCATAGCACATGCCAACTGGAAACACCTCAGCTTCATGCCAAGCCATGGCCTCAACCCCTTTCAGCTTTGCACCACCGTTATAACTCTTCTTCCTCCATTTGCCTCCACCCCTAATTCCCATACTTTCACCCCAAAACCCTCTTTCTTAATTTTTTTACTAGAGTGCAGTTAAAAAGTAACTAAAAAAAATCTGAAAGCGATTAAACATAGCATCAAGCACATCTTTTAACCATCACTTAAGAAGTGATTAATAATGATGATGTATTGATCTTGTGTTTTTTGTAAACAGTTTAATGCTTATCTGACAGGTCTCTGTCTCTCTCTCTCTCTCTCTCTTCTCTCTTCTCTCTTCTCTCTTCTCTCTTCTCTCTTCTCTCTTCTCTCTTCTCTCTCTCTCTCTCTCTCTCTCTCTCTCATTAACGGCAGAATTTTTCTTTTATATAATCTTTTGGTCACAAAAGACTTCAAGGAGCAGCAGAAAAGATAATATCTTTTTCATATAAGAGCTAGAGAATTATATTGTGCAAGGAGAATGTAGACGGCTTCCTTTTTAATGAAGTTATCATTTCCCTTTATATTATAGAATACATTTATTTTTTTTAAAAAAAGTAAAAGGATGATGATACTGCTGTAACTAACTCACACCTACGCTAAATATTCCAGTATAAAGAATTCAAGCACACAGCTTTTAAATATGCACTATATGTATTCACCCATGAAACGCATTTCACGTGGGGTTATTGTTATAACTGTCTAATAGAGGAGTGAGAATAAGAAATGTTGATTGAAATAGATCTATAATTGATATATCTGTGCTGTCTGCCTGGAAACTAAATGTCATAGCCAGAAAGTCTTTAGTAGTGCTGCTATGTTGAATAACTTCCTGGAATCCACTGTTTTTGCATCTATTTGTAGATGATAGAATAGAAGCCTGACATTTCTAGCCCTGTGCATTCTCTGTTGCACCCTCATTATTCTTTATTTGTATTGCTGTTAAAGCTGTAATACTGCTTTCCAACTTTTTTACATTTTATTATTTTTATATGTAAAGCATGTGACAATGTATCATTCCACATTCTTATCTAACATGACAATCGTTTGTAAATCTGTAAAAATCCTGATTGTGTGCCTAAGACAATGGCTGACTGTCAGTTTAGATCAATCCTTCTGTCAGTGTAACTCAGCAGCTACAATGTATTCTTATATTACTAAGGTAACATTATCTATTGTTACAGTTTACAGCTCAAACTGCTGGGAACATTTTAAACAAATGATCCCAAACAGGAAAGTGTTGCAAAAATCTTGCACTGCTTGGAAGGTGGTTTAAACCTACTATAGAACTCAAATGATGTTTTAAAACATAAAAAAATGGCATGCGTTGAATAAAAACTAAAAAAAAAAAAAAACATCAGTCACTTATCTAATACTACAGAACTGATTAATTAAAATTAAAAAACAAAACCATAAGATTTCATGTTTTGCTGCAGCAACAGTCCAAGCTGTCGCTTTAAAAAAAAGTATTCATTTTTCTCCTTTAATAAGTGTGTGCATCAATACAATGCACACAATTATACTGTAAGTAATTAGCTAAGTTGTCGATCGATCGGCGAAGATTCGGCTCGGGGGTTAGCTAGATGGCTGTCAGTGCAGCAGAAGAGGACCCAAGATGCAAAGTTCTGTGGGGAAGATCATGTGACCAGGCACTCACTAGATACAATTGGTGCACTGCTAGAGAGAGGGCAGGGCTCAAAAAGGGGTGTGCCAGAACCTGTTTCAGAAGAGGATGTGACTATAAATGATTGTTATAGAAACAAAAAATCTAACATTAAATTATCTGAAAAGAAACACCTGATTGGTGCTGGGATAGGGACAGCGGAGATGAGGGACCCACCCCTCCTCCCCTCTCTGTTACCCCCCTCCCCGCCCTACCTCTCCCTCCTTCCCATAATTGTCATGTGCTGTCTCGTCTTTTTTTTTTTTTATCTGTCCGTCCCCCTGTACGAGTTTAATAAGCAGCAATGATATAGCTCAGTTGCTTGGATCGACCAAGAAGGTCACTAAGACCGAACTGAGGTATCGGATGACAAATGGAAATAGGAAATGGTGGACGCAGAGGTGTAGAGTTGATCCTATACGACTGGAACTGTTGCCTGCTATAAAGTACTGATCTAACATATGCTGTAAAAACCAATACAATTATTTAAAACAAATAAAAAGTCATTAGAGTTGTTGTTTTTTAAATTAAAATGCTACATGTATTGTCTTATAATACAGAACAGATTTATTTAAAAAAAAAAAAAAAACACACATGTATTGTAGGATATCGGTTGTTCTGCAGCTTTAATCAAGTAGAAATTAAGCAGCTCTTGGGAACTTGCCATCCTACTTGATCCGAGATTTTCTGGGGTGCTGCGGCGGTCACAGAGGCCCCGAGCTTCCCCGAAGGCATTTTAAATTAAATGCCAGGGATCGCACGAGGCCTCTGTAAATTTACTTAACTTTCCAGTGACGCGTCGCCATGGCAACCCGGTGTTAAATGACGCCGGGGGTCACGTGTTGTCGCGTTGCCATGGCAACATGATGTCATTTGGCGCCGGAGCCGAGCAGGGGGGGAGGGCGCGAGCAGGGGGCGAGAGCAGGCAGGGGGGCACAGGGAGAAGAGTTTGCGCACCCCTGATCTAAGTGACACTACACCAGAAAGAAATAACTTTTATGAAAATGAAAGTTAAGCCATTAGCTCTGCTAAGCAATAATAATCAACGTAAGGTTAAGCGACGACCTGCCAGACTTACTTGGCCCTCTGGTGTGAGGTCCAAGCCTCAACCTTGGCATGGGCTGTGTTGGGGGTGTGGGAGAGTCACTGGGTGGAGAAGTTAGCCCCAAAATTAAGACCGCTGATGTGGCCAGGGAGTAACTGGGTGTACTGACGTGGGAGGGTGCGTGGATTCCCAGCAGCCTCTGCTGCATCACACATGTTAGCCCATTGAAGGCTAGTGCAATCTTCGCCATGCCATTGAGCATGGCACTTGTGTGCTGCTGCTGCGTGGCATGGACACTGAAGCGGTGGTGGCGGTGGAATGCTAGCTACCGGCGTCTGGATGTGGCCTCAATCTTGCCGAGCTAGGCGGTGACACTGAGGAACCTGCGGTGTTGCATTTCCATTAGCAACAGCTGATAGCCCATCAGTCTCCTTAAATCAGTTGTGGCTGGTGCAGTTGGGGCAGCGGCAGGGGTAGCAGCGAGTCAACTGGGGCAGCAGCGGGTGCAGCTGGGGTATCTGGAGGAACCCTGGTGAGGAATAGGGTCACTGTCTCCTCACCCTGATCTTGTTGCATCACAACCTATGAGCATAATTGCTTTCTTGACAGTGTACACTTCACATAATATATTGTGACAGTGTAACAGTGACCCAACAAGCCCCCTGCCTTGAAAACAGATACTGGGTTCATAGCTGCCAAGAACAGAGAAAAGAACCAACAAGTCCAGGGGTGGCCAAATCCAGTCCTCAAGGGCCACCAACAGGTCAAGTTTTCAATATATCTCTGCTTCAGCACAGGTGGCTCAATCAACTGAGCCACTGATTGAGCCACGTGTGCTGAAGCAGGGATATCCTGAAAACCTGACCTGTTGGTGGCCTTTGAGGGCTAGAGTTGGCCACTCCTGAACTAGTCAGTCATTTTCTTATGATTATATTTTTACGTTTCACTTTCAGACAAATACTTCTGCTCTTATTTTCCTTTCTTCTAACCCTTTGCTTTAACCTTTTATGACTTCCCCTTCTTCAAGGCATTTAATTTTCGTCTTCTCACAATACTATAAATTGTCTTCTTTCTCTTTATTGCCTATAGATTCAGCAGTTCAGTTGAAGATTTTTTTTATCCCCGTTTCTCCTCTAGGAGCAGATGTTTTTGTTCTTCTTCCATTGTGCCTCTGTTATTTTTCATATTGCCAAGAATTAATAGGGCACACAGCACCCTTCTGTCAATCAACATAGGTTATTATATTAGTACTATTAATTCTGACAAGATGAGAATCAAATTGACAATTGAAACATGTTTTTGCCCATTAAACCTAGCCCTGCTGTATGCTGAACATACTTATTTAGCTTTTGTAAATTTGTAGAAAAGAACTCTACATTTCATAATGATGTGTATGTTTATCATATAATTATGAGTGATGCTCCGTTTGACACATACAAAACAGGTTGGAAAAAAATAGCCCTACCATCAATAATTAATCATGATATACTGTAGTATTGTTATAGCGTTGTCTCAAACCATAAATAGGTCTTCAATGCTAGTAATGAGACGCATTTGAGTTAAGACACCTGTGTTTGGGCTATGTATCAGTGTGTAAGGCAATATTAAGGCGAATAAAAAGTATTGCATTTAGTGCAGAACGTTAGTCAGAAGTATTTACGCCTTACTTGGCTGAGTTTGACACTAACAAGAGGGGTCAAAATATGGACAATGATCATATGATATACCTTAGCATGGGATCTTAATCCTCCTGTTAACACTCACCGTCACAACCATGTAAGGTACAGTAGGTGAAACTACTGTTTCTTTATACACTCGTGCTTAGAGGCATATTTACTGTAAAAATGCATAGATGTATATTTTGTAGTTAAAAGGGATATGATCTCATTTGATGTAGACTCCATTGTTTCAGGATGTAATCTAATTAAACTTTTTGCATTACTAGTCCAACACTGAGAACATTTAGTGTCGGACTAGGGTATCAGGAAAACAAGCAGCTTTCATAAGAAAGTACCGGCTCTCCACAGGTCTAGCAAAAAATATAACAGCATTTTTTCGGTGATTCGACGTTTCGGTCTCAAACTCTGACCTTTGTCAAGACATTTTGAGAAAGGTCTGATTTTAAGACTGAAACATTGACCCCTAAATAAATGCTGTTATATTTTTTGCAAGACCTGTGGAGCACCGGCAATTTCTTATGAAAGCTGCTTTTTCTACAATGTGATATTGTCAGATGAATTTAGTATGCTGGGCCTGTCATAAAGTAGGTAACATGGAAGATGTGTGCCCCAAAATTTTCAAAGACAAACAGCTGCAAAAGCAAGCAATGCCCTATGAGTGCAAGCAAGATGTGGAAGCTGATACCAGTGAGTGTGTACCCAGTACCACTGATATCTCTGGAGCTAATAAAGCAAAAAGAAAGAAGAAGAAAAAGAAAACTGTTCCTCAAGTCACAGGGGAAGTGACCGAGCCACTTGAACCTGCGCTGTCAGGACATGCGTCAGAAAGGCGCCGAGATGTGCTGCAGACCGGAGGGACCGGCAGAATTGTCACGGGAACAGTGGCAAAGGAAAAGGAGGAGCAAAGGGAAGCTGAATCCTTGAACCAGGGGTGAGTTGGAAAGGGTGGCTCTTTCCACCCTCCATCAGGTGTATTTTCTGAATCAGATCTGGAGAAAGACAGATCTTCGATGATGACCAAAAAAGAACCTAGAAGACCTCCTAAAAAACATACATTGTACATTTCATTCTGAACTCCAAACAGCAGTAGCAGAGTTCAAGCTAAAAGTGGCATCTTTGAGTGAGAGAACTTCAGAGCTTGAAAACAAAATGGATGATGCTCTGCAATAGCATGCAAACAGGAAGGATGAGATACCAAGCATGGCAGATGATATTCAAAGCCTGAAAGATTTATTGGAAAATCTTGAAATAAGGAAAAGTTTGAGAAGAAATATACCTGCGTCTTATGAGGATCTGTAAGCATGAAAAGATTCATATCTATGGTTCCTTCTCTAACAGACCACGAGATACATATGGATAGGGCACCTAGTTCACTCTGGCAAAAGATGAAAGATCCAGAGAAATGAAGAGATGTTATAATTAATTGTCACTATTATGCTACCAAGGAAAAAATACTCTATGCAAGCAGATATAAGGGGGGACATAGAGATTGAGAGCGCCAATGTTTAGATCATTAATGGTCTGGCAAGACCCGCAAACCTCAAAAGACAGGAGATGCATCGAATTACAAGCCTTCCGAGAGACGGAGGAGTCAAGTATCGGTGGGGCTTCCCATTTAAACTGACGGTACTCAAAGATGGAAAACAATCATTAGAAGAAGCGGAAATAGTTTAAAGATCCTTAGGCCTATCCCAGAACTGATGCACGCCTACACCCACCAGTCACTTCCCTGAGGCTTTGCAGAATAGAACACAGTCACACAGGGCAGCACTTCTACTATACTCCCGGGTAATTAGGACTCGTATTTATATGGAGCCCAGTATCAGATGCCTGTCAGACCCTAGCATCTTTATTAAAATAGAGAGATGGCTAAGGGTGAAAAACTGGACCTGTCATATGACTCAAAGGGTCTTGGAGAATGATAGGCATGGGAGAGAGAGAGGTGAGACTGGTGTTCAGGGAGCAATGAAGAACATTTGTGTAGAGTTTTAAATGGTTAATATTTTTGTAGTTACCTCTCTATTCATATTTATCTCTATAGAGCTGTTAGAAGTAATATGGGTTGCTTTGTTTGCAAGAGTACGTCCACTCACATTTATGACTTAATATCATATATCACAGTTACCCTGCAATGTAACTACTTGTAGTGCGTGGATCACTCACTTTGGCACAATGCTTTGGGGACCCCCCACACTCCTCCCCGTTCACCCATTACATCCCTCCATTCCTTGTGAATCTAGGCTCCTAGTCCCCATAGCTCCCAAGTTCCCCTCCCACACTGTTTCCCTCTTGTATTTCTATTCCATCTCAGGCAATTACTTCAAACCCTAAAATATTCTGACAATAGGTGTGCAGCAGTGATGCTTGGGGTCCTAATCTCGGGGTCAACTAGCCCCCACCTCCCTCTGGGGTGATAGTTTTTGGTACCAGATCCCATATTGTCCCCTATTTTGTCCATTTCCACATTCTACTCACCAAAATGTTCAACATTATCTGCTCTAATAGAGGTGAAAATTCTGTAATAAATTAGAAGAAATTTTATTTCTCCTCCACTTTTGTGGGTCAAAGCTTTCTCCAATGGAAAAGCAAACCATGTTGCTTATAAATTTGTGTAACCTCCATTCCCCCAGCTTGTAATGGTGTCACATCAGATTATTCCAAAAATCTCTCCACCCTATAGCTCATTTGTGGATAAGTGCTGGATGGTGCGTGGATGAAAATACAGTATAGCCAGGAACTTTAATAAAAGAAAAAGATATTAATTAAAGAGCTGTTCAATTACACAGTTCACATAGACTGTGAGAATACACATGGCAAATAATACTTTCAGGGATATCTTCCTCTAGTACTGTAGGTTCTGGTTCTATCCAGAGGAGGAACATTGGCTTAGGTACCTGTTACATAAGGAGTTAGCGGAATAGCTTGCAGAGGATGGTGATGTGAGAAATGGACTGGTTTATTAGGCTCATTCATTGAGAACACAGGTTGCAGTATGAGTAACCCTGTTAGGACAGTGTGGCATTCTCCTCCTGCAAACCTAGGCTCCTTGATCCTTTAATTGGCGCTGGCTAATCGGAGCATGTTACTAAAACTGGAAACTAATAAACAAGTTATGCTAGATGCATATTAGAAACAAGTAAACTCTATAGACAGGACTTAATATTGAGGGCCCCAGTTGAAACTCTGAAGACTCTGAACGCACACCTTGATAAAGCACTTTTCAGTGCGAAACGCGTTGGTGGTGCGCATTTTATCTTTTTGTCCATGAGACTGTAATAAACATCATTTTTTCTGGGGTCACCTCATGATTATTTTTTGATATGCGGTAGTGCTCCGTCTTCACCTGTACTTTTTGAAACTCCTAAGAACCTGCTTCTAGAATCAAGGGTGTAGCTATATTCTGTATACCCTTGATAAAGCACATTTTGTGCAAAACGAGTAGGAGGGTCCACACCTCCTTTTTTGTTTTGCTGGTTGGGCAATACATTTTTCATTTTTTACACCACCTGTCTCCCATCATTTTGGGCATTGCGCAGCTCTATGCATTTTTTTTGCATTTTTCTCTGCTGTGCTAATCATTTCCTGCAGCTGGACACGCCTTTAAGGAACTTCATTTGGCTCAAGGAGTGGGTAAAATACAAAGAAGATTACTTGATTGATGACAAGATTCACATTACTACAAATCTTGGTGAGTTTTTGGGGGATTTTACCAGATATATTACTGTCTCCAATGAGGTGCGGCGAAGTGAGATCATCATTTTTTCTGTTACCTTCAGGAGACCTGAATAAGTTTCCATCTTTATCCCTCACCTAGTAGTATACCCACTCCAATAATGAAAGCCATTGTTCCATGATATTTTTGATGGATAAATACTGAATATATTCCTGGCACTATTAGAGCACCCATTACTCTGTATATTCTGGACTGTTCATTAGTTTTTTTCAAAGACTGATTCTAAAATGCATTCCGATTTGAGATATGTTAAAATGTGAAAAAAGAATCTTAGAATCGAGGAAATATGGTAGTAAAATTGTAGCAAATAGGTTAAAAATGCTTCTCCCCAGGCTAATATATTCAGACTAGGTTCAGTTCATAATTGAAAAAGACAAGCTCGAGATAACACTAGGAATATTATTAACATAATTGAACATATGATTAAAACAAAGCAATGCCTAGATACTGAAAAAGTGTTAAACAGGATAAGATGGCATTTCCTCAATAAGACATTGAAGATTAGATTAGATTTAGGGGCCCAATTATCCAGGGAATTCAAGCCCTGTACCAAAAACCAACTGTTACCCTGAAACTCCCTTGGCATGAAAGTGAAATTATTAGTATAATAAAATGGTACTAGACAGGGATGCCCCCTATCACCATTATTATTCACCCTAATGATTGAACCTTTAGCATGAACCATTAGGCAGAATGCTAATATACTTGGGATAAAAATTGGCAGCAAATCTCATAAATGATCATCATGTGCTTATGATGTTATTTTAACACCATCAAATCCCCTGACCTCACTCCCAACTAGCAATACAGTGTACATTAGCAGAATTCAGCACCCTATCTGGATATAAATTATGAAATAATTAATTATAGATAGAGACCCACCTTAAATATTTGGGGATTCATTTGACTAAATCATATCAGACCCTATATAAATATAATTACCCCAATTTAGTTACCCAAATTAAAAAGGCTGGTGTTAAAACTTGATTAGGATGCATACTGTATACCTGTATACCTGATGAACAAATTACCAAGAATACTATATTACTTAAAAACACAGCCAGTAAGTGTACCCTCCAAAATTTTTAAATATTTGCCTTTTTTTTTTTTTTTTTTTTTTTTAATCTGGCAAAATTAAGCTCCAAGAACAGCAAGGTTAGTTCTTATATTACCAAAACAGGGGGAGGTCTTGCGGTTCCAGACCTTTAAAAATATTATTTGACTGTTCATTTGAAACAGGCCATATTTTGACATTCTGGACCATACCTACATCGCTGGGTTGACAAAGAATCCACCCTGGCTAAACCTCTGGCATTACCAGCACTTCTCTGGAAAAATAAAGACAAAGGGGGCCAACATCAAAATTAAAGCAGACTATACATTTTGCCATTAAAATCTGGAAAGCGGTTGCATCTAAACTTAATTTATTATCCAACCCCTTGAAGTTCATTCCTATATTTGCTCATCCAAATTTTCCACCGGGTATAAATTCTAGATCTTATGGCAAACTGGAAAGCAGCAGTGATAGGGGATGATGGAGACTTATTACACAAAGGGAAATGACTGGACGTAATTCCCTTTTGTACCAAATACAATTTGGGTCATTCTGAGGTCTTTCAATATTTCCAAATTGAACATTTTATCTCTCACCTATCGCCTTCAGGGAGATTCCCAGATGCACACCCTTTGAACATATGTGTAAATCAAAGGTATATCAAAAGGGTTTAATTTCAGCCCTATACTAAGAGTTGGTCCCAACCGGAGACTCGGCAGCACATAGCTATATGATAAAGTGGTAAGGGACCTTCAAGTGGAAATCTTGGATAATGATTGGAATGATATGAGAAAAATGATTGGAATGGTACTGGGAAAGCTCTCTGCATTTATAAAACATACAACCAAACGCTTCTACAGGATATGGGACCCTTGGATCCACAGAGGGAATTCTGGATTTTATTATGTAAAATTTCATTTTTGCCTTTATAATGTACATTGGAACTGTTTTTTCCTTCCCCCTCGTCCCCCCCTTTTTTTTGTATCCCTCTCTATATATTTTTTTACAAGAACACAATAGGCAAAGGAATTCTTATCACAGAGAGCTTACATGAACATATAATCCATCCATTTTGGGGGGTGGGGGTTGGATTACTTTCACTTACTTTCATGAGATTACTACTACTTCTCAATGTATTTATCATTTGTTTCAATCTCCAAGTAAGTAAAATATACCACATATTACCAAATAGGACATGTAATATATCTGTAACATCACCTTCAGTTGCTGAAATTGTTTTGCATATTTAATAGTGACAGTTCCATTATAGAACAGGCAGTGGTACTAAAACTAATCAAGAACTTCGCCAGCTGTACTCATTATTTTAGATTTGAATACATACCCATTCTTTCTAAAGACGTGAATTTCCCCCCTCAGCGGGTGGCTAATTCGAATAAGATAATTACAAACGATAGATAGCTATATTTGTATCAGCCCTCAAGTATAGTTTTATCCCAGGTGTGGGCAACTCCAGTCCTCTAACCCCTGCTTTATCAGGATATTGGTTACAATAAAATAGTTTAAAAAATATGACCAAACTTATTTATCTTTTCTTGTAAGCAAAAGTGAAGATTCTTTCTTACAATGGAAGACATTTGACTGCCAATTTATTCACTCCTTACCCGTCTCTGACCTGAGTTGTTGTATGGAAGCATGGTTCTCTCACCCACTCCTTACCTGTGTCGGGGACTGCTCCTGCTCCCCCTTCCTCCTCTCAGCGTTACCCTCTCCGCTGCCGGGCTCTGTGTCAGCCGAAGCTCTCACACGAGGCCGCCATCTTGGCGGGGACGCGCGCGGGACGGTCTTCCACTGCGTGCGCTCCCGGCCA
Organism: Ascaphus truei; assembly: GCA_036426205.1. Classification (NCBI taxonomy): domain Eukaryota; kingdom Metazoa; phylum Chordata; class Amphibia; order Anura; family Ascaphidae; genus Ascaphus; species Ascaphus truei. The sequence continues at coordinate 66,340,877 of CM071573.1, forward strand.
TGATTTATTCACTGCACAGGCAGATCAGCACGCCCCTGGCACTCGCTCCAGCCATACGCACGCCCCCCTGCTTCCCAGCTGATGCCGCTTCAACATCTCAGTGTGCACCTATCAGCTCGTGCTCCACGGCACACCTTTGCTCCACCTACCTCTCAGATTGGCTCTACCACCTTTATTACCCCAGTCCTTCCCTGGAGTCATTGCTCTGCATAGCCTCAGCTTACCTGGTGTGGATTCTGTCTCTGGCTTGTGTTTTGTGATTCTTAGGTTTTGACCCGGCTTGGCTTACGACTCTTCTCCTGGCTCTCGACCCCGGCATCCTCATCACTATGCTGTTTCTCTCCGCCCTCGACCTCGGCTTGGCTTTCTACTATCCGGACCTCTCCACTCCTCGACCCTCGGCATTGGCACCACTACGAATACTCTCACTCCGGATACGACAGGTACCACTATACCATACTAAGTCTCCTGGCCTGTCTACGCAAACTACCACACTCCAGACACGCTTCCTCTGCTGCGGGTGCGTGTTACTAACGTCCCACCTCAGGACAGGGACAGGTCTGGTCTGCGGGCAGCACTACCGTGACAGTTGTGTATCTTATTCACCGAAGAAATCTTGAGATGCAAAGTGACGAGAAAACATATTTTATATATAGACATCAAATACCATATAATATTAGAGGGGCATAATTACATCATGTTTTTATCAGGCCTAATATCCTCGGCATGCCTGTAATATAGTGTCTGTTGGTGTGTATGTATTTCCTTGTTTCTTTTAGACTCTGCTCTTTTCTAGAGTACATATGCACTAAATCTATAACTTGACATCTTAATAACTAACTGAACTCCACTGTAAAAACACACCATAGAGTGCCGTTTATCAATTTATTCTAGCAGCAGGAACAAGAAAACTGGTGTACATACACACACACACACACATATATCAAATCACATTTAAATCCATTGAACTTTTTTTTTTACACTTTAACGGTGCAACAGTTTTGTAGTTGAGATTTTATTACATATCCCCGTGGAGTTAAAAACTTGTTAGTAGTTGCCAAACTGAGTATTGATTTCTGTGCTGGTGCCTTGCAGGGCGCTGACTGTTACAGAAGTGTGATTTCACTGCAATGCCTTCTTATATTCTGTAAAACATCCTAATGATAACTGTTCTTCTATATACAAAAACAGGTTGTAAAAGTAGCTGTGCCGACAGTTCCTATTATTTGACACTGGCAGACAGCTATATTTTACAGGGCTGGCTTGATGGCAGTGCCATCGGTGCCCCTGCACTGAGCCCCGCGGTTACAAAGGCCCCACAAGAATTAAAGTGATTGCCGGGGAGAGTGCCAGACCTCTGTAACTCCCTTCCCTCCTCCTCGCCATCTCTTCCTGTAGGGACCCTCATCATGGCGCCGCAACGTCAAAAGGCGTTGTGCCACCATGACAATGGGATGTCACGCGACGTTGTGATGCCATGCAGCGTCATGTTGCTATTACAATGATGTGGTGGCACGGCGTTGCCATGACACATGACGGTGCATTGTGGCACGGCGTCACATTGTCATGGCGACGCGATGCCATTTGACGTCGCGGCGCCATGATGAGGGACCCTTCAGGAAGAGATGGTGAAGGAGGAGATAAGGGGGACAGAGGCCCCACACTATACCCAGCCGGTCCTGGCTATGTATATATACTGTACATAATGCACATGATTTGCTTACAGAAAATATTATCTGCATAATACAGCATTACATTTTTATTGGGAGTGCAAGCAAAATAAATAACTTTTCTTTTTAGATTATTTTGAAAAGCAATGCTCTCTATAGGCAAGCTGAACGTATTAGTGAAAGTGAAGCACGCTGCAAGGAATCAGTACAGTAACAAAATATTAAAGAAAATAAGGCTCAAAGATTATTTTCTGCTAAGAAAACCCCAGACTTCAGAGATTGAAGACTATTCTAAAGCCATGGAATGATTATGTTCTTAAACCTGTGCTCTCTCTTGTACGCCACATGGGAAGACAGGTTTTTAGTATATCCCGAAGAATGTGGTGCTGTTTGCTGTCTACACATACTGTAAACAGTGGTTATTGTTGAAAAGTAGGGGTAGGTATCCTGTCCTCAAGGGCCACCAATAGGTCAAGTCTAAAGGATATTCCTGCTTCAGCACAGGTGGCTCTGTCAACTTGTGACAAAATCCATCAACAACTGGGCCACTAATTAAGTCCCCTGTGCCGAAGCAAGGATATCCCTAATAGCGGCCTGTTGGTGACCTTTGGGGTCTGGAGTTGGCCACTCCTGTACTAGGAGGAACACAGTACCACTACTTTTTTTATCTACACTTCCAGTGTACCGCTTTTTTTAAGTATTATTTTTATTTACAAACTGACCATTCAAATTAGTTTTTTTTTTTAAATAAAAATGTTCTTGTTTTAGACAGTCTCTCTTGCTTTTTGTTGATAGAATATGAATGAGTTCCAAAATGCATTGGCCTGATGTTTAGATGTGGAATTTGTTGATATTAGCCACATAACCACTGCTTCTTGTGAGCCACTTCGACCACTGGACATACTGCACAGTACATATATGTATGTACATGTGTATTGTTTACAAGCTTTCACACTGGGTTCTTCAGGTATAGCAGTTGCACGACAAGCCAGAAATGATATGCAATGTGTAAGATGATTGCAGTGGGAGCTGGGAGAGGATATGCAATAGGTACATATGTTCTTAGTAGTTTGGTGTGAAAATTGTCAGGAGGATAAATAAGGGATGACTGCTACTGCAATGTCCAGTAATTAAAAGTAGCACTTTGCGAACCATGCAAAATTGACCCTTGGGTATGCACTAACAATTTAGAGAGTCCTATTTTGTACAGTCACACATTGACTTATATACTATCCAAAACACTCCTCTATGCAAGGGGTGCTCAACTCCAGTTCTCAAGCTCCTCCAACAGGTCAAGTTTTCAGGATATCCCTGCTTCAGCACAGATGACTCAATCAGTGGCTCAGTCAAAGACTGAGCCTCTGGTTGAGCCGCCTGTGCTGAAGCAGCGATATCCTGAAAACCTGGCCTGTTCTGGGAGCTTGAGGACTGGAGTTGTGCACCCCTGCTCTATACGACACACAATTAGGATCAAATTAACAAAAAGTAGATGAGGGGTTGATCCAGTGCACGAAACAGCAGTCTGCCATCTGCCTATGGAGGCCCATAACGGTCACTTGCAGGCTAAGGTGACTTGCTACCTTTCAGTTCTGTTCGGTCAATGAAGGTGAATGGGGCGACATTCCGGTTGGATTCGGCAGGACCGCTACTTATTCTCCATTCTCTGACATCTTAGCAGAAAGTGCCACTTCAGAGGGTTGTGTATAGTTACATACTGTAGTAGATGAGGTTAAAAAAAGACATACAGACATCAAGATCAACGTATACTAAATGTCAATACCTTAAAATGTAAGGGGAGGAAACTGAAGACCGCTTAATTATTTTATTCTGATTTGTTCATTTGTAAATCAAATAACTGAAAATGAGAAAAAATTTACATTTTAATTTTGGGAGACCAAAAACAGCTGGTGAGAGACAACATGTAAATTGGACGGCCATAACTGGTAGTGCCCCCAAATGATCACCTGTCCTAACTCAGACAAATATTGCATTCGGTTTCCTTTCAGATGGGTTCTGGGATTTGCAGGTACTTCCTCTTCTTCTTACAGTGTATTTTTTATTATTATTATTATTATTATTCAGTGGGGAGGAGGCGGGGAGTTTAATACAGGTTTGTTTTTTTTCGAATGGCCAAAAGACTTTTAGCAAAAGTAACCCAAGTGATTCAGAACGGCGCTAGAAAACACTGTGTATTATTATCAGTGATAATAATAAATTAAATTAGGTGTAAGGTGAAATAGAAAAATTCTCGACCTTCAGAGGGAATTGTACAGATTCTCTAAATCGACAGTGTACATCACGGGTATGAAGGGAGCAATAAGTCAGGAACACCCCAAAACAGAAAAGAATATATAATGGTGCAGTAAAATCACATGAGGATGGTAAAACAAAACTTGGCTTATGCAAATTGCCTACTTACAAGAAGTTAGTGAAAATTCTGCATGTAACGGGGAACACGGCAAGCAGGAACCCAGGAGGGCTCTCACTCGAGATGGAACTCAGGAGGGCTCTCACTCGAGATGGAACTCAGGAGGAAACACAGCGGAGAGAAACCATAGTGCAGACCAGTATTAACTTTATAACAATAAAACAATGCTACAATATGTACTCACAATGTGTACTAATATAACAGGCACATAAGAGTAAGGTAGAGCAGTGAATCTCACGCCAGAGAGGTGGTATCCAGGCCGTCTCCCTTAGGTACTCCCGCAACTGGATGGCATCTGATGTCACAACCGGAAGTTGTCAAGTTACCGACAGATGTGACCGACTGAATTTTCACTTACTTCTTGTAAGTAGGCAATTTGCATGAGCCAAGTTTTGTTCTACCATCCTCATGTGATTTTACTGCACCATTATATACTTTTCTGTTTTGGGGTGTTCCTGACTTATTGCTCCCTTCATACCCTGGATGTACAAAAGACTTTTAGCCCCATTAGGCTAGTAGGGCTATTGGCCATTATTCTACTGGGGGTTGAGGGGAGGGTCAGGTTTGTTTAAGGGTTGGGGATAGGATGTGTGAATGTAGTTGCCCTGGGGTGAGTGGTTAGGCTTCCTGGGGAGAGGGGGGGAGGTTAATTGTGGTTAATACATTGATTATCTTAGCGGTTAGTAATGGCAGACTGATATGGTCTCCAATCAAACTCTTATTACATCATACTTAGAGCAAAATAAGCTCGCCTCTTCTCCCAGAGATTGCTGGCTCCTGCCTGCCACCAATGTGTTCTTCCCCCTCCCCCTAAATTCACTTTTTGTCACCCACATATCTCAAACCTCCTATGAGACCATGTGACGGGGTTTACAGACCCATCACTTCCAAACAGCAGTACAAACAAAAGTTTATCAGGCATGCAGCCTGACTGCTGGAAACTCCCCTGTTCAAAAGACAGGCAGCTAATTAAGACAGAGGCCTAGCACCTGCAGCCAATCTCAGGAGCTATGTAGTCAGGCTTCCGACAACACACAGAGGGTCACTCTGGTCTCAGCCAGGGAAGAGAAAGGAGCCAAGTGTTTATATTGCATTTAGAAAGCCTTGTTCATGTAGAAGTATTTTGTTTCCTTTTATGTGAGCCTTGTGGCAGAAGTGTTTATCCTAAACCTGTTAATTGGTATTAACGACTTGCCACTTCCTGGTTGTTTCAGACCGCCATGTATTTAATGGAAATGTCTTGGCACACTACTGTTAGGTGTTTTATTGATAATACCATTTGTATGTTCAAGGACTCTCCTTCGTTCGCGCACAGTTTTACCTACATAGATCTTTGAAAGTAGACATTTCAGCATATTTACTATGCCCTTTCTTTTTAGAATTCAAAAAATGATTTGATTTAATAATTCGATTCATCATCAAAAGGGCTTAAATCTTGCGTTGACACCATAAATCTACACATCTGGCAATTACCACAATTGAAAAGTCGTTTTTGTTTTCCCTTATCCAGCCATGTCCCCTAACTACCACTATTAACAAAATGACTTTTGACCAATATATCTTTAAGACTTCTTGAACGTATAGCAACCATTGGGGGATAATTTCCTACCACTTGTTTTATGTCTTCCTCGAGTCAAAATATGCCAATATTTCTTCAACAGGGTTGGTTGTTCCAATTGGAGCCAAATTGGGTTATAAATCTAACGACCTTTTCCAGAATCAGATTTTCTCTGTCCCATAAAACAGGTTCTCTCTATTCGTATGCGTGACCCAATGATATCCTCTTTGAATACAATTTTTTGAGTGTTCCCTGTTGGAAAATGTCCCCTACAATTCTTTAGCTTGGGTCCCAAATAAATGAAAGGTGGAGCAATTCCTCCTTTAGCGTAAGATTGGCCCACTAGGATACCATTTACCAAAGAAGGCATATGCTGAATGTCTTTAATAGGCTATTTAATGCTGTGGAAGTTCGGTAGGAAATATGTACTGTAATGCATTTAAAGTAATATTTTATCACCTATTTCAGGTTGGTTTAGGATCGCCAGCCTGGATTAAGTGGGGGGAAAAAAGTGCAGTATTTTTGCCTTAAATGAGGTGCCGATGAATATCGGAACATGCGGTACTATAATTATTTTTAAATGGACCCAGTAAAAAATGCGTTCTTTTTATCGGTTCAACGTTGATGTATTACACTATAAAAATAACACCTTTTTGGGTGATAATACTGGAATTTTGGCTTACCGGAAGTTGATGATTACAGTAAGTGGCCCTGAACTCTTGCAGCTGGAAACAACATCCAGTGAATTAATGTATCATAATTACCAGTCCACCTGTTGGCCCTTCATTGACGAGGAGAGTAAATAACTCTATTTTTGACGCCCACTGTTTGTTCACAAAAGCTGGTACCACGGTTATGAAATGTACTAAAAGCAAGCTACATGCATTAAAGCCTTTTGGATAAAGAGAGAATACTTAGAATATGTTACAAGTAGTTAGTAACAGTAGGAACAGTAATGAAAGATAAAAACATGCACTTTCCATAATTGTTGCTTTGGGTAAATGTTTCATTTGTTACAAGGTTGACGTAAAATAAATAAACCAGAACACACAATGCAATTTTATTTTTATTTATTTTTTAGCTTAAAGCAACAATCCCCCCTACGTATCTACAGCAGCGTTCTACTTTCATGGAATTGTAACCAGGGGGTCACATTTCATTGTGTACAATTTCCCTGAAAGTGTTTTAAAGCTACCGGGTGCTCTTTACTTTAGGACATAGACCTTAGGAGGTCCTATTACCATAAGAATCGTGAAATAGATTGCAAGTTCTGTACTAGGAGGAAGACGGAGCAGCGTGGCATACAATAACTAACATTTGTGCAGCTGGTGCAGTCGCATCATGGCTCACCACCTTTAGGGGCACATCATCCACGTGCCATAATGCTGTTCTGGCTCTTATTTTAGCAGCCGGAACACGTGCCGACATTTCTAAAGCCCCCCCCCCCCCCCGCTCCCCTTCTCTCCACACCCATAGCCCTGGGCCTTACCCGATGGCGGCAGTAGGGGGAGCACACTTCAGTGGTCCTAGCATGTAAATTAGGCAAAACCGGAAGTCAGACGCAACTTCAGTAATCAAAGTCTGGTTGGGCTTTCTCCGTCGCAGCCGTATCAGGCCCCACTCCATGGGTATGGCTCCCTGGGGGGAGGTTTACTAGCACTGAGTCCCACCGGTGACTAGTTCCGCCCCTGTGCTGGGTAATGCCCCATACTGAATCTTCCCATTTCGCTGACTGGTGCACATGGAGCAACATTGCAAAGTGCCCTGGTGCGTAGATGCAAAGATAAAAACATTTCTCTTTCTTGTCTGTGTAGCCCATGTCCTGTCCCCCCCAGACACAGATCGTGCCTCTAAGGTGTATTGAGGGCTGGCTACATGTATATGGTGGTGCATACCTGCTTGGAACAGGAGGGCCTGAGTCTCCCGCGTTGGTGTGGGGATAGGTTGGAATCTTCCCAGAGAAAGCCCTGGTCCCAGGGCGAGAGATTCCAATCTCACACAGTCTTATATAAAACAGCAATGTCTTTATTGTCTTTTCTCAGTGATGCAGCACACAGCAGCAGTTCATGGGCAGTATTAATCACGGCAGTACACAGGTATCTGACCTCCTCTACTCTTCCTCCAGGATTTGTACCCCTGCAGGATGGCTGTAACGGGGCCACAATACCCCTACCTCCACCCGAGGGTAGGCCCTCTGGGTGAGGCTAGATCTCCCCCATCACCCAATCAGCAGGGTGAGGGGTATTGGTCCACTATAGCTGTATCAGCTCTACTCAGACGGGCTCTGAGTTCTTCTCTCCTGTCTCCTCCAAATTCACTCAGCTCTCTCTCTCTGAACTGTGCAGCTCACATACTCCTCTCATCAGCTCCCAGGACAGACTGGATTATCTGTCACATTCTCCTCTCTCATCAGACTCACGACCTCCACACTCCAGCTACTGACTCTCCAACAACTCTCACAGAACTCAACAACAACTGACCCAGACACACACAGGAGCAGCCCACTAAATAGACACAGCCCTGCCCCTTATGATGTCAGCAGGACCTCCCCTCTGTCTCAGGCCTGCCACAGAGTCAGGGGCCTACCTCTATCACTCAAGGCAGGGCTTGGTGGGGGGAAAAACCCATGATTACTACTGACGCCTGCCCCTACCAGGGCTTACTCCAGTAGGAGAAGGATTGGTAGCCCACTATATCTTACAGGGGCTACACTCTCCCTCTGGTGGAATCCAATGGTCCCCACTTGGACCTAACTTTAGCAGCACCATCCTGTGGAGAGCAAACCTGGGAAACAACACATTGCATGTTAGGACATTAGCAAGCCATCCACCAGATGGCGTAACAACAACAGTAGCCGGGTACTCCCAACGGGGAGAACCAACTAGTAATAGTGCTTTGGGTCAGGCTTCCGTACCTTTCTCCCATTATGGTCAGTTACAGTTATATAGTAGGGCTGTACCGATCCAGAGTCTGGCCGGTAAATTACACTGTGAATGTATATGCACCGTCCTATACTCCAGACCCGGACCACCTCACTGATTCGGTCCTCATTGTGGTAACCCGCCTTACCAAACTTTGTTCTTAAGTATTCTTGTACGGCCTCCCTGAGCCAACTGTCTCTGTTCTCCTCTATTTCCCTCATTATGGGTTCAGGCACATAAGGGTATTCGTACCGTGGGACTGCCTAAACCTAGACACTACGGCTCTGTCTGCTCTGCTTAATTTGGGCAGTTTCGTGGGACCCGCCCTGCTTGGCAGTACCCAAAACTCTGGTTCTACAGGAGCAATCTCATCGTACAATATACTAGGCCCCTTAGGCATGATGATCCCTTGCTCTATCTCCTGAAATCTGTGTTCTAACTCATCCATCACCTCCTTGGGAGTATAGACACCTACCACCCACCAATGATCAACTATGTTGTTCCTGATTAACAGAAACCTGGTGCAGTCCATACTGCGTGGTACCCAGTGAACAGGGGTGCCCACCATTTGTCACGGTGCTCGTACTCTGATAAGGGGCTACTAGTATCTACCTCCGACACCACCTGTGATGAGACACCGGACGTACCCGCCTCTGTAGAGTGCAAGCAATCTCTTCTCCCTTTTGGCGTTGAAGTACCTAGTAGGGTTCATTTTGTGGACCACTGTGCTTACAGTCCCGACCTCAGCAGTAGTATGGGACCCTCGGGCCCTCCCTCTAGATACAGGAGAAAATGGTACAGTGTTAGGTATACGAATTACATTTGCATACGGTATCTCTCCATCAGATCCTTAATCACTTAACTCCCAATCCCGCAAGTCCTTGGAGTACTTGTGGTATTTCGTTAACTTATCCCCGCTAGGTCCTGGTGGGAATACTCGTGACGGGGCAGTGGCCGGGGCAAGGGCGCTAGGGGCTGGGGCAATGTCCATTTCCATGTCCAGCAAGCAGGTAATCCCGCGACCAGTGGGCAGTTTCTTGCTTGCTCTCTCTGCTGAGCCCCTTGATCCTCTGCGAACGCCGTGGCAGTCAAGGGTGGCCAGTGCAGCCGCCATGGCGGCTCCTCAGGCCGCAAAGATGGCCGCCGGCCCTCCATGCCAGCCGGGACCGGAAGTGTCGTCATCGTTGCCGCCCGCGGAATCTCCATCCGCTCCGTGGTCATGCACCGGAAGTGCGTCGAAGACCGGAAGGGGCGGTGGTGGATCATCCGGTCCACGGACGGGTAAGTAGGCCGCACGCCTCTCCTTCTCGTCCATCTTTGTTACAGCTGGGGTAGTTCGCCGGTAGGCGCATCGCCACCGATGAGACGCCATCTTCTTCCTCCGAAGACGACTTGGTCGGATCCTCCGCTGGGGAGTCACCTGGGTCTTTTGTGGCCCTGCCAGTGGGCCGTGGTATGAAACGGGCCCGCTCCAGTACCTCCACTGCGGTTGCGCTCTGCTCCGCCGGATCTCCGCTCGGCTCTGTAGTTGGCTGGGCCTTGGTTCCCACCTCAGCAGGGGTGCAGGGAACTAGGGCAGCCTCATCGGTTGTCTCCGCCACCTCCGTTAGGGTTCCCAGAGAGGCACCCCGAGGGGTCTTGATCATGGGTCACGGTTCAGTAGGCCACAAGTAGAACGTGCCACATTGAGGGCATCGTGCCTTCGTGCTTGGGGCCGGTCCGGGTGTCCTGCAGTGTATGCACAGGGACCGGAGGTACTCTCGGCCGTCGAGTTTCACTACCAGGAAGCCTCCTGGGAACTGGAACGTGGTCATGCTTAGCTCTGACATTTTTTGTTCAGGGGTGGAACAGTTCAGTGTTTCAGCTCCTTGCTCTTCAGCAGTCAGGCAAAAGTGAAGTTCCTCACTCTCACTTCCTGTCCCTCCCTTTGCTGGGGAGCACGCTCCTGATTGGCTCTCCTTGTGCCCCCCCTCTGGTGGAAACAAGAGGAGGGGCACTCCTTCTTTCAGTGTGACGTGGCCTGGTCTGTTGGCCAGTCACAGCACAGGTGGGTGGGCTTTCAGCTTTCGCGCCGCTCCGCTCCTTTTCCAGGGGATCTGGGTTTGGCGCCAAACCCCTGCACATCTCCCTCCACATTTCTCTCACAGTCTCTTTGCACGATTCACGTGCGCACTCCAGAATTGACGGGAATCGCCATTTTAACTCGGCGGCTAACTGCTGGGCAGTGGATGGCGCTGCTGTCGCCATTTTGGACTCTTTCTTGCTCCGCGGAGCACATGTAATGACGGCTGCCATCTTTGATGAGCCCACCAAATGTATATCACCGCTATTCTCAAACGCGTTCCTAGACACTGACTATACTCACTGGCACTCTCTGATGCTCTCTGCATGCTATCTCTCTGTGCTTTACCCACTAGTATGATGTGGCATACCCCAGGCTAGGCAGAACTCCTTCTCTGTGCACCGCACTCGCTGACGGTTCCTAAAAGTACTCTGTGGTGTGTTTTATGTAGGTGCTGGCTAGTGTACCAGGCATCTCCCTAAGTACGGGCGTCTCCTACTTTTGACCACTCATAGTGCGGGCCCTGGGCCTTGGTCCCTGGACACGTTAGCAGGCTAACCCCCCCAGTTGCCTCACACTATCTGCCTCAAGGGACTAGGACAGCAATAGCCATACACTCATCTTACATCACCCTCTTAGGGCACCCAGGGCGTACTGTGTGGGAATCCACGCTCCCCTGACTACCCCTGGTATTACATGCCCTACTCTCTCCAGTACTTGCACAGAAGGTGCACTTCACTCTTCCCGCTCTGCCTTGCTGAAAGCCTGTCCTGTTCTGGATCTCAGCAGCTCGCCTCCAAATGTAGCCCATGTTCCCCCCCCTCCCCCCCAGACACAGATCGTGCCTCTAAGCTGTATTGAGGGCTGGCTACATGTATTATGGTGGTGCATACCGGCTTGGAACAGGAGGGCCTGAGTCTCCCGTGTTGGTGTGGGGGATAACAGGGCCAGGCTTCTGGGGTATATGCCTCCATTCTTTAGTGGTTGTGGTGCAGCGCCTCCATTCTCTGGCGAAACCTAGGGGATAGGTTGGAATCTTCCCAGAGAAAGCCCTGGTCCCAGGGCGAGAGATTCCAATGTCACACAGTCTTATATAAAACAGCAATGTCTTTATTGTCTTTTCTCAGTGATGCAGCACACTGCAGCAGTTCATGGGCAGTATTAGTCACGGAAGTACACAGGTATCGGACCTCCTCTCCTCTTCCTCCAGGATTTGTACCTCTGCAGGATGGCTGTAACGGGGCCTCAATACCCCTACCTCCACCCGAGGGTAGGCCCTCTGGGTGAGGCTAGATCTCCCCCATCACCCCCTCAGCAGGGTGAGGGGCATTGGTCCACTATAGCTGTATTAGCTCTACTCAGACGGGCTCTGAGTTCTTCTATCAGGTCTCCTGACAAATGTATCAACCATCTAATAGATCTGACTCTAGAGAGAGACTATTGAATAACGTTGATGCTATTGTTCATGGTGTTAATACATTTTAGAAACTGTTTAATATATAGGGGCCTCTGTACAAAGGCAATGTTAGATCGAAAATGCTTCATTTTTGTGTTGCGCCTCTTTGCACCAATGTATGAAGGACTTTGCACCAATGTATCCTCTTGCCCTCCTGCTTTTTCAGCGTCAAATGATGCTGTGATGTCACATGGTACCGCATTGCCATGGCAACATGATGACACACGGTGTCACGTTGCCATGACAAGGTGATGTTGTGGCACCATGGGACCGCAAAGCTGTGTGCCATTACATTACCATGGTAACGCGACGCCATCTGACATCGCAGCGTCATTTGACACTGAAGAAGAAGGAGGGCGGCACGAAGGAGGAGCACCAGGTAAGTACCTAAGGGCGGCAGTTTTGTAAATCCGCCACTGACCATATATTAGGTCAACATAAGCAACAACAAAAAACCCAGGTAACTGCACATGCAGTATATTGAACAGCAAACCTGTGATAATTTGTTAAGAGAAATACAGAAATACAGCTAACGGTCAGAAAGAACGAGTCCTTTATTTACTAATGGAGGTTTTCAGATGTAAACTTTCAAGACCGCTTCAATGCCTTATCTAGACATAAAATTCAATATTGTATTTTAAAACTGTTTTAAGTTTTTAAGCTCTCATTACCCCTTATCTTACATACCATTGTATTCTAGGAATTGTTATATTGTGCAGTGTAAAACACCCCATATATTTTTGCCTTCCCTTCCCACATGAAGAATCAGCGCTTTAGAAGAGATGAAAAGAAATAAAGGGCGCTAATGTGAAAAATCTACAATTGTGATATAAAAGTGTATACGTTCTTATAACTTCAAATGGAATAAATGTTGGGCTGTGTTCTGCAGCAGAGGAGAAAGGGGTCTCTGGCCCCCTAGAAAGAGATATGTGAAAAGGAAAAAACCTTAGCGCATGAACTTAAACAGCAGTGATGGTTATTTTAGCAAATTGGATGAACCGAGATTCCTAAGGACAAAACAGTGAAACTTATATATGCATATCAATTGACATTTATTAAAATACAGTAAAACAAATTAAAATATATTAAATCAATAGTCACACATATATTTAAATTGAACCAGAGCCTTGATTAAGCTTAATCAATACCTAATATGACTAGAATTTTGCTGTCATACTCCAAGAAAACTTTGCAAAAGTGAGATGATGTCCTGTGGATAGTAATGTCCACAAATTATTGGGTAGTAGCTGAACTGAAATAAATCCACAGATGGTAGTTCCTCACTTTTTGTGAATTTCAAAATGTGGACAATAATAACCTTGTATATTGGATTCTTAGTAGAGTTTCACTTCTGTTTAGGGTACATTGAGAGTTATTTATCAATTGTAGATGGAAGAAAATGAAATCCCTTTAGGATAGTGGATGTGTTTGATAATATGTTCGTTTTTACTTGAGGCTAGTATTAGTCTTAATACTGCATATGGCACTCTTTAAGCAATCTACGTGAGAGGATTATTTGTACCTTTAGGCAAGTTCTTCCATATGAAATTGCTGTCTAGTAGGAGGTGTAGGTGTAATTACCTTAGGTGAGGTTCTTCTGCTCTTCAGAAGATTATTGAGAGCAGTGTCCCGGGACCTTTGTAGGCTGTGGCTGCTGCTGTCTGAAGCGTACTGCATGCGAAAACAGGTACCTTTAGGAGTGTTCTGGGGCAATCTGCTGTATAGACCACAGCCTCCTCCAATCTCCGTATCTACCTGGTACTCTGACAGCTTTCCCCTGGATCATCTGCTCCGGTATTCCAGGACACAGTTCAGCAACGGGGACTAATCGGCACACCACAAACGCTCCTTACACTTCAGCAACTCCTCTCTGTATCATCTGCTCTGGCCCTGTAGATTGCTGCTCAGCCACAGAAACTCACTGGCACAACGCAGCAGCCACTCAGGTCACCCACTCCAATCGATCAGGTCCTCAGCCCCATACAGTAGCCTGGTCTCTGACACCAGATCAGGCCCTGCTGCTCCAACTCTTCCTCCCCAGCCGCAGCCGACAGGTGATTCACAGTGATTCACGGTGCCTGATCTGGTGTCAGAGACCAGGCTACTGTATGGGGCTGAATACCTGATCGATCGGATTGGATGACCTGAGAGGCTGCTCTGTTGTGCCAGTGAATTTTGTCCTTAGGAATCTCGGTTCATCCAATTTGCTAAAATGACCACCACTGCGGGTGGTTCTTAAGTTCATGTGCTAAAGTATTTCCTTTTCACATATCCCTGTAGAAGAGATAGACTTTTTTGGGGGGGGGGTTGGGGTGTTTACTAGAGTGTTTGAAAATGTAATTGTTACCTAATCCTGGGCTTCCGCAGGGGGCAAGTGTGGGGCGCGGTGCCCCCCCTGGATCCTTGTGCTGTCCCCAGCGGGGACAGAGGTCACTGCGTGACAGTATTTAGCGGCGCTCACGATGTCAAGGACAGCGCGCTCGTATCTTTCTTCCCTCCCCCACCCACCCGGGGCTTCCCCCCCCCCACCTGGGACCCCCCCCTTCCTCCCCCCGAGCCCCGCTCACAGCCGCTCTCCTGGCACTTTCCTGTGCCTGCCTGATAGTGAGCGCTTGACCTGTCCGTGATGGTCAGAATCTTCCCCGCTCTACTGGTGGCTGCGCCATGTCCCCCCTTCTTCCCCGGGTCTCCGTGTCTGCCCACCCGCCCAGGGTGGATCGTAGGTGGTGGGCAAGGGGGCTGCCACCAGGGGGGGGAGAGTTTCCCTCCTGTCCCTGGTGCTCCCTCCTGACTGGGCTCCCGCTCCCGCCTGTCTTGGGCTCTCCCTCCTGCCCTGGTGCTTCCGCTCCCTCCTTTCCTGGTGCTCCCTCCTGTCCACTGGTGCTCACATCCCCCATCCCCTTGGGTGTGGTGGAGATACGCTGTTGCGGGTAGTGGTGATGGCACTCTGGCTGGTCGTAAGATTCCGCCGCCTTTCCCCCCCCTCACTCCCGTCCCCAGCCCCTACAATCCGGCAGCTGCAGTCTCTTGCTCCATTTGTGTGGTTTGTGTGTGTGTGTGTGTGTCTGAGGCGTGGTGTGTAGGTTCGAGGACGCTGTGTGTGTCGTTGTGTGTCCATGAGGCTGTAGTGTGAGTGTGTGTCTGAGCTGTGTGTGTGTCCGGTGGTGTCTGAGAGCTTGTGGGTGTGGTGTTTGGGTCTTCTGTGTGTGTGTCTGAGGCTTGTGGGTGTGTGTTTGATGGCTGTCAGGTGTGCTGTGCTGTGGTTGCTGAGGGTGTGTGTGGGTGTTGTGTGCTGTCTGAGGCTGTGTGTGGGTGTGTCTGAGGCTGTGTGTGGGTGTGTCTGAGGCTCTGTGTGTATGTGTGTGTGTTGTGGTGTCTGAGGCTGTGTGTGGGGGTGTGTGTGTTTCTGAGGCTGGTTGTGTGTGTGTGCTCGTGTGGTGTCGTTGTCGTTGGTGTGTGCTGTCTAGGTGTGTGTTGTCGTGTGAGTGTCTGTGTGTGGCTGTCTGCTGTTGGGTGGTCGTGCTTGTGGGTCTGCTGGTCGCTGTCCTGGTGTGTGTGTGGCTGTCTGGTGTGTTGTGTGTGGCTGCTGGCCTGTGGTGTTGTGTGCGTCGTGGCTGTCTGGTCCCCTTGAAGAGTGAGAGTCTGAATGAGGGAGATCTGAGATTATGAGTCGGAGAGTCCTGTAGAGAGCGGAGGATTCTGAGAGAGGGAGAGGTCTGAGAGAGGGAGAGGTCTGAGAGAGGGAGAGTCTGAGAGAGGGAAGATCTGAGGAGAGTGAGAGTCCGAGAGGGAGAGTCAGCGAGAGGGAGAGTCCGATGCAGATGGATAGGAGAGTCCCTTTTGTGAGAGCTGTGTGAGAGGGAGAGACTGAGAGGGAGAGTCTGAGAGGGAGAGTCTGAGAGGGAGAGTCTGAGAGGGAGAGTCTGAGAGGGAGAGTCTGAGAGGGAGAGTCTGAGAGGGAGAGTCTGAGAGGGAGAGTGTGTGTGTTTGTGTCTGTCTGTCTGTGAATGAATACAGACACCAACCCACAGTCAGTCACCCACCCACCCAAGTGTCAGTCACCCACCCCGTCACCCACACACACCCACACCCACTCTCTCTCTCTGTCTAGTTAAAATTATGCCCCCCCCTGAAAAAATTTCTGTGGACGCCCATGGGTACTATGCCTGATTATAAGAAGTATTGAACCTTTTAAACAACGTGACAAAGCTCTTTGGGCCTCGTTTTAGAAAGGATTGTATAATATTTAAGCTTTATACAAGGAGCTTTCAAAAGAACTATTCAATCCAAGGGCAGTACAAAGGACTCAGGGCCATCCCTTAAGGTTGTTGGAGGAAAGAATATTTCACCAGCAACAAAGGAAAGCGTTCTTTACAATAAGGACAGTTAAAATGTGGAATTCATTACCCATGGAGACTGTGATGGCAGATACATTTGATATTAAAAAAAAAAAAGGGGCTTTGACATCTTTGTAGAAAGAAAATGTATTCAGGGATATACCAAATAAGTAAACATGGGAAGGATGTTGATCCAGGGAGTAATCTGATTGCCAATATTTGGAGTCAGGAAGGAATTTATTTTCCCTCTTATGAGATATTATTAGATGATATTTCACTGGGGTTTTATGTTTGCCTTCCTCTGGATCAATATACTGTAAGTACAAATATAGGATAACTTATCTGTTGTCTAAATTTATCATAGGTTGAACTTGATGGACGTGTACCTTTTTTCAACCTCATCTACTATGTAATTATGTGACTAGGTAATACTAAGTGAAGGTTTCTAGATAAATACATATTTCTATAAAAAAAAAATGTACAGGTAAGTAAACAAACCTGTGCATAGTTGATGAGCTTAAGGTTAGTGTTAGCTCTTTAAACATACCACAGCCTACAAACCTACGCAGCTAATAGAACTCTAGGGATTAGAACAGAGGGGGTGATAATACATTAAGAAAATCATACATAAAAATGTACAAACTGAACGTGCCAAATCTTTATTCTACTGAATGGTGTTTTCAATCTACAGTAAGTAGAATACTGCCAGAATCACAAACAGCAGGAGAAAGGGTAAGGGCATTGAATTGATTGTACGTAATCTTATGTTTACTAATCTATTGAAATTATTCACTTGAAAGGAGAGTTTTCAAATAAGACCACACAAAGCAGGCGTGCGGTTCTTTAACTGGAAATCGGTACCATTCATTCTTAACATCAATGTCCTTTAAGACTTCACTGGAAAATTGACCATATACAGTAGATAATCATGTTCTACTGTGTAAATATACAGAGGATGTGCTGGCAAGGAGCAGAACATTCTGTACGAAAAAACACAGGTAGTGGAAAAAGGGTTCCATCAGCGATGCATTCTGTGTGCCACACAGATCTGAAATAATGAAAATATATTTATAAAGTAACTTAATGTACTTTACATAGTTACATAGTAGATGAGGTTGAAAAAAAGACATGGGTCCATCAAGTTCAACCTATGCTAAATTTCGATGACAGATACTTTATTGTATATCCGTACATACAGTTTATTGATCAAGAGGAAATCGATCCGCGGTGCTATCGACCCAAAGGACAGCTGGATGTCGCGTCCCGCTGTGGACAATGTGATGTGCCCTACATTCGACCGGTGCGGGAGGCATGGGACAAGCTTATGTCCATAATATCTCTGGATGGAGGGTCGAGCTCTTACCCATTGGTCCGTCGGCTACGAATGTTGATGAAGAGCTACCAGCCTGTCCCGTTGCTACTCCCACTACCATCCACGGAGACTCAGGCTTCCTGGCCTATAGCAGGTCAGCACCAGAAAGACATGTAACAGACCAATCTCGCGTGGGTTGGGGGGAGGGGAGGGAGGGAGTTACACTTATTTGGTATATCTCTGTATACCTTTCATTTCTAAAAACATGCCCAACTTTTTTTAACACATCTATTGTATCTGCCATCAGTTTCCCTGACCCTGAAGCTCCTTGTACTGTCCCTGAATATATTTGTATATAGTTACCATATCCCCTCTTAGACGCCTCTTTTCTTATGTAAATACATCTAATTTAGCTAGCCTCTCGTCATAAGACAGATTGTCCATCCCCTTTATTAATTTGGTGGCTCTTCTCTGCATTCTGCAGATAATGCACTTAATGTTAAAATGTAACAAAAAATATAACTCCCTATAAACATAAAAAAATATAGGGGGTGTACTTTTCACAGCTTCTAAACCAGGGGTGGGCAACTTCAGTTTTCAAGGCCACCAACAGGTCAAGTTTCAGGATATCCCTGCTTCAGCACAGGGGGGCTCAGTCAGGGTTGAAGCTGGGATATACTGAAAACCTGACCTGTTGGTGGCAGTTGAGGACTGGAGTTGCCCACCCCTGTTCTAAACCCTTCTTAATTTGTATTATATCTTCCATACCTTACTTACAGGTATATATGAAGATGGTTTATCGGCGAACAGACTGAGGTACCTCAAGGGGAGGTAATATTAAGCTTGTCTTCCATCAACATGGTAATCATGCAAATAAAGCATGTGTATAAACAGTGTCTCCACTCTCCATACATCAATACATCCAAGAGCACGCTGTTCAACTAGGGGGAACATTGTATTTGAGCGGTGATTTCCCAATACCCTGTTTTATTATCAGGGGAAATATATCTTGTTAAATTCTAACCATCAGATGAAATTCAATAAAGTTTTAATCAAGTTCAGTGTCTTGTGATAATACTTCTCTTAGATAGAGTACAATGTGTCAAATAAAGACCTAGCCTAAATGCCCCAAAATCCGTCGGCTGTATAAATCTAATTCTATTGGTTTTCAACCATTTTTATCCTCTCCCTCCTGTTAATGAATGCTACAAATTGCCTCTGTGACTGTGCCTGTCACAGATCAGGAAGGCGACTGACAGGGCTGAGGCAGGATATGGAGACTGACAGGGCTGAGGCGGATATGGAGACTGACAGCAGGCCTGAGTCCTGATAAGGATAGTGTGGTCCGGGTCAGAGGCAGAGATCAAGGCTAGTGCAGAGAAACAAGTAACAACATGCACTTCAGGGAAACAGACACCTTGCTCTGGTACTGGCTGGATGGAAAATGGCAGCTACATAAAAGGCCTAACACAGGTGTAGCCAATCACAAACTGTGACTTGGCTCAGAGCGACTGAAGTGGGGTACAAATAACAGGAGTGGCGCTCTCAGCCATTATGTGTTGCATAAAAACAATGAAGTGCACTAGGATAATACAATCACAATGTGAATAAGGTGTATACACCAAAATCGTGCATAACAGTGTATCAATTACTAAACCACTACTCCCATACAGTGGTGAATGGTGGGAGTGACACACTATATATATATATATTATATATAGTATAATATCAGTAATATATACGCTCATCTACTATCTCATATATCTTTGGTATCATTGATCATATCCTATAGTATATATGTCTCTCGTGTCTCTCTCTCCTTCTCTCATCTCTCTACTCTCTCTCTCTCTCTCTCTCTCGTCTCTCGTCTTTGTCTATCTTGTCTCCTCGCTCCGTCTCTCGGTACTCTGTCTCTGCTCGTCTCTCTCTCTCATCTCTCTGTCTGTCGGTTGTCTCTCTCATCTCTCTCTCTCTAGTTAGTCTCTTCTCTCTCCGTCTCTTGTCTTTCTCATGTCTTCTTTCCCTCTTTCTCTCTTTCTCTCTAATTGTTTCTCTCTCTCTCTCTCTACTCTCTCTACTCTCCTCTCATCTCTCTCTTCTCTCTCTCTCTCTCCTCTCGGGGTCTCTCTCATCTCCCCACCGCCTCCCCCCTCTCCCCCTCCCCCCCCTCTTCCCTCTCGTGTAATAAAACGCAAGTAAAACAAAAAAAATCAAATATCTTTTATTGGTAGTTATACATGATACAAGCATACATGTGATGATTTTACATCCCAATACAACATTTTCTAACTTTTCTGGAAGATGGGCATATTGAAATGCCCAGAGAGTGGGGATTCCCAAAGAGGGGGAAGCTATAGCTAGTGGAAAAGAAGACAGGAGGGAGGGGGGGGGGGGGGAAGAGGGGTTGGTGGGCGTTTGCCCTCAGCGATCGGCCCTCAACTTGTTGTTTTTAACTTATCCTATGACAGGTGTCTGTCATTAGTTTGGGATGTTAGCGTGATGGAGGATGGTATTGTCCTGTAGTGTCAGCCAGGGTTCCCAAATCTCGTAAAATGGGTTAGATCTCTGTTTTAGGAAGGCTGTGAGTTTCTCCATCTGCATCACCTCGTTAATTCCTTTTTTAATCATTCCCGTAGAGGGGGGGGAGAACTTCTTCCATGAGGCCGCAACTTCACATCTAGCCGCTGTAAGAATAAAGGAGATTAATTTCCTTACTGGTCGGCCGATTTCCTCGATCGGTCTTCCCAGCAGGTAGGTCAGTGGATCAATAGGAAGCTCGAGGGTCGTGACCTCTTTTATTAGATTTTGGACCGTAGTCCAGTATTTCTTAATTTCTAGACACAGCCACCAGATGTGTGCCATGTCCCCCTTTTGACCACAGCCTCTCCAACAAAGATCTGATGCCAGAGGATAGATTTTACGCAGTCTCACCGGTTTGAGGTACCAGTTGAAGAGTATCTTATAAATGTTCTCTTTTATGGTTGTACTTATGGATGTCGCGGAGGCTGCTTCCCATATTTCTTTCCAGTCTTCCTCCTCAATGGGCGTGTTCAAGTAACGTAAGTAAAATGTAATAAAACATCGACATCACGATTCACAACTGACAAGATTCCAAACAATAAAAGCATTGTGTGAGTGATACTCATGCTCCGACCCATCGTGTGTTGTCGCCGCGGCGCCTCTGCTCCACTGGAGGTGCTCCGGACTGACGTCACGCCTCTGTGGATGAAGTTACACCTTGAAGGTTCCTCCGGCAACTCCCGTCTCTTGGGTATAAGTTCCCTTCGTGGTAAATAAGGAGGATCCTACAAGGTGTAACTTCATCCACAGAGGCGTGACGTCAGCACCTCCAGTGGAGCAGAGGCACCGCGGCGACAACACACGATGGGTAGGAGCATGAGTATCACTCACACAATGCTTTTATTGTTTGGAATCTTGTCAGTTGTGAATCGTGATGTCCATGTTTTATTACATTTTACTTGCGTTATTACACGAAGATCGGGCGCTTTTTTTCTTCTTTTTTCTGTTAGGCTTGTCAAGAGAGGTTGTTGTGCCCGAGAAGAAAGCTGCCAGCATCTGGACAATTTTTGGTCGGACCTCTTTAGATCACATCATTGGTTTGGTATCAGATTGACATACATGAATTACTTTACCCACCTGATTTTTAAACATATATTGGTTTTTTTTATATCATATTTTTATTTTTCATTAATGCATTGTATGACATTGTAGTACTATTTGTACAAGGAACACCCGCACATCTGAGCAATGAAACCAATGTGAGGTGCTTACTAGGTAGAGACAAGATTATATCACAGAGAAAAGGAAACCTAGTGTGCAAGCACTCTATCACAGCTGATTGTATAATGAATGTATTAAAATACTTTATTTGTACCAATAAATAAAAAAGGGGGTTAAAATAAAACATATGGCAACGTAACGTTGACTTGTCATTGGTAACTTAACTCTGGTAAGAGTTAAGTTAGCCAATGACAGTCACGTACTGTGTTTAGCAAATGGTTTTAATTTTAACCCCCCTTTTTTATTTATTGGTACAATAGATTTATAATACATTCATTAATACAATCAGCTGTGATAGAGTCTTGCACACGAGGTTTCCTTTGTGCGTTGATATGACTTGTAGTATGCTATAATGTTGGGCACCGCAAAATTGTGAATGTTTAACATCATATTGTGGTAATTCTACAACATATTAGAAGTGTTTTACAATCATATAACACCAAAAATATATAATATACTAGTTCAGGTAATACATCCAGTTTCACTAGGCGCAGTCTTTTTTTCTTTGTGTATATATGTGTGTGTGTGTGTGTGTGTGTGTGTGTGTGTGTGTGTATAAAATGGAGTCCTCCACTCAACCTTCAATGAAAAACAGTTCTCCAGTTACTCAAGTGCAGTAGTTCCAAAGAGATGAGGGAGCGGAGGGCATCAAAAAATTAAAAGAAACAGAAATAGACCATATAATAGTATTGTTTGAGTAGGTGGAAATGTCAAAAAAGAAAAACCACCAAAGGTTATATTGACATCCTAGTTAGTGTCAGTGAGCATATCACAATCTGTGGCAAATACCGGGGGTGATGGGCTGATGTGGATTATCTCGGAAGAAGGGAACACCATCGCGCAAAGTATATGTAACAAACTTTATAGAGTAATAAAAAAGCAAGCGTCTCAAATGCGCACTTCCAATTAGGCCATTCTTGAAGGTATGTATCTGGTAAAACAATTTCTCGGTGGAGCGGCGATCTCACCGCTTTCGTGACGCCGATGGAGTCAGCTGTTGGATGCCGGCTGGTTTTGCTTCTGGTAGCAGCCACTCGGAAACCTTGACAAGAGTTCCTTCCCCAGTCAGATGCTTCTCACGAGGGCCCCCTTGCGCTACTGGCGCCTCCCACCCGGCATTGTGGGGTTTAGCGGCATAGTAGTTATGTCACTGAAACCACCTAGTGGGAGAGGCCAAACAGTGCTTTACTTTACAGCTGGTGATCTTTCTTGCTTTACCTGGCAAGGACTTAGTAAGGGTAGATCCACAAAGCTCAATTAAATCAGGACAACCAACTAGGTAAATAGGTAACAAACATTAGCTTCCCTGAGTTTAACGGAGATGCACAAAGCAAAATATATGCAAAAACAACCTCCTTTGGAAGCAATAATGGCCATGGGGGCATGTATGCCTTCATGGTCATTAAGGTAGCCAAGGGATTAATACAAAAACCATAATTACCCATTGTATATCATAGCTGTACAACCGCTATGACATACAAGGGGTTAACCACCCTCAATCCCTTTGGGCAGCCTAACCTCCCTCCCTGGGCACCCACCCCCACAATAAACCTACCACCCCTCTAGAGTACCGGCCATTAGCGCTACTAGCCAAAAGTAGGCTACTGGTGACACACACAATTAAATGGTTAACATTAATGCTGCTTAGGTTCTTTCAAGGAGAGCCCAGGTAGCCACAATGACATTCAAAGGGGAGCTGAAAAAAATAAAGTTAACAGCCGTCCATATTAGCTGTAAGACAGCATTTAATGCATCATTAGTGAGCTTTGAAGAGTGCCATTAGCACTTAATGAGACATTAACTTAAATTAACATCTCATTAAGTCACTAACGGAGCTCTGTGGTTCTGTCCCTTAGTTGTAAAGTGCTATTTTTGGCAAAAATAATAGAAATAACTCACCCGTCTAACACAATTATGCGAGGGGTGCTATGATCCTGTATCCACACCGCAAGATGCTTATAACTATAAAAACAAAATCTGGATCAGCTCTCAAACATAATAATAATGAAGGACTTGCGTTTTGCTTTTGGTCTCACCAAGTTTCTTCTTTAATGTATCAAAAAAGCAACAATAAAGGAAAGGAAATGTTAGTAGACATAGACTGTGCACAACAGAGCAACGTTTCAAAGCCTCCTGGCCCCTTACATCAGGCTTCCCTAGCATTTTTGATTTGTTGTAGCAGTGGTGGTGATGGTTGGAGGTTCTCAACACCAGGGTTGCTAGGCCTCGGTCATGCGGCTGCAGGTTCCCAGTGACAAATCACCACAAGGCAGCAACTGTACAGCAGCTTCTTCTCGACTCCTCTGACCCCCCCTCATCTACAACTTCAGATTCTATTTCTGGCTCTACTGTCATTAAATGTTGTTATTGGATTAACTCTGTGTGCCTGTGACCATCTCTATCCTAGTGTTAGCTATATATTTATTTATATATATTTCTTTCCATCTATGCATTTGTTTATCTGTCTACCTATCTTTCTATATACATGTCGTTCTAGTAAGCTATCTTTCTGTCTAACTACAGGCATACCCGCATTAACATACGCAATGGGTCCAGAGCATGTATGTAAAGCAAAAAGGTACCTAAATGAAGCACTGCCTTTTTCTACTTATCGCTGCATGTACTGTACTGCTATCGTCATATACATGCATAACTGATGTAAATAACGCATTTGTAACAGGCTCTATAGTCTCCCCGCTTGCGCACAGCTTCGGTACAGGTAGGGAGCCGGTATTGCTGTTCAGGACTTGCTGACAGGCGCATGCGTGAGCTGGTGTTTGCCTATTGGGCGATATGTCCTTACTCACGAGTGTACTTAAAGTGAGTGTCCTTAAACCGGGGTATGCCTGTATCTACTTTTACCTATCCTCACTCCCTCGCTCTCTCCATTAAGTCCATCTCTTAGTTCTACTCTCGCTCTATTTCTCAGCTCTCCCCTTCATTCGCCTTTTCCCTTTCACCCTTACTTTCTTTCACTTTCTCTGTTTCTATTTTCCTTTCTTTGTTTATTGCTTTCCGTTTTTCCCCATCTCATCCCTTCCTAAATTACTTTCTGCATCCTCGGATTGGTTGATCCTTGCAGCCTCCCTTAAAATTACTATACGTAATGGCTCTCTATGGCTGTTT
This sequence comes from Ascaphus truei, assembly GCA_036426205.1. Lineage (NCBI taxonomy): Eukaryota > Metazoa > Chordata > Amphibia > Anura > Ascaphidae > Ascaphus > Ascaphus truei. Next base: position 66,365,548 of record CM071573.1, read on the forward strand.
TTGCAATGGTTCATGGTCGCATTTAGACTCGCTTGTATACAATATCCCACCCACAACCAGTGGAGGATTTCGCATTACGGCCGCAAAATTTTGGGGTGGCAAAAATGTCCGCTCCCATATACATTTCCCATGCTCGCAAGTCAATTGGACCTAATGGGAAGGCAGTTACATGTGGTGGCTGTCTCCTTGCTGCCGCACTCCTCCATTCAAATCCCAGTGTCAAATGACGCTGCGGACGTCCCCAAGGTGATGTCACACGGCGTCTGTCACACGGCGTCTATTGCTCTGTCAAATGAAATCGCGTTACCGGTGCCATGCGACGTTACATTGGTGACGTCCGCGGCGTCATCTGACGCTGGGATTCGAATGAAGAAGGGCAGAAGTAAGGAAGCGGCCACCAAATGTAAGCTGCCCACGACAAACCCACATCTCCACGTGCAGCCTGACCCAATTTGAGCATGTGGTCTATTTCATGCTGGATGACATCCCTGTTGCATGAGAGCACACTCTTTAGTTTTGCACAGTGCAGAAGCTCTCGCACGACAGAGCAGCGCGGTCTGTTCATGTTCCGGGAGATTCTCCGATGCACAGATATTATCTGTGTATTCTACATTCTACATAGCACAAATTCTATTTTGCTTAATATAGGCTCATCTTGAAGAGACATTTATTAGCAATTATAGACCAAAGCTGTTAAATTCCGGGCATTATTGAAATCCCTGCTCTCTGATTGGTTAAAAGTCTGGGAATTATCCTTTTTAGTAATGGCCTGGAATTTTTGGCACCCTGACAAGTCTTTCAGCCAATCAGCTTGCAGTTCTCATTTACAAAGTGGGAGATCAGCTCTCAGACAGGGGAGGTGATTGGACAGGAGGCACCAGCAAGGCACTGACTCCTCCCCCACCCTGCCTGCAGCCAGGCACTGACTCCTCCCCCTCCCTGCCTGCAGAGAGCTCCGCACAGGAGAGTGAGGGGAAAAGTCTGTGTGTCTGCAGTAAAGGAGCCAGCAGTGTGTTTTATTGGTGTGTGTGTCTTCTGTTGGTGTGAGTTTTGTGGGTGTAGAGGGAGCAGCAGAGTCTGTTTTGTTGGTATGTGTCTGCTGTGTGTGTTTTGTGGGTGGAGGAGGGGTGCAGAGTGTTTTGTTGGTGTGTGTGTCTGCAGTGTGTGGGTTTACAGGGGGCTGCAGTGGGTGTAGAGGGGGGGGGGCTGCTGATGTGTGTTTTGTGGATGTAGAGGGGCAGAATCTGTTTGTTGGTTTGTGTGTGTGTGTCTCTGTAGTGTGTGTTTTGTGTGTGTCTGCAGTATGTGGGTTTACAACGGGGCTGCAGTGGATGTAGGGGGGGACTGCTAGTGTGTGTTTTGTGGATGTAGAGGGGGAAGCAGTCTGTTTTGTTGGTGTGTGTGTCTGCAGTGTGTTTTGTGGGTGTAGAGATGGGCTGTAGTGTGTGTGTGTGTGTGTGTGCACCGACTGACACACACACACCGACTGACACACACACACCGACTGACGCGCGCACACTGACTGCCGCACGCGCACACACCCCCACACACACACACTGACTGCCGCACGCGCACACACACTGACTGACTGCTGCACGCACGCACACACTGATTGACGCGCACACAAACCCTGACTGACGCACACACGCACGCACACACTGACTGAGGCACACACTGACTGTGTGTGCGTCAGTCAGTCTGTGTGTGTTTGTGTTTCTGCTTCAGACTCACTGACGCGCGCGCAAACACACAGTGACTGACGCACACACGCTACATGAAGCTGTAAAGGAGGGAGGGAGGGAGGGGGGGGACTGGATTGATGTGAATGGGGGACAAACAGAGAGACGGGGGAGGAGAGAGAGGGGAACGGGAACATTACATCCCGGGCAACGCCGGGTCTCTCAGCTAGTCTTTTATATTGAAATGGTTATATTCTGTGTGTCTAGGTATGTTTATTGCAATGTATACTTTCACACAGCCCAATTACATACTGTGATAATGTTTCCACTCTTATCCCTTGAGCATTGGAGAAATCAGTATTAGAGAAAGCATTATACGATTGCATACTGTAGGTTTCATGTGAAGTGATGTGTAAGAATAAGGAGGTGCTAGACTATCTTTAGATATGATTTGCCATCACAACCAATTTTACTTGGAGTATGTTACTCCACGTATACAGTATGCAGAACACTATTTGCATATGCTTGGCTCTCTGCCATGTTTTCCTATTCTCCTCTCTAGTAATTTCATATGCTCTTGTTTCATTATATGGGCATTATTTCTACATAACAATGAAAGGCAGATCACTGTGATGCTGACCCTTTAAATGCAAGATCTGCTGTTCTTTAATAGTGGCAGTGCAAAGCTCAAGAAGAGATGTTTGAGAAGTGCGATTCTTTGTTGGCAGTGATTACCTTTAATTGACAAACAAGGTTTTTTTTTTTATATGCGAGAATTATTTCGCTGTTTCCCTCAAACGTTGCATGAACATCAAAATGCTCTTCTTATTTGTTGGCTGTCATTTCCAGTGGTCATGTTTACTTCTTAATAAGCACTAGTACATCTGGAAATCATTATTTACTACATCAGTGGTCTCACACGAATAATACATGGGTCACCCTGCATTGGGGGCCTCCGGTAACTTGTACTTTTTGGGAGATTGCTGCTTTAATCCCACTACAATGAAAATGTTACTTTTTAATAATTTTTTTCTTAGGCAAAAAAAAGGCATATTTTCCATGGTTTACAACATTGTTCGATTTTTTTTTTTTTTTTTGCACAACTTGTTCAAATTAACATGGCTTTTAGAGGAAAATATGCCAATCGGAAACCTTATAATTTTGAGTGTAATTAACAAATATTATTAAAGATTATTCCCTCTCCACTTATCGAGCGTTTATGAATGAAAAGCATGATTTCAATCATTCTGGCATTATAAATGAAAGGCTCACATATTCATCTTACCCTGCTAAAATCTACACTGTATACACATTTGTAAAACATTTAAAATCTTTCCAATTTGGCAAGATCCTTGTGAGCACTTTCAGCTAATCAGTCCCTAATAATCCCAGACTAGAAACCTAAAAAAATGGTACATAAATAATGACTTTAACAGTATCTTAATTGATATAATTGGGGAACTCAATGTCCCTTTACTACCGTCTGTTACTGTTTTGATCTGCATATAGTGTTGTTAAAGTGTATCAGAACCCAGTGAGGTCCGACCAAATTGCAACTATAGGCAACATTGTCATAAAAATATTATTTTGTTGTGATTGTGAGAATATAACATTACCTTCTAGTTGAAATGTGGGTCTGACTAGGATTTGATACACTTCAACAGTTACAGAAAACTGTAACAGACTGTAATAAAGGGATATTGAGTTTCTCTATTATATGATGTATGTATTTTTCTTTCTTCATATTATACCCAATTGGGTACAAATGTAAAGATACTTCTAGGACTTGGTTCCCTCTGTTTGGACTTTGGTTCGGTTGCGACTGTATATAATTTTTACCTACCTATGTCTACCTCTCCATCAAATAGGGAGGACAATTTGGGCAGATATGAAAAAATACACATTGATATCCTGAGCGGTCCTTATTGTTTGTGCTGGTTGATTTAGTCCCCAAATCTTTAGCTGATGCATATGTAGAGCAGAGAATATTGGTACACATGGTGCAAATACCTCTAAGACAATTTTGCTCCCAAATTCCCATAGCCCAAAACCTGCGTCTCTTCAGATGAACCATACAGGTATGTCTATTCAACTAAAGTCATTCATTTGTTAACAATGTCTAAATGTAATCCTGCTCAAGGATGTCATCCACAATTCTTATAGTGTTTTGGCCAGCACTGTGATGGTGTTTTATTAAAGTCTTTAGAGTGAAAAGTTGGGCTAAAACCAGTACAAAAGAATGTTATCGGATGAGAAGCTTTGTGTGAAAAAAAGATCACTTCTCAAAACTCTTAATTTCTCCTCTTTCAAAGTAGCTACAAATGAACACGATTCTCATATGCACTTTTAGCTAATTAACTGCCTGACTGCTTCCTGTAAAGTAAAAAGGAAAAGAATAGTAATTATTCAATTATTCAAGCTTCCAGCACTGTTGCAAACAAGGGTCAATCAAAACAGCCTTTCTATCTAATACAATAAAGAGCCCAGCGTGTTATCAAGAGTGAACACTGGAAATACAAAGCATCATCCTCACGTTTAACTCTATACCTACAGATCTCATTCTGCAAATTATAGCGCCACCCGCAGGTGCTATAAAATAATCCCAATTCGTAAAGAAATCTTAAATTCATTATAATATTGCAGCGGATGCATTATACGTTAAGAGATCATGGGAAAGGCATATCAATGTGCTCACAAGGGATATTTTTAAGTACTATAATACACTGTAACACAGGTTAACCAATAGCAGACCTCTGTTAAGGGTTATACATTGACTATTTTACATATGCCGATTAGAAAATTGTGAGACCTTTGCACAAGTTTAAAAAAACACAAAATTTATCGGCCGGTCGTGAATTTTTTCAAAATTTGCTACATATTCTGCTGATAAAAGTGCCCTCTTCAGCAAATTTGCTAAATATTCTTAATGCAGATACAATAAATAGGGCACATACACATTCATTCATTATTAGCATGCTGAAGTTCGTTAGTAGTGAATTACAGACTTATTCAAGGGATGATTACATTGGGTGACTGTCCTGCTGGCTGCCTGAAACTCTCTGTTCAGACTAGAGCGTGTGCTAGGCCAGCTGGCAAAGACTTATTTATCCACTCCTGGTAGCCTGGAATCCCTTATGCATATCCACCATATGTAAGTGCAATACAAACAGTGGCACTGGAAGGATGCGGAACGCATCGGGTGTGCTAGAACACTATAGCAGGGTGCCTTCTGTGCCACCTGTTATAGTGCCTGTGAGAGAACTATCAGATTAGACAGGACTGCACACAGGGAATGAATGCTGAACTGGTTCTACAGTAGGACGTATACATACTGATATTTGTGTAAGTTTGGCAACAAATAATGTCAAAGAATAAATGGGTAAAAACTCATTGATAAACTTTAACAAATATCTTGGAGAGAACAAAATCACAAAATGCTTGTGAACTGACCCGGAAGACATCTGATGCTAGGATTTTGGGGAAAAAATACACCTGTGCCAAACCTTTTCATAGAAACCGTATGGCTTTGTATTTAATGTCAACGTCATTAGTACAATGGACGTGTCTTCTCCCCTCATTATTCTCAGCTACTATGTTACTACATTGGATCTGATCCAAGTCCCAACTAGAACAACCTACTTCATCTTAGGCATCAATTATACCAAGAGCTGCTCGGTGGCAGCGCTATATTATGACGTCACCCTGCGCTGCCGCCGAGCAGCATCTTGATTATGCAGAGGAGGATTGGAAGCATGGCGGAGGCGTGGCCGTGAGCGGTTCACCCTCATTGGCTGAACCGCCCAGGTGACGCGGCCGTCGCCAGAGAAAAATACTTTTGGAAGTCTCTTCCCCAGCCGTCCGCTTTGCAGTACAGCGCGCCGCAACCGTCACCATCGGTATGAGCACTTTAATTGTATTTATGCTAGTTGTTTTGGCACCACGCGGCGCCGCTCCACGCGATGACACGTGCTTTTTTCGGTATAATCACGGCATCAGTATCACTCAGCATCAAAAATAGATGTCATGCTGTTTGGGGAACCCACCCATTATGCATTTAATGCAAGAATATAATACTTTCTTCGATACATTAAATTGAAAATAAGGGTGTAATATCCCGGCTATAATGTAGCACTACAGATCTTTTATCTCTTATCAATAACTTCTTTCCTTTGTCCTGTCTACTAATCCAAGCTGCTAATGGCACATCCCGACTGAACAACTGCACTGTATGTCTACTCACAAAGTTCCTTTTCCCTGCTCCGAATCTGCTTTAATTAACTTTTATGTTAGGTATTATGGTCACTCCATGGTGATCTGTACGTTTGCACTGTCATGTACATTGAGCCGCAGCTTGAAGAGGTATTAGGACATTGTGAAGGCGTTAAAATAGTATTACATTACCTGACTAAGAAAATCTTCCAGCACTAGCCGCCTCCTGGTAATCATAGCTCCAGATCACCTTCAATACCTTCCTCACTTGTCTTAACTCCTTCCTCTCACTTACATTTTAAGCCATTCCTTCTGATGAATCCCCGCCTCATAACCCCCATACTCTCTCCTTTTAAACTCCTCCTTCACCTTACTGTACCTCTCCTCTTAACCCCCTCTCCCCTCTACTTTTGACTTCTTCAGCACATCAATGTCACGTAAAAGGGATCATGCCTTCCATTTTCTAGCCCCTCCATCTATCTCAGGGGTGAGCAACTTCAGTCCTCAAGGGCCACAAACAGGACAGGTTTTCAAGATATCCCTGTTTCAGCACAGGAGGCTCAATCAGTGGCTAAGTCTTCGACTTCAAGATTGAAACAGCATTCTAAAACACTAATAGCCCATGTTGCTACAGGGGGGGGATAAGAGGTGGGTAACTGCACAGCAGAGGGTTAATGTCTTGTAAAATAAATGTAATTTAAAAATAGAATATATTTTATATGTAAAATGCTAAAGAATAATCCATTTGCTTTTTGCATTAAGAATAAAATGAATTTTTACAAGAATGATATTTTACAATAAATGATCAAGAAGAATTTGATGTCTTTGTTTTCAATCGGATATTTATCGCAATAAATAACATAATCGCAATAAATGACTTAATATCATTGTCATGAGAATTTGTTTATCGCCCAACACTACTCAGGGGAGATTTACACTATTCCAACCTTCAAGGACTCCAGACGTACCAGTCAGTTATGCTTCCCTGTTAATGAATAATGAAATAAAATGAGGAGCACGATTTGCTGTTTAATTAACAACAGAAATGCTTCATCAGAAAAAGATTTCCTCATGGTACTGTCAGCCTGGAGAAATTCAAATGGACCTGCTGATCATGCAGAATATGGTGTTACGATGCAGAAGGTTCATAGCATTTCATGGCAGTGATAACACAGAATATCCCCACATATCACGCCAGCAGGAGCTACCCCTGGATATACAGATTACAGACGTGTGAAGCGGTACAACATGCATTCCCAAAATGTTAGGTATTTTCATCCCCAAATTAATTTCCCTGCAAAATGTTTTGCCAAACCTCATAGGGCAAATAATGTCGCTAAATGAGTAAGCTCCCAGCGGAAATATCGCAGTACAAGGAGCGAAAGGTGGTGTGTGCTAGAGATGGGCAAACTGTTTACACCAGGGGGGTTCTCAACTCCAGTCTTTAAGACCCCTCCCCAGAGGGGTCAGATTTGAAGGTTCAATCAGTGGCTCAGTTGAAAACCTGTGCTGAAGCAGGCATATCCTGAAAACATGACCTGTTGGGGGGGGGGGGGGGAGGTGTGCTTGAGGATTGGAGTTGAGAACACCTGGGTTACGCACTTAAGCCCTGATCCGCAAAAGGGGTGCTAAGCTTTAGCACACCTTTACTCCACTTCATATGAATGGAATATCGGAATATCACCGATTTTGAATTGTGAGGACAAGTCAATGGGCATTTTCACTTTCGCTTTAGGAATTCGATCAAACTTGCAAAAAAAACAAACCATTTTCTTAAGTTGTGGGGCTGCTGTTTCGTCATTTAAAAAAAGGCAAAAAAGCAATTATTTTGACAAATTCTGCCATTTCGATAGAACTTTTGGCGCCTTTGTAAAGTTAGATCGAAAGTGATTCTGTGCAGGGTCGCACATCTCTCATCTTAAATAGAATTGCAATACACAAAGCTTGGCGAAGCGCTTCTGAACTCTGAATTAAACGCATGTTCGTTCACAATTTAAAACAAAGGCTAATTTTCCATGATTTGTGACTACATATGAAAGTTTTCCACATCTTTAATGCAGAACGCTGCTATGAGAATTCCCTACCTTCTTAAACATAATATAAAGTACAGGCATTCCACGGTTTAAGGACACTCACGTTAAGTACACTCGCGAGTAAGGACATATCACCCAATAGGCAAACGGCAGCTCACGCATGCGCCTGTCAGCACGTCCTGAACAGCAATACCGGCTCCCTACCTGTACCGAAGCTGTGCGCAAGCGGGGAGACTATAGAGCCTGTTACAAATGCGTTATTTATATCAGTTATGCACGTATAAGATGATTGCAGTACAGTACATGCATCGAGAAGTGGGAAAAAGGTTGTACTTCACTTTAAGTACATTTTTGCTTTCCAAACTCAGGACCCATTGCGTACGTTAATGCGGGGTATGCCTGTAACCTCCAATTTTTCAAAGTATGACTTTTTGGCATCCGTCTGCTTAGTGTTTCACTAGAACATTCAGTTAAGTACAGTGATGTCTAAAAAAAGAAGGTTGATTCACTGAATCCACGACGGCTCTTCTGTTTTATGTTCAGTGAAAAGATGTAATCCTCTTCTTTTTCTTAATGCAGTATGCGTAAACGCAGGCGACTCTTAATTAGATGTTTTTGGTACAATAAGATAGTGGAGATTAGTGTTCCATTTTCCTTGGAACAAATATAAAAGCAACCAATTAGAGATTCTAATGTGAAATTACAAAGTAAGCTTACTTCGTTAGAGAATGTTAATAAACCACCTAGATTTGCCTTATTGGTACATTACTATAAAAATCTATATTGCACTGCATTGAAAAACACATCGGAGTTGGTTTCCATGACAGTGAACATCACTTTTAATTTCAGCAGCATTTATGTTAAAATCATTATTTAGAAACAAACGCATCACACAGACAATACAATTTAAAGTGACATTTCTGCTTGGCAGGGTGAGGATTATTATTTGTATTTTAAGGGAAATTCTACTCTAAGGGTGCCCTTGGTAAAAAGAGATACATTTGAGGCATCAAATAGTTTGTAGCTTTATTTAATAAGTGGAAAAAATAAACATTGTGTCATGCCTTTCTCATATGTAGGAAAAACAGTCATGGAAAAACGCAGTCAAGATTACGGTTGCCAGACATCCTGTATAAACGGGATTCTCCCTTATTTCATTGACTTGTCCTGTCCATTGGCAAACTTACCTTGCTGCCACCTGTAGGCACAGGGGTGGCCCTCTTCCACAGCGTCCGACGTCATTGGATGCTGCGTTGTCTGGCAACACGACATCACTCCGAACCATGATGCCGAGTTGTCATGGAAAGTCGTTATCATGTGACGTTGCGGCATCATTTGATGTCGAGTCGCCATGACGATACAATGCTTCAGGACAGGGGCCGCTCTGGAAAAGGTAAGGCTTTCTCACACTCACATTTTCCCCCAAAAATGTTTGCCGCTTTAGGCTATAGTAATTTAAAAAACCGAAGCACAGCCCACCAGCACACCACAGGACACAAGGGAGATTTAGATTGAATAATAAGTTCTATAAGTTTATTAGAACAGTCGTTCATGATCAATTTCCACTTTCTCTCAAACTCAGTATTGGAAAAAACAAATGAGGGCATCTTTTTTAAACGTAAACCTCTTGGAATACGATTAACTAATAAGTAATTTTCCAGACTTGTGATATCCCACCAGATCTTGATATCTTGGGTAAGGAGTCTCTCCAGTCTGATAAAATAATCTATCAGATCGGTGAGACTATCACAAGTCAGGTCTGTGTTTTTTTCATCAAAAATATGTAAAGCTCTTTTCTTTCTTTTAGAGTTATCATCACATTCATGAATAAATGCATTGGATACATTAATGTCATCCTGGTTTTCTTCATTCAAATTTTCTTCATCCATTGAAAATAAATAATGGATAAAAGAAAAGTACACAATAAATGCAAACAACGTAATAACAAAAAGTCAATCTTGGTTAGGAATAAATTCCTTATAGGATACCGAACATGTCACTGAGAAGCACTCATAAAACAAGAACTGAAGAGATGGTGGTTCAAAGAATAATAGAAATGTCTTTTTTTCACATAGAGTCAATCTTTATAATGGATTCTCAGAGGGCATCCATAGAGAGTCGATCTTTTAACTTGAGATGGCTGGAGTATATAAATATACATGAACCACAGTCCTTATAGATTTTTAAAACTAGATTCGGACCCTGATATGGTCACTAAAGAAGGCCCTAAGTTTGTTTTTAAAAAGGCCAGAACATTGGCATCCTCACTATCCCCCAGCCTTTTTTCCTCTGCACCAGATCATTTATCGAATATTCCTTCTGGCTTCTACACATGTGGAAGATGTAGTTCGTGTAAATATGCTAAATCTATCAAACAATTTCAAACGATTTACCCCAAATTTAATTACAAAATGTCCACATTTATCAATTGCCACACAAGTTTCGTGGTATATATGATATACTGTGGATGTAATAAAAAGTATATAGGGAGGACCATTAGGCCCCTCAAAACCAGAATGGCAGAACATGCTAGACTAATAATAAAGAGAGATCTAGAACACCCGGTATCAAGACACTTTCTGCAGTGTCCCAAAGGGGGCATTGCTAATTTCCAATTCTCTGGGATTGAATACATTGCCCCATGGGTTAGAGGGGGTGATAGACTCAACACCCTCAACAAGAGAAAGATGCATTGGATATTTACCATGGATACGTTATACCCTAAGGGGCTAAATGTAGAATGGGAGCTTAAACATTTTCTCATGGATTAATACATTTAATATCTAATCGGTTTGGAATGTACCACTGATTATTGGTTCAGCGGTTATTCAACATTAATCCATTGACAAATGGTCACTTTTTAAATATCTGTTCATTATCTTTAGTGATAGACTAGATCCAGTCGTCCCACGCAATCTACATATACATACTTTTATATGTGTTACATCTATGTCTTTGAATCTTGGTGTTTATGATAATGTTATCTATTCATTTGATTTTTTGACCTAGGGTGGTACCTTATAGTGTTTTTATCATTTTTCATTGTTGTACTTGCAGTACAAACGTGTTTTTAAATGTGTTTTTGCCCATGTATTAGGATATGTGTGTTAGTCCCTTTTTGATTACCCATTAATCTACTTATTCTGTTCACGATTGGTAGATGGAGCTAAATCATCATGCTATACACCTGAGGTAATCAAGTAATATCCTTTATATATGAGCTGTTGTGTGTCCTAACAGACCACTCTTTGATAAAGCGCCCTGTGCGCGAAACATGTCAGAGCGTCTTTAGGAACTCTGCCCTATGTTCTTTTATCAATAAACCATTCTAAAGAAGACCCTCGTGTCCTGTGATGTGCTGGTGGGCTGTGCTCCGGTTTTTTCCATTACTCTAGACTACTACCCCTTACCTGGCTGCACGCCGCTGGTGATACGCTGCTGCAAGCTTTCATTTGGATACCAGCTGTGACCTCCTCCCTGCTATACACAGCAACCCATTCCGGTGAAAGAGGCAGGCGGCTACTTATCATTGACGAGCCGCACTGGGGCTGCGTCTGTCCAGTGACGGAGTCTTCGGTTTTGGGGCCCGTTCGCCCCCCTTTACCATACGGAGGGATTTGCCCTGGCTGTGGCTACTGAGCTCCATCGCGGGGATTCCCCTATTTCCTGACGCCGCGCTGCCCGTCATCGGAGGCCGCTGTTGGAGGAGACGCCGGCTCCCAGTGATTGCACAAGATTTATAATCATCTTTCCCACTTCACCTACCTGTGAGTAATTTTACTACGACGTGATCGTGCTGCATGTGGCAGCCAGTCGGTAACAAGCCTTTCATTTGCTATCTTTGTTTAGTCATTACCTTCTTATACATTATCCTTGCTGGCAATTGCTCACAGGCTGACGCACATGGTGTGTCTATTACAATATTTAAAGACACTTATATACAGTGGAGCACTGGATTGTTTGGACTGCTCTGTGGTTTGAATTTCTATACACGCTTTAGGCTATAGCCTAGTCGGCCTAATGGAGAATCCACCACTGGTCCCTTCATACCAGAAAGGTCTGTCGGGATGCATAATTGTCCCGTATTTTAATGCCTTGACGTGAAAGGCCTGACCTTAATATTACTTTATTAAATCAGTCATAAAAACATAATAGATTTTTACTTGAGTGTAATAGTTACCTTTTCCGATAGAAGTTAGGACACTGCATTGTCAGCTCCTAATACCATGACACCCACCCCTATCGGCGTTACTTTTTCTCCTACCTCTACTTGTTAGTTCCATGCGCGTCTTTCCCCGCCCGGCCAAGAACAGAGAATTTAAGTGAACATAAGAGTAGAGTTTAGGAATAGGGATTTAAAGTCCCAGTTGGCTCAACATTTCTGTTCTAGTGGACACACAGTCAGCTAACTGCGATTTCAAGCAATAGACTGGATTAATGTACCGAGAGGTGACAACCGGACGTCTCATCTTAAAAAGCGTGAACTATATTGGGTGCCTTGAAATCATTGACCCCGTATGGCAGCAGTGCTCAACTCCAGTCCTCAAGCCCCCTCAACAGGTCACGTTTTCAGGATATCCCAGATTCAGCACGGTGGCTCAATCAGAGACTCAGTCGAAGGCTGGTGTGCCACCTGTGTTGAAGCAGGGACTGATTGAGCCACCTGTGCTGAAGCAGGGATATCCTCAAAACCTGACCTGTTGGGGGGGCTTGAGGACTGGAGTTGAGAACACCTGCCGTACGGGATGAATGAGGTACAGGATGTTACTTGCTTCTCATGGTAAAAGACGAGATATTAGGAACTAATGGCCGGATACATCATACTTCTATCATAGGCTTCAGTAATAACTATTATTAAGGAAGCCTATGATAGAAATAACATTAACCCATTTGATGCCTGTGGTTACCAATGAGAGTAATACATAAATAAATGCACTACCTACCCCTGTTGCCCACTTTAGTGTGTAGTAAAGCATTGCATGGATAACCCATCCCCCCTGCCCCTCTGGGCGGGCTACCCACCCTCCCCTGGGGCCACTACCCTCTACCCCAGAACCAACATACCTACCCCTGCTTCTAGACTAATGCCCAAGATCCCTTAAAGCCACATGTGGCTGATAGTGGTTTTGGGCATTAACAAAAATACACATTTAAAAAAAATGCTAAAAATCACTTTAAAAATAAATGTTAAACATAAAACCATTGATTGTCACTGTGAATACCTAGGCCCCCTCAATGGGGGTCTTAGATAGCCACATTGGCAATAAATGGGAACCTGTAATACCAAAAAATATCCCCCAAAATTAAACAATATTAAAAAAAACATTAATAACCCCCCTTTAATTTCCTTCGTGATTAATCGCTAAGGTAATAAAGGGGTTAAATCCCCCCTCCCCCAGTAATGGGCAATAGTCCTATTAGGCAAATGTGCCAAATAGGATATGCGCCCATTGAAAAGCATACAAATAAAAAGAAAACAAAATATACATTACAATATATGATAACATAGTAAATACTGTCCTAAGCCATTAAACCCATTGACTGGCCCTGTTCTTACCTAAGCCGTTAATGGGGACCAAGATTGGAAATGTGTCTATCAATGAACACTTTAAATACATTTTTGTTACTTACACCTCCCGGGATGAAGGCCGCCCTTCTCATCATCAGGGGCACCCGCTGCAACGTCCAATAAAGAGCATTAAAAAAAAAAAAACACTAAACAATCCATGCCCAATGATCAAGAACAGTAAAATCCCAAAACACACCATACAAATAATTCTTGCCGATGGCACAAAAATAAACAAAAAATCAAAAGCTACAAAAAATAGACGCAGGCCTGATAGTCTCCTTACAACCCGGATTCATCCTGAATGACCCGAATGACTTGACCCAAAGCAATGGATCCCCCATAGTGTTAGCCCATTTAGTGCTGTTAGGTTTAGCGATGCATTGCGAAGCAACTTGTTGCTGGCTCCTCTTACACAGAATGGGTTAAAGTCTTAAAAATATCCTGGAGACCAAAGCAGTATCCAAAGTGGTTATTAATTTCTTTATTTGCTAATAATAAACAGATTATTAATATCTTCGGGGCAGGGACTTCCTTTTCTATTGCCTGATTTTGCTGCGCTTATTGTATTATTTTAATTCCCTGTACTGTATTCTTTGTGAGGTGTTGAGTACACTTTTGGCGCTATATAAATAAAGATATACAATACAATACAATTTACTTGTGTGTTTATGTTATATATATTGTGACGATAGCTTCCACAGGCTTATTAATATTACACAAAAATAACTGGGTTTTGAACTGAACGAGGCTTAAGATATAATAAAGTGATTTATTCCTTAGGATAGGTGAACACACAAGATAATACAGTAACAAACAAGAAGTACACTTACTTAGGAGTTGGGGAATGAGAAGTATGATGTAGCATTTCTCTCAGCAATCAGGTAATCATTCAGGTGATATCAGGTAACCATATCAGCAAATGAAGACAAAGGATAGAGGGTGGACAGCTAGTTTATAAACCTTTTGTCCCTCTATCTGTAACATTAAGTACCTGTGATTGGTTTTCAATTACCTCCAGCCAATCTTTAACATGGGAACACATTTCAACACATGCCCCCCTGCTAGCTGGCACAGGTGCAGTAGAACTCTGGGGTCTCATTTCTGTAGCCCCACATATGCAAATGGAATGCCAGCCGGTCTACCCATTTGGAGTTCTGGCAGGAAAACCTTTGTTGGAAGGTGTTAAATGAAACACTTAAAAACTGCTCTGGTCTGAGCCTTCTCCGCCCACAGGTAAACAGTGGGGGTGACAAAACCCTTTGAACAATACTTAAGTCCTAGACATTGGGTCGCCTCTAGGGCCATCTGCTATCCTGGTATGCAAAGGAATTTCCTCTGGGTCTTTTCCATACCTCGGGACACAGTATCAAACATAAAACATAAACGTATTAAAATATCCGGTTCTGTTGGGTCTAGCAGAACCAAACTTCCCAGTTCTCCTTGCCGGAACTGGGACACCTTATGGTCCACAAAGCGACTTGCTACGACCTTCAAAACCGGAGATACACAAATGCACATTAAATCATTTTTCATTTTAATACAAAAATCTCCGCTAAAAAGAAATCTCAGCTTTTCACTAAATCCCCATTGAAAACAACGGGCTTCTCCGCCATAGACTTTCAATGGTAAATCGCCACCGGCAAAGCCTATGGCGCGACCCGCTCTATCTGGTTCGACCCTTATCGGGGGTCCAGGATTCGGGGACCCGGTTGTGGTCGAGTGGGGGGAAGCCTAGGAACTAGGGGCAAAAATAATTTTATTTCTAGGTGCCCTAGAACTGTTTATTCCCACGCCAATTGACGTTGAACTTGACTCAAGTGATTTTAACTCTTTTAAAGAACATTGTATCCGCTTTGCGGTTTGCGGTCTGGACGGCAGCCAACATGTTCTTCGAAAGGGTATCTCGAGGAATCTCCATTGAAGTCAATGGGCCCATTGACTTTCAATGGGAAACCGCCGCTCTCCCTCTCGGACGCCACCTGCTGGTCTTTACAGGAAACAGGACTAAAACAGCACAATTCTCCATTGGAATGCATTGAGCCCTAATGGCGGCCAATGGGGACCTGCAAAATGGTGCCTGAAAAGGCAGGAAAACTACACAAAGAGCTATAATCATTAAAGAATTATTAACCCTTGTGCTCCCGGATGGATTCTAGTGTGTGTGTGAAGCAGACACTGATTAAACCAGACATAACAATTGAACAGGGGAACAGGGGGAAATACATTTACAGGTTATAACAAGGGTTAAATCACAGTTCTGGACCTCAGCCCAGTTAACCCCTTGTCTCCCTGGTGAGGTCAGGGGATGGCCAAATGGG
Organism: Ascaphus truei; assembly: GCA_036426205.1. Classification (NCBI taxonomy): domain Eukaryota; kingdom Metazoa; phylum Chordata; class Amphibia; order Anura; family Ascaphidae; genus Ascaphus; species Ascaphus truei. The sequence continues at coordinate 66,381,356 of CM071573.1, forward strand.
GTGCAACCCCTTTAATACCGGGCCACCCCCTTTCTCCCTCTACATATATATATATATATATATATATATATATCATAATATAGTATAAGATATATATATATATTTTATATATATATAAAACACACACAGACACATACAGTAAGTATAAGTGTGAATGTTCTGGTCCTTAAAGTGAAGATTTGTTTCCGGTGAAGATCCCTGTTAATAGAACAGTATAAGAAGTCTTCAGACATAACACTTATTTTGTACCACTATGATGTTCAACATAGGCAGTTTGAATACCAGATTCCTGGTTCTGAATACGCTGGTGCAACATCTGTAACGAACTCATGATGAATCCAGATCAATAAGGTGGAGATTATAGTAGGCGTGCATGCGCGACGGAGCACATGGCATCGCTCGCGTGATCCCTGCACTGTTGTCCGAGGCGATGGGGAGGCGTGGCGGATGCGTTGCGAAGGTGTCACCAGGAAGGTTGGCACTCATTGGCTGAACCACTCACATGACCGTGACGAGAAAAGACAAAATCATGTCTTAAAAAATCGTGCGCACTATGGGTGGCCTCATAGAGAAGAGGTCTGTTGTTTGTGCCACACACATGCATGCCATCACGTCCAATATAATTGTGGCTTAAGGCTACAAAAACTGTGCACAGCAGTTATATCTCCAATTGTATTCACACTGTTACATAATTTAGAACAATCTGCAAACCTGTGTGTTTTACCGGCACATTTCCCAACCTGATATATGGAAATCCATAACAGTTTCCTACCATTGATCTCAGGTGAATTGCAGTAGTAACATGGCGTGTGCTCATTATAAATATAAATAAAACAGTGCCTAACTAGAAAAGATTGGATTTTGTGACTACAGGTGGTTGGTTAGAGTCACTGGAGCTGACAGTTTCGCTAAAAATCCAACAAGCCTTTCCAACACACCGCACTTCCTCATCTATTAGAGCAGACGTTTGCATAATTGCTCTATAGAATGAATACAATTATTAATTTGAGGAAGAGAAGTTTTCCTTTTTAAATAGTTATAAGGAATCATTTGTAAAACCAAGTGTACAGCCTTGAAAAATATGAAAAGTTGACATGGGGACTATGAAACAGGAATGCTTGCAAACAAAATGTCTTCAGGGAAAAAAATATGGCATTTTTTTTCAGAATCCTGTTTCATAGCTACAGGATTTAACAATGTAAAAGTTCAACAACAAGGTGGGAGGTTTGTGGTCCTATTGAATCGACAAATTATAATTTTACATACACAAACAAATTGAACTGTGTATATGTATACATACATTATATATATATATATATATATATATACACATGAAGGTCAGTCAGCACACTGCAGTAGAAAAGGTTATAATAGCAGATGCTAGTCCCATAGAAAATAAGTATGATACGAACCAATCCAAAGACCAGTAAAGAGACAGCACACCGCACGGGGTTAATCCAAAAATCTATATTCACAACATGAAATACACGTAAGCCAACGTTTCGGTCCCACAGAGAGACCTTCCTCAGGGCGTTGGCTTACGTGTATTTCATGTTGTGAATATAGAGTTTTGATACCCGTGCGGTTTGGCTGTCTCTTTACTGGTCTTTGGAGGTTCGTTATCATATATATATATAGATATATATATATATATATATATATATATATATATATATACACACAGACTGCAGAATATGTATTTATTTTCTGCTATTGTACAAAGTGGTACTGTAAGTTTTTCATTAACAAGGTGGGGTTGGTGGAGGGCACGGGGAGGGGGACAGAACTCTAAACTGTGAATTGTTGTATGGTGCATGCACCCAGCTGTTCTGTATTTATCATGCATGGCATGTATCACAATGGGATCACTGCATGAGACCGTGTGTGTGTGGGTAACGATAAGCACACACCCACTCACAGTACAGTTATGTCAGGCAAAAAGCATGAAACATGTCAGTGTGCATGTAAGAGATGTGTACAGAGGTTCATATAATTGAGCCTGATTTGGGTGCAATTATTTCTTTACTTTATTGAGCCTGTTACTTTATCCAGGCAAAACATACAAAAATAACAAAATAACAAACCCAGAGGGCTTTCTAAGTACTTACTTCCCCGAGGCATTTAAATGAAATGCCGGAGGACCGCGCAAGGTCTCTGCAACCTCAACTTACCTCATTCAGCCGGCTTCTGGTCACATCGGCATGACAACGCAGGGTCAAATGACGCCGCGGGACATGTGACGTGATGATTCAGCAACGAAATGCGCATCAAATGACGCCGTGGGTCACGTGACCCTCGGCTGCATTTGACGCCAGGTCACTGGGGAGGGGTGGCGCGAGCTCTGGAGCCAGCACACAGGGGGGGGGGGTGCAATAGAAAAACTCTGCTCACCCCTGAGCTAAGGAATCCCTCTCCTGTGTCTCACACAAGGCTTTTTATAGAGCTCTCATTAGTCCAGGTGGAGTCTAGTTAATTGAGTGGCTGCAATCAATTCTCTCTCTGCTGGATTCTCAGAGCTCTGAGGCTGCTTTAATTAACCAGGGGTAATTCCCTGTGCAAAAAAAAAGATTATGTGCTACAGTGCTAATTCTTACAAGTGAATAATATACTATAATCACTAATAACAAAACAGTGCCTAAAATATAGGAAAGGCTGCCTGTACCAAGTGAAATATTACAAATCACATATTAGTTAGCAAAAAAAGATAAAAACGGCGCCTTATAACAAAACAATTCAGTGAAAAAAACCTGACCAATATGGAAAAGTCCAGTCCTGTTGAAACTAGAAGTTCTTTAGAGAGTCTTGATCATTGTCTCATACAATAACCGAAAATCAAAGGGCATTGGGGATTTTTCTTCCACAGGTACAGGGTCCAGCTCAGGTGATGAGCGTTAGTCCAAATGGTGGCCGGTACTGCTGCTGCATGCACCTCCAATCCTATGGTAATCCGTAGGACAACACTGCCTGGGATTGATTCCCTTACTGTGACCTGTAGCCGTGTGGGGCCGCTCCATGTACCGACTGCAGGACTCCCAGAGGGGTGCGCACGCATACACGGAAGTGCAGCTCTGTCACTGCTGCACTCCGATATTCGCAGTCCACTTTGGACCGGGTAGGAAAACAATTTTCCCCAATGTGTCTCCGCTAATGGCACGCTGGTGGCACTCTAATAAACGTCACTAACCGCCACCCAACGCGTTTCATGAGACAACGCACTTCCTCAGGGGACAAGTCCCTGTTATAGTGCATTTTTATTAAACGTGATAATATTATTGCACAGAATCTATCAGATAAAGTGGACTAGTATGCACTGTGCCAAAACAAGCGTGAATTAGAAGATTTAGAAAAAGTGTAGAAAAGTAATACAAGGTAAAGTAAGGTTAAAATATATTGTTTCTGAAAACATTAAAACGAAAATGCTTTATGTATACAGGTACCATACACACCCATGCATGCGTGCAGTGCACACACACTCACACGTTCACTCTTGAGTGCACGTGTACTGTATCATATCATTCAATGTACAGTATTACGCGCTATTCGTGTCATAGGGCAAAAAAGTTAATAAAATATTTTATATTATATTGACCTTCGTTAGAATTCTTGACAACTTTGCTGATGCGGCCGATATTATGGCAGGATGATATTCGGGTAGGTAGCCATACTGAGCCATAGAGGTAAAATCAAGGTTCAACTTCTGTTGATAGTAGTCAAGTAGGACCAGGTAACCAGATGGACCTGTCAAGGTATAATGAGGCTGGGGCTGCTGCTCACAATTATATGTACATGGTGTCCCATTGCGAGATTGGGAAGTATGATTCAATCTGTTGGTCCCGTTTATTCTCCTTCTCCTTTTGAAATTGCCATGATCAAACATATTCGCAAAGGATAGGGCCATTACCCAAAAACCTCCTCTGACCCCCGGGTGGGGGGAGGGGCAATGCGAATGAAGCAATCATTAATTGACAAAGTATAGCGCACAGACTTCTTCCACCTAGCTAAATCCCTGAAGTATTCATAATTGGCAATGATATAGCCATATATTTCTGATACAGTGGCTTTCTTATCTGCTGCATCATTAATTGCAGAAAATATAAATATACGAAGCTACAATCAGGTTTCCTCGAAGCAATTGACATTGCACTCTGTCTCATTTCATCTCACGAAACTGTCCGGAATGAGTGAACACAAGTATAAGGAGAACACACTGAACATTTATGTTTTGCAACAAAATATTAAAACAACCAGATTTTGATAACGTCTTACTGTAAATGGTCAAGGCCATAAAACAATGAGGAATTGTAATGCATTGCAGTTTATTTCTGGATCAGTATGGCACCTGCTTAAGACTTATTCTACATACTGTAGGCTAACTAATGTACAGTAACATATTCACATTGTAGTTCGACGCCTGTCCGCCAGATGGCAAAGAAACAGATCTGAAATCTGTCTAGCATATCCCTGTTTAATTCAGGTGTGAATAACAACACGAAGAGCTGTCTACAGCTAAATGGGATGTATATTGATTACATCTCCAAAACAAAACGATTGATGTCCGGACTTTAGTTAAGGAAAGTTGAGGATACAAACAGACTATATCTGTGAATTGGTATGTTTCACATGAATGAGTTTCACCAGTCACATATTAACATTTAATCCTACACTAGTTTATAATTTAGTGGATAGCGTTGCTATCCCCTTTTTTTCTAGTGACTCAGTGTACCAGTCTTCTGCTATCATTTGAACAAGGCTGGAAGTCGGTGTGAGGATTTACCCTGATGTTCACGTTTATATTTTATACCTAAATGCTTTTAATGCTGTCTTTTTTGTACATGCATATATTATCCCCCCTTTATATAACACTAAATTGAATCAAATACTTCACCATGAGGGTTTTATGCTTTTCTTTCCTTTTTTCTATCCCTAAGATTGTACAGCGTAATAAGGTCGGTTGTAACCCATGGAAGTTGAGTCACCGTATTATTATTCTGCTGTATTAAAGAAGCCTGTGAGCAAAAATCAGGCCAGCAGAGAAGCCCCTGCTCCCGTGTGCTAAAAAACATCAGCCTTTGTCCCCAAATATACCCCTAAATGTCCCCACCATTCTGCCCATGACATCCGCCACCCCTGCCTTATTACCTCCTTTTACTACTGCCTACAGGACTTCTCCAATGCTGTCCCTTCTCTCTGAAATTCCCTCCTACATACCATCACTCTCCTCCAGCGTACACACATTTAAACACTCTGAAGACTCACCTTTTTAAGGAAGCCTATCTGGCATACCCCTAACATTCACCCCTCCCATCTGTGACGGTGCTCATCTCGAATCATGAAGTGGACCCACAGGGCTGAAGTAGGGATGCAGAATAAATGACCTGAGCCCAGGGACAGAGTCCTGTTAGAGTATCCGAAATTGGTACAATAAGTACTGTAGGCACAAGTCAGGGCTGGCGGCAGTGGTCAGAGTCCAGGCGACAGGTAAAAGGTCAAGGTAGGCAGAAAGCAGCGAGGTCGAGGTCACGGTCCGGGGCCAGTAACAAAGGAATCCAAACAGCAAAAGGGAAAGGTGTGACAGCCAAGATCAACAGGAGCTGCTAAAACTAGAACCTTGCTCAGCTACTCCCACTAGGAACTGCAGCCTTCTATAGCAGGCTGCCAGTAAACAAAATGGCCGAACTGAGCAAATAGGGCAGGCAACCTGGAAAACCCAAACTACAGCAAAACCTGGCATGGATCGGGCAGAATCCTTACACCATCCAACCTTGCAGGTACAGCTGTATGGCTGGACCATACTCCACCATGAAGCATACTCCATCCCACCATGAGCAGCCCCTAAACATTTTGTTTCAGCATTTCCCCCTGCTACCTTCTGCATCTGTTTGTCCTTATTTGTATGCCATTATGTTTAAGCAATTGAAGTCACTCTGTACCCCCATTGTAACGTGCTGAGTATGTTGGCGTTTTACGAATAAACGATAATAATAATCTGCAGTCTGAATGTCAATTCTCCATCATTCTCCCAACACGTAAGTCAGTGCCACTGTCAGGTGGGATCTGACGGGCCCCCTCATACAGATGTAGCCAGACAAATGATCTGCTCCCAGGGAACACAACTGCGGCAGCATGGGATCAGCTCCCATCCTCACAGCAGTGCAGTGGCTTGTACTTTCTCCGGCTTTAAAGAAAATAAGTCTGGCTACATTGGTAGGTCAAGTTATTGTTGACTATTATTAAATAAAGACTATTTTTATACAAGCGGCAGTTGTTTTTATTGAAAATCCTTTCCTGCACTGCCTTCCCATCATAATTATAGTAGTGTATGCTCTCTAGGGCTATAATCAGCGACCTCTGCTGTACTTTAATAGATCTAATACACAGACTTGATCTGCTCTGCTGATTTTGTGGTTGACCATGAAATCAATGGCATTTTGTATATTTTGTTCAAGCCTTTTGCTCTCATAATAATGCATGGTTTTGCATTATAGACACCAGATGTATGGTGACAAGACTTATTTCAGATGGATCCAGTGTAGTCTATATCAAGGGAGCACAATGTTTTCCCCTGCGCCCCCCTGCCGGCTCTCCACCTCTCCTCGTGCCCCTCCCCCTGCTTACCTCGGCTCTGACGTCATGATGTCACGTTGCCATGGCAATGCAACTTCACATGACCCTGCGGCGTCATTTGACGCTGTGTTGCCATGGCGATGCGTCAACAGGAGCGTCTGAACCAAGGTAAAAAGGAAGTTTACAGAGGCCTTGCAGCTCCCACTGCATTCATTTAAATGCCTTCTGGAAGCGTGCGGGGCCTCAGTAAACCCCGCGCCCCCCGCTGTGAAACGTTTGCCCCCCCCCACTTTGCGCACCCCTGGTTTATATAACAGGTTTCCAACCTTATCGTGCATAATTTTCAAATTAGTTTTTAAAGCAATATTTGGCTATATTATGATTTTTATGAATACTTGCATAGATTGGACAAATTTAGTACAAATTCCTGTTTTGAAACAGTGCATGGAATTAATCTCCTGAATATAGGTCTATATGAGGAGGAGGAGGAGGAGGAGGAGGAGGAGGAGGAGGAGGAGGACGGGGGGCGGAGGAGGAGGGAGGAGGAGGAGGAGGAATTAGAAGAACCCGCTAGGTCAGTAATGACGATATTCTTCTAATTTGTAACCTGTTCTTATAGTAGTTGCTGAAAAAATATGTAAACAGCCTACCGAGATATTATTATATGCGATACTAGATGACGTTGAAAAAAACTCATGCTGTACTGTACACAAGGTCTGAGTTCACCTTTTGTTAATGTCAGGTTCATCCAGTCATGCCTGGTCTGCAGTACCATCACACCTCCACCGGGAATGCTGCTGCTCCTGTCCTGACTGGGATCCCCCTTCTGCGGTCCCTCGCACTCTGAAATCAGATCCTCTCTGGCTGCCTTTATAAACTTCTTGTTCCTGCAGCCAGATGCCTGTTTATATTAGTTTCTTCCCCACCAGCTACAGTTTCTGCTTAATGCTGTGCCTTGTTCCTGTGTACACAATAAACGAGTAATGCAGGCAAACTGTAAAAATAATCAACAGATACATATCAGCCTTTGCTCCATATGAAAAGGCTATCCTGAAGTCCCAAAAAGATCAGCAGTAGAGGTAGGAGTGATATAGGCACCCGGACTTGCCGTGGCGACCGTCGGCTTGCATCTCCTTCCCACACGAGGCGACGTCGGCTCGAGGGTGCAGACAGTGTTTGGTGGGAGTAGGTAATTGTTTATGGTATGTCTGGGTTTATTGTAGCCCTCACCTTGATAACAGCCGATATATGCAGGATACCCTATTCGTACGGAGCACCGTTGGTTCACCTTGGCATAATAAAAAAAAATGACTAGAAAGTCGGTGAACCTATATCACTCCTACCTCTACCCTTGTTCCCGTGTCCTAGTCCTATCCCCGTGTTCCAGTCCTGTTCCTGCCTCCGACCACTGCTAGTAGCCCTAACGACACGTCCGTGCTGCTTTGCCTGTGACCCGTTTATGCTTTCGCTTCACGGTTCCGGCCACTGGGAATCACTCCTGCCGTAGCACCTCCTTGATGGTTAAGTTCTACTTGTGCGAGATACTCATCCTTTATTTATAACTGTATTGATAGGAAGGCAAACCAAAAATCCCAGTGAAACATTTGCCAATTATATCTCATTACGGTGAAAAATGATTCCTCACTTTAGTAACGGCAATCAGATTTATCCCTGGATCAACATCGGTCCAATGTTTAGCTTATTTGGCACATTCCTGTATACCATTCCTTTAAAACAAATATGTCTAGCTTTTTTTCAAATATATCTTTCGTATATGTCTTTACAGTCTTCATGGGTAATAAATTCCAAATTTTAAGTGTAAAGTACCCTATTCTTTGCTGCTAGTGAGATCTCCTTTCCTCTAAGGCAAGGGTGCGAAAAAACTGGGGTGCTGGGGGGTGCAAGATTTTTCTGAGGGGGCGCAGTGGTTGCAAAGACCCTGCACTCTTCCCCAAGGCATTTCATTTAAATGCATTGGGGATTGTGTGAGGCCTCTGCAACCTCAACTTACCTTGATTCTGCCGGCTTCAGGAGTCGTCTCCATGACAACGTGGTGTCAAATGACGCTGCAGGTGATGTGACGTCACATGAACACGTGGCGTCATTTGACCCCACGTTGCCATGGAGTGCCGCGGGTGATGTGACATCACATTATCCGCGGCATCATTTTACGCCACACCAAGGTAAGGGGGGATGCTCGAGCACCAGCGGAGGCAAGGCAGGGGGGCGCAGCAACAACAGTTGTCGCTCCCCTGCTCTAAGGTGTCCCCGTGTCATTTGTACTGTCCATGGAATTAAGTCATTTGAAAATTGCTTGTAGTGACCTTGTACATACAGTATTTGCACATAGGAATCATACCTTATTTCACGGGTGCGCAAACTTTTGGTCACATGACCCCACCACGTCATTTAAAGCCATGTTGCCATGGCAACGCATCGCCCGAAGCCGGCTGAATCAAGGCAAGTGAGTTACAGAGGCCTCGCGTGGTCCCCCGGAATTTTATTTAAATGCCTTGGGGAAGAGGGCAGGGCCTCTGTAAACACCTTTCCCCCCAAAAAAATCTCGCACCCTCCAGCCTTATTTCATTGAGATTTTTTTCTCAATACCATGGAGTTAATGAAGCAATGATGTAAAAAAACATGCATTTTTAATATCTTGGTATGTAAATTATTTATAGGTATGATATATTTTCTACATACACTGACATTGCAATTCCAGACAAACATCAAAGACATCATTAATGGAATATTATGGCATCTGAAGACTTTGGGATGGAGTAACCAGTAACCATTAATAATACCATGAAATATGAATGCAAGCTCTTTATTATTAGCTCTTTATTATTCATGTGGTTTTTTTTAACTGTTTAATGTTTTCAATGCAAAGAAAAGACAAATGCTGCACACCATAAAGAAAAAATAATCGCAATACAATTAACGGTGTTCCTGTGTTTATAGGATAGCCTGCAGACAATCCAGTGTCTATAGTTGAGAGAAGTACTGTAGTAACACAAGGCACGTCCGGATTTAGTTCATCTAAGACAAAGCACAACGTTTCGACCCATAGGTCTTTGTCAAGTGAAATAAAGTGGCTTTAATAAATTAGATTAACTAAATCCGAAAGTGTCTTGTGTTACTACTTCTCTCTACTAATGTTTTTAATGTGCATAGTTAATGTACAATTAAAACATTATACATATTTATCCATGTCCCAGTTGAAATCAAACACAATGAAGCAAGAAAACATAATGAGTGTGTAATTACAGTGAGCAAAAAGATGAGTAACAACCATTCAAATGAACAGTGGGGCTCACTTAAACATATTACTTTGTACTATAGAGTTGCATCATAAACAGCTAGAAACTGCCACATTGGTTTACTACTATACAGCACACAGTAATTGTTTTGTGACAATAACTATTGTAGTTTATTGTGTGTTCTGTTTTGTTGTCTACAAACATAATAAAGGTAATAATTATAAAACGAGACCCATTGAGCATAATTTATGTTCCTGGGAAATGGCGTTGGAGACACAATTTTGTAGAGAATTACAAACCGTAACGATAATTAATGTCACGCTCCTTTTTTTCCAAATAAATGAACAAAAACAACAAGCAACATTTTGGCAAGCTCTACACAAAACCCACTACATATAACCAAAGTCTCCAAATGATTCACAAACATGGGCATTAAATATGATCTCTGCGGAAGATACAGTTTCCAATTATTTGCATGGATGGCCTTTTATCTTAACTGAATGTCGAAAATTCCCCCCTTATGCAAATGTGTGGAAATGTTTTGCCTCTAATAGTTTCCAGAATTTGAAAAGTATCATAACAAGTCATATTTTGGAAATGTAGTATATCGCACATTCACAGTGGCGCTGCCCTTCTTCTTCAGCCTCTAATGATGCTGTGATATCACATGGAGCCTCGTTTCCATGGCAATGTGACATCACACGGCTTCTCGTTGTAATGGTAACATGATGTCGTGGCATCATTTGTATGTTTTTTTATGTATTTTTTTTAATGTATGTGGGCTGGGGGTCTTATGTATTGGGGTGGGGAGTTCTATGTATTTGAGGGTTGGGGGTTCTATTTATTTGGGGGGTGGGGGTTTGTTTGTATTTGGGGGATGGGGGAGTTGTATCTATTTGGGGGGGTTATGTATGTATTTTTTTGGGGGGGAGGTGTAATTATTGTGGAAAGATTGTGGGGCCTATGCAGAGACGTCCGAATACATGCTGTTCTGCATGTATTCGGCAGAAGTTGCTTCCCGTATGCAGAGAGGCATCCTGGAGTGGCGAAATTTGAATTTTTCGCCAGGAGATTTGCAAAGCGGCATGATTCCGCCAAAGTGTTGGCGAGAAGCCGGTTTTTGGACAACATCGCCATGTTTATATGTTCGGCATATGCAGGAAAGGAGAATGTGAGATTTTCGCCATGTGTGGTGTAATTGTCTGCGCTGAACTCGGCAATTGTGAGCGCCAGGAAAAAACGGCAGTAGCCGTCCAGATTCATGGCAACTGCTGTCAGTTGCTGTAACAGAACATTCAGCAGCGGACGTCAGTGACAAACGCCTGCTATTTATTCACCCTGTCCCCTCCAATTATGAGATGAATGCAAGTATGAAGAAGTGCAATGAAGGTGCAATTACATTTTATTATTGGCAGTATTCTTCATGGTGCATTCATGCACCCCCCCCCCCCCCCCCCTATATGTTTGAAAACAGCAGGCATACCTGCATAGTAATGTGTCCATGTTTACAATATGTTACTGTATGGTGAGGGAATGCACACGTTGCACTGTTAAGTGTTATGTGTGATCTTTGCAGCGGGGCGTAGGCCAGACTATATTATGGGACATGTGCCTTGTGCAGTGCGCCTGGCCACAATTGTATGTTCTCTAATTAATGTGTCTTACTACATAAAAAATGTCATGTTGTTAACATAGGTAAGGTTGTGTATGATGACAGAACTGAAGCAGAAAGTATATGTAGGCAAAGAGTCATTGTGTTGTTGCGGCCAATGTTCAAGTAGACAGTCATACGTTTTTTAACTGCCATTGCATGTACGTAACATATCAGCACATGCATTATACTTCGGCGTAAAACACGAAATATTAAACCAAAATCATGACTTCTTAAGACGATTGTCTGATCTAGTTTCTTACATGACAAAAAAAAGGACACAACAAGCATTACAACAGTGTCAATATTGTGCTTGTGCCAACTCAATAGTGACTGAGTGCACATAAAGCCTAACTGAGTTTTGCATACATATATATTTGTATTATGCTGCTATGGTACATGTTTCTTAAGATGTGCTAGTATGGGAACGTAACATTAATCTCAAACTTGTTGTAGCAATGTTGACATGGGGTTAACCAAAAGGCAATGAAATGGAAACATAATATACAGTTAATATAATGCCGACAAGTATGTTATGTTAACATGTATCTTAATACTGATTATGTACACGTATGTTGCATGTTCTTAATTATGGCACATGTATAATAAGATGTACTAACTGTCATGACTGTAATGAAACAGAACATGTTTTGTCTGTGCTGTGCTTTTAAATAAAGTTTGGTTTGTTCACTTTACCTCACTTGTGTGAATGTGAACTTTCACTTACCTCATCTCATGCACAGAGCAGTACCATTGACATGGCGGATGACATGATAATGCATTTTGTTTTAGGAAGAAGAAGATTAGTAGTTCAGGATAGAATGAGGAGGCAGGAGAGGAGACTTCAGCGACAGGATGAAATACTAGTGGACACCGTGGACGACAGGAGACATGTTATAGCACAGGAGAGGGTGCAGGAGAGGGGAAACCCCAGACAAAATAGGAGGATGCAGGCCATGATGGAGGCCAGACGAGAGGAGAGGCATCAGTTAATAGAGGATAGGAGACAGGAAAGGAGAAATGTTGTGCCAAGGCCACGTCTTGTACGGGAACGTACATATTTGGAGGGGTTAAGCGAGGAAGAAATAGTTAGCAGGTACAGGTTGTCGTCAACAGCAATACTTGCTCTCTATGCAGTGTTAAGATCCGATCTAGACACTGTAACAAACCGCGGTCATGCCATTCCCGGTATAGTAAAAATGCTCTGTGCACTGCATTTCCTAGCATCAGGGTCATTTCAGACCACCGTTGGGATAGTCGGTGGCGTTTCACAGTCAGCCTTTTCAAGGGCACTAATATTATTTCTAAATGCACTGTGTAAACGTGCCAGAAGCTACATAAATGTTCCTAAAGAGCACACAGGATGGCTTGCCCTGCGTAATGGATTTTACCAAATTGCTGGCCTTCCATGTGTTATGGGAGCCATTGACTGCACAATATTGCATTAACACCTCCAAATATGTACGAACACGTGTTCCGTAACAGGAAACATTTCCATTCGATTAATGTTCAGGTCATATGTGACCATCAAATGAAAATAATGAATGTTGTGGCCAAATATCCAGGATCCTGCCACGATGCATCCATCTTGAAAAATTCCTCTGTCAGCAATGCTTTCCAAACAGGATTTTTCCCATCTGGATGGCTTGTGGGTAAGTGTGTGCAGTGAAAGAGCAATATTTACACGCGTGTGTTCAATGTCTATATATGTTTATTTTTTTTGGGTGAGGTGCATACATAATGGGTACTGTATCACAATTATACAATGTAACCATTATGTTTTCCTATTGCTAGGTGACTCTGGCTACGGTGTACAGAATTGGCTGTTAACACCGCTGCTGAACCCGAGCACCTTGTCTGAGGAGCGGTACAACGCTGCACATATAGCAACTCGTTGCGTCATAGAAAGAACCTTTGGATTACTGAAAAGTCGTTTTCGCTGCTTAGACAAGTCTGGAGGCGCATTACAATATAAGGCTGAAAAGGTGTCACAGATTGTCATCAGCTGTTGCATCCTTCATAATGTGGCGTTAAGTCACAATGTGAATATTGCTGTGTCAGAGGATGTACAGGAAGATGAAATTGAAAATCATGCTGATGAACAGGAGCATACAGCAAGTGGAGTGGAGACTCGAAGACATGTCATAGATACGTATTTCAATGGTACGCAAAGTTCGGACAATTTTCTTCTGTTTGTATACAGAGGTTACAGTGTGTGTGAAGTAATTTCTTTTTTCTCTTTTCACAGTGTAATACATGGATTACTAGTTTGAACCTTCACGTTCCGTGTGTACTATGGAGCTTGTGAGTGTTATGTGTTAAAAAATATGAAATGCAACGGTGGAATCGTTAATAGGAAAATCAGAAGTAAAATTTTTTTTGTTATAGTTGAAATATCTTATGAACTGGCACATGCTAAATATGTGTGGATGTGTGTTGTTATTGAATGACATTGTAACAGGTATGTAGCTGACAACCTAGTTTTTGTAACATGTGACAGGCACCAGAATGTGCAAAAACAAATTAAAGTATACACCGACAGGCTGTAATAGTTTTATTAACATTAACATGGCTTGTGACACTTTTAAAAACAGACAGAAACATTACTATGACACCAAACTAACAATGTCAGTTGGATGAAACTTATACCTGTGAATAGATACGCAACATGCCATCAAACAAATTTCAGCTTTTGGTGCGTGAAAAAATAAGGAATAACATGTTTTACTTGCATGTTTTGGAACGGGTAACGCGAGCAGCAACTGTACTGCGTGCATTTTTAGCTTTTCTCACACGTTTTGTACCGGCTTCAGCAGTAACCCTCTGAAGGCACTCATTGGTGTTCATATTTTGAGATTCTCTGTGACTAGTCACAAGACTGCTTGTTTGCAGCACATCATATTGACACGACACAACAGATGAAGATGTGCCTGTTTGACTCATTGCTGATGTGTGTGCCGTTTCGGTTTCTACAAGTTGTAACAAGGGCACGCCACTATTATCAGGTAAGTAAACATTTTCAATTTGTTATTCATTAGCTATGTTTTCATAATTACGGCATGTGTCAGTGTGATGTGCTGCAATTGCACCTTCCGCTTCTGAATTGGCAGGGCAGTTCACTTGCAAACCATCAGCACCCTCCAAAGTAGCAACAAACGTGGATGGCAGAAATGATGTCACAACTGTTGAACTTTGGGGGTCATTTTGTTTAAGTAAACACGTTACAATGGCCTCCATATAGGAATTATGTTTCCGAAGTTCTGTAACTGTACTTTTTAAAATGTCTTTCACCTCTCTAATTTCTGTAACCATTACTTGATGAACAGACATTAATTGACTATGTTTCTCTGCATTGCTTTGCAACAAACGTTGCTCCGCTTCCTGAATGGCCAGCAGTTCGTGATGGTTGCCGGTGTCAAAGTCCATCATGTCGTCATTAGGATGACTTGCTACATCTATGAGCGGCGAACATGGATCCTGTGACACATTCCGGAAACTCCTGCTTCCTTCGCTGTGTCTATCTATGGAATAAATGATTTGTGTTAAGATCAATACACAGAGAGTGTATCTAAACAATTACAATACTATGCCACAATCAGAACACAGGAACGGCCAAAAGTAAACTAGTAGCCGCACAAAGTAAAATCCATGCATATCTAAGCAACAATGCATACATCAGTAACACTGCACAAACATGTTTTGCAACAAAACTGAGGTACAGTTATGCAATGCAGAACATTACATTCAGACCCGAAAAGGTTACTGTGTGCTCAAGTTCAAACTGACAGAGGAGTGCTGCAGAAACCATTGGGATAAAACAAGTTACGCATTAACATTAACAATATACCATAGGTACTCACTGTAGGCGAAATAAATATCATTAGCATACTATTACTTGGCCGAACAAGAGATGTTTATCGGTTAACAAGTATGGCCGCTATAAACAGTATATAGCAATGGACAAAAAATGTGGCTAATCCGTGTATCATGCAGTGAAAGTCAGTTTGAGGTAGAACACAACATTGTGTTCAGAAATATCACCTTTAATTATTAGTTCACATTTCTGTTGCCTTCCTGTTGGTGTCAAACATGTGTTCGCAGTAATTTTATGTGGCTATATAACGGTATGTTAATTTTAACTACATAACCTCATGTAACCTTGTGTCACAGGCCTGTCTCGGTGGTTCAATAAGGGAGTTGTATGTAGATCGTATGTTCATTATTTTCACCATCCCTGTGAGCACCACCTCTGCACCATAACTTGGACTACTTTTCCCGTGTTCACACAGGTCTCAAAACACTTTTCTGTAACATTGTCCAACCCTGGTGCTGCGGTAGGTACTGATTGAGCCCTTCATTTACCAGGCAAACTTTCAAACCTCATCATACAGATGCAGATACTACCATTTGTAAGGCTTTGAAATGGACAGTGTTTAACCCCATGTGGTAAAGATTGCCACTTTGCATCCAAGACACTCAGCATGTGACATGCACAGCTTAGTTATTAGTGCGTGGGTATGTTAAATCAGGTGCAAATCCTTTGCTTGTTTTCCCCCTAGTTTTATAGCAGGGAGATGAGTGAATAACCCCCAGAGTGCAATTTTTTTTTTATTATTACCCAATTTTTTTCTGCTGTTACTGTTTCATTCACATTTCTGTATACTTTTTACCCATTTATACGCTTCTGTTGTGGCCTTTAGAATTGATTTCACTTCACTATCCCCGTATCTCATTTAAACTGATTACGTACGCAACGGCTTTTATTAATAACTTAAGTGCATGCGTATAGAAGCTTATTTTAAATAAATGCAGAGAACTTGCATAATGGCCAGGAGTCATCAACTCCTTTAAAACTGAGTTATTGTCGCACCCGGAGAAAAAAAATGAGTGTGTGTGCTAAGCACACACGTTGGAAGTGAACTTCTCTGTGTTTGTACGTTAGTGAATGTACACTATACAATAAAAGACAGTTTAAAGAGTAATATATTTGTGGGTTTTTTATAGTATAAGTTACAATGTTTATGAAATCAAATGGCAACAGCACTGGTAGAGTGGTTGATGAGTAAGCTGTAAGTATGTGATATTAATGTAGCAATTGGTTTGTTTTGTGGTGTTTGTGAAGTTACAGTCGTGTGTTAGTATGATGAAGAGTTGCAAATGTATTGAACATTATAAGTATACAGTAGGTAGCGGTGGATAATGTGTGAGCTAAGTCTTCAGTGTGTTGTTGCCATAAACATTGTTGTACTGTATGGGGTACAAAATAGTGCCTTATGATGCAGTGGTATTAGCTTTCTTCGACATCCTACTGTAGTGGTTTTCAACCTTGTTTTGGTTGTGGAATGTCAGAATTCGATGTTGAAATTCTGGGAAACCCCAACTCTTGCCCCCACCCTTCCCTCCCGGTCGGCCCAGTCTCTCTCCCCACCTCCCGTCGCCCAATCTCCCACCTCCTATCGCCTCCGTCTCTCTCCCACCCCGCTCTCGTCACCCCGTCTCTCTCCCATCCACCTCCCGTCGCCCCCGTCTCTCTCCCCCCCCCCCCGCCCCCCAGCCCTTCCCCCGCCTGTCTGTCCTCCCCCCCCCATCGCTCCTGTCTCTCTCCTCTTTGCGCACACACACACACACACACACTGACTCTCTCTCTCCCACTGACATTCTCTCTCTCCCACTCTCTCAAGACTCGCTCCCACTCTCTCAGACTCTCTCCCACTCTCTCAGACTCTCTCCCACTCTCTCCCACACTGACAGACTCTCTCCCCCACTGACACACTCTCTCCCACTGACACACTGTCTCTCCCACTGACACACTGTCTCTCCCACTGACACACTCTCTCCCACTGACACACTCTCTCCCACTGACGCACTCTCTCCCACTGACGCACACTCTCCCACTGACGCACTCTCTCCCACTGACGCACTCTCTCCCACCGACGCACTCTCTCCCACCGATGCACTCTCTCCCACCGACGCACTCTCTCCCACCGACGCACTCTCTCCCACTGACGCACTCTCTCCCACTGACGCACTCTCTCCCACTGACGCACTCTCTCCCACTGACGCACTCTCTCACTGACGCACTCACTTTCACTGACACACTCTCTCCCACTGACACACTCTCTCCCACTGACACACTCTCTCCCACTGACACACTCTCTCCCACTGACACTCTCTCCCACTGACACTCACTCCCACTGACACTCTCTCCCACTGACACTCTCTCCCACTGACACTCTCTCCCACTGACGCTCTCTCCCACTGACTCTCTCTTGTCAGCCGCCGACTGGTGCAGGCAGGGAGAGGAAGCATGGTTGCTGATTGTGCTGTGGGGGAGTTGTATTGAAACGTGCATGATGAGTGTTGCAAAAGGGGGTGGTGTGACGTTCTGTACGGGTGCCGGTGTGTGGTTACACATGAACAAACTTTATTGAAGGAGGTGTTCCTGTGCAAAGGTTTGCCTTGCTAGGTATAAGCGAAGAACATTTTCTGTGTGACATATGTATTGGTTACAATGGAAGTGAACTGGGGTGCTCCCTTTACACAATGCTTGAAACTGGATAGAAGAATAAGGTCAAAAATAAATATACATATACCACACTTCAAATGCTCAGTGTCTGCTGCTCAACCCCTGGAAAGGATCTTCTCACGATCCTCAAGAAACAATAGGTAGAAAGAGAGACAGAGGGTCAGAGTTAATATCAGACAGTAGTTGAAAACACATACAATAGTAAACCAATGGTTAAGAGCACAGGGGTGATAAGAGTATAACGCAATATGTACTCACACGGGCCTGTGTGGTACTGGGTAGTACTATAGGTATCTTTATTTTCTTTCCTCCTTCTTGCTAGTCAGTCATGCTCCTTCTCCCCTTGTACATCATGGATGGGCCACTCAGGGCGCATGTAGTTGAAGACAGTGCCACACAGATGAATAAAAATACGTTTATTTGGCAAAGAATGTGAGACAACAATTACACTCATATGTAAAAAACGGCTCAGGGACGCCGACGTCAACCTCCTGCTCTCCGGTGCAGTGTGCTCCTGTTCGCCTGTCACAGTCACAGTAGTAGTAGATAGTACCGATTCCACTACTGCTGCGGTGACTGTGACGTCATCACGCAGCGTCCCGTGACGGAGCGGCATCGTGGCACGCTGAGTGTGTCCCTGCAGGCTGTGGTCTCACCTCCGTGTGCAGTGAATTTGCCTGTCGAGCTACACGAGCTGCTCCAGACGATTTGGAACTTTTTTGCGGTCCTACTGAGTACTATTACCCGCAGCGGAGCCTGGTTGCTTGAAGGGAAACCCCCCTTTGGAGTCGCAAATTGTCGGATGAGGAGTCCAAGCAAGAATCCTGCTCCAGAGTCATCACAGCAGTTCCCGCTGAGAGAAGCAAGCACCAGACCTTCCTGCCAACAGCTGCTGAGTGGTAACCAGTGTGACACACACTAAATGCACATTTTTCACCTATATGATGTACGCAGAATAATTACCCTTTTATAAATATTATTTTGTAATACTTGCTTCACTATTTGGCGTTGTGCGCTGTTTCTTTTGTTCCCATTTCTTAGAGTGTGGGGGGTGCTGAGCCACCCCCTGTGTTTATAGCAGCAGACGCCCCTATCAGTCACACGGTTATGTGATATATTTTTTATATATTTTTTCACTGTGGTTTTTGTGGTTTCACGTTCCACATATTTAAAGGGTTTCAGTCACTGCACTGTATATTTATATATTTTTAAGGTTAAATAGTTGCGCACAGTTTAATTTCTGTTTTTTCACTTATCTTTATAGGGCTGGCATGATTGATTGCCATTAACCCCTCAAATGCTGGATCTTACTTCCCGATCGCAAAGAGTGCCTTTGAGCTATGATTGCAGCTATAGATTGCTGCATAGGATATATACCGTCTTTAAACATATGAGCCCTAGCGCACGGGCCCACGCTACGCCCCTGGGGGAGACAGATTACTTTAAGAGCTGTAAAATGAAGAAGTCTTCCAATTAAGATAGGAGGAAAGGAAATTATACTTTTAGCAAAGGAAGTGCCATAAACATGTGGCATTTACCAACTACAAAGAAAGTGATGGTATGTACACTGTATACAGAACATTTTAGAAGATATCAAGGCTCATGTTTACTAAGCGGTGCTTAGCCATAAGACAGTTTCCAGCACCTTATGGCAGGGGTGGTCAACTCCAGTCCTCAAGTGCCACCAACAGGTCAGGTTTTAAGGATATCCCTGTTTCAGCACAGGTGGCTCAGTCTTAACAAGGCTGCCAGTCGATTGGTGCTCCTGTTACGAATCTGTGAAAATTCTGCTTGTGTGCCTAACGAAATGGTCGCATTCTGACACTGTGCTGCAGTCTGGGAAATGTTGCAGCAGATATGTAGCATTATATCACCAAGTGTAACACATTATTGTGCAGCTTTCAGAACTGCTGTTTGGAACACAGCAACAAATCTGTTTGTGATACTTTGTTGCCAAAGGGCAGAGATGAAAAAGTTATGTGCACAGTCTGTTTCAAAAGAGGACGTGGGTGTGACTTTCTAAATCAATGCAATAGTAGCAACCAAAAGGATGATCATTGCATTATTATTTTTTTTATTAACGATGGCATATTTATTCTGCACAAAAAAAAGACAGTATTTAAAATTATAAAACAGGATTTTCATGTTTTGCTGCTTATCAATGTTAACCTGCAGTAAATACCTCAGCCTGCAAAGCAATCAAGAAAAGAAAAAAAAACACTTTTTTAAATTCCAAACTACTATGCAAGAATGTTAAAACTAGACGAAATTTGACTCACTGAAAATGTATTTTCCTTCAGTCCATCTGCAGCACAATTTCTCCACCTCCTGAGATAGTATACAATGAAGGATATAGATTATTTATTAGTCAAAAATCTGGCATTTTGGCTGCAGAATACAACCTTTAACAAGGTGGGGGTAGCATACAAGAACAGAAATGATAGACAGCACTCACGGTCTAATAAGATAATAAATGCAGCCCCATTTGCAGCAGGAGAGGAGAGAGTTAGAGACTACAATTGCTATTCCATACCCTGTGGTTTGATCTTGAACTATTTTTTTACTCACTTCATATTCTCTTGTTCTGCTGCCATTACAGTGCACCTTAGCATTTTTTGCTTGTTAGACTATCTTTTTTGCTTAGTTATCTAGGGCTTATTTTGTTGATTGTTTTAAGGGTATTGGGGTAAGGGAAGTACCTCTTGTTCCTTTAGGGACAGGGGGGGCGGGCCTGAGGAAGGGGTCTGTCCCCGAAACATTGCCCCCTGTTAATCCCCAATTTTTGTACCCCCCTATCCCTTTTTCTCCACTCCCTCCCTCTCCCATATTTTTGCTATTTTTAGTGTGCTTTATTCTATTGTGTTGGTGTCACTTTGCTCCTTGTATATAACCTGTGCATTTATTAAATACTCATCTGATTTGGCATTTCCCACTTGTTGCATACTTTTCCTACAGTCAGAGCGTGCTGGAACTATTAGTACTGAAGGTGTGGGTAGCCCTCACCCTCTGCATGCTGCATCCAAAACCGATGTTGGCTAATAAACTATATTTGGAAAGACTGCTGTGCCCTCCTCTATTTCCTTTATTGTATACTATCTCACTGGGCCGCTCAGGAAGGCCTTTCTGAGCAGGAGCACCAGGATTACTTAATGACCTATTCCATGGAGTCAGGGCCGCCAACAGGGTGGGTCTGCCGGGGTTGGCGTCCTGGGCCCAGTGCCGTAAAAAAAATGCCCGTGTCAGAAAAATTAAAAAAAAAAATTGAGGAGAGGAGATCCAATCCAGGCCTTCCTCATGGGTGGGGAGTGGGACTAGTAGCTAATATAAGCAACTGCACCGGCGGGAGAAATGTGTTTGAATGTTCCAGGCTGTCCAGCTGCTTATTCAAAATACAGACACAAGTAAATACTGTTATCTCTACTGTCTACCTGACTATCACCCTGTACTGTTGTGTGTGTCTGTATACAGTACACTCTGTGTTTGCCTCTGTAGTGTCGTGTCACTCGTGTGTCGTCCGTCTGACTGTCGCCCCCCCCTCCGTCCTACCTTCCCAGCACTCTGTCCTGGTGTGCTTCAGCCTGCAGGACCCCCCACATGTCTAAGTTCTCTCCTTCAAGCCACCCGGACCCTAGGCCTCTGGCTCCTTAGCCCCCCTAACTCCCCCCCCCCACCCCCAGGCCCTACCGGGCTATCCTCGGACCCCCCAGGCCCTATGGCATCCTTTCACCACCCCTACAAGGCCCTACAGAATCCTTCCCCCCCCCCCTTACCAGCATCCTCCGCCCCTACGCGGCCCGTCTCCAGTGGCACCCGGGCGGCCGGGCCTTAACGCACCCACCCCAGCCACGCTCCTCAGCCCCCCCCCCCGGCCCCACCCCCCCCCCTCGCCCCCCCCCGCCCTACCCGCATCCTTCTCCCCCCCCCTCCCAGACCCTACCGGAATCCTTTCCCCTCCTACCGGCATCCTCCGCCCCTACCGGCATCCTCTGCCGAGTCATCTACCCTGTTCCCCCAGGGCTAATTGAAGGCCCCCCGTTAGCCGGTTGAGGGCTCCCGAGTCCCCCCCAGGGACCGGTTAAAGCCTCCCCCCATGACCCGTTGAAGGAGGTACTAAAATTAATACTCATCAATACTGTACCCCTTACACCCATACTTAACCCCCAGGCCTAAACTGAACCCCTTCCCCAGGCCTATACTTAACACCACATGTCTATACTTAACCCTGTCCCCCCAGACCTATACTTAACCCCTTCCCCCAGGCTTATACTAAACCCCTTCCTCCCAGGCCTTCTCCTTTTATTTGCACATTGGTTTGAGTTGTGATTGTAAGGGATACTAATTAAGTGAAGAGTTCTTGCATTAAGGGTCAAAGAACCTTCTTTGTTGTTCTGGTTATCTGGTTATCTTATGTTAGATAGAGGAAACTGTATATTCTATATCTTATATTATAATAAAGCACAAAAGTCCAGTTTCTATTACCTACTATTAGTAGAACAAATTGAAATTTTAAAACGTGCCACCACAAGTCTGATTCTCTGAAACTCTGATTTTGAGAAACAAGAAATTATTATTGAAGTTTTTTAACAAGCCTAAATCTAACCACCAAGATGTTGAAGATACTTAATATCCTGAGGCAGAAGTTGAAAAGGACCATAAGGAAGTAGAACAAGAGGAAAGCGCTTGTTGCAGCACTTTGTCTTTCACCACTGAGACTGCAATTCAAGATGAGATGCCCGAGGTAGAAGAACAAGCTCAAAGCAGCCTCTCTGAATCACAAACACATTTTGAAATTGACTGCAAGGATCCAGCAATATGGCCAGACGCCCTGAAAGACAAAGACAGAGAAAGGATAGTGCTCTGTGGATTAAAGACTGAAAAAGATTTAAGGGAAATGACATTTGAGATAATTTAATAAAAATAATTTTCAAACGATATCAGTTGTTTGGAGCTTTGTGGTCAATTCTTCCAGGGTTTAAGCGCACCCCACCCCACTTCATAAGTAGCAGGTTTTTTTCATGTGTTTGTGTAGGACAGGTCTGAGGCCATTCTCCCTCCACTGCAGAGGTACAGTAAATGAGAATGGTCCCAGGTAGTGTTAGGACCTGCATAGTGGTCATGCTGTGACGTGGCTGCATACTGGTCATGCCGTGACGTGGCTGCAGGCTTATAACGCTTTTTCCAAAGGGTTTAACTAAATGACCCTTACTCATGAGAATACTAACATTGAAGTATTTAATTATGTATTTTGTCACATTGGATGTAGCATTGGGTATCTCTTTCTTTTCTTATATACATTTGGCCTCACTCAGAGCACTTCTTTTGCTACATATACTGTATATACAGTATATATGATGTGGTGGGTTCTGGTGTTAGAGCTTGCTGGAATTGTGCGTGTATTAATTTTCAACTGGTATCAGTTGTTTGGAGGTTGGTGGCCCCTCCTTCCAGGGTTTACGCTCACCCCACCCCACTTTTTAAGTAGCAGGGTTTTGCCATGTACCTGTGCAGGACAGGTCTATTGAGGCCATTCTCCCTCCACTGCAGAGGTAAATGAGATTTTTCACAGGTAGAGTTAGGACCTGCATACTGGTCATGCCGTGACGTGGCTGCAGGCTTATAACACTTTGGCCAAAGGGTTTAACTAAATGACCCTTACTCATGAGAATACTAACATTGAAGTATTTAACTATGTATTTTGTCACATTTGATGTAGCATTGGGTATCTTTGTCTTTTGTTGAAAATACTAAAATAAACAGACTGCATTGTAATGTTTTTTTCAGTATTATAATAACAAGAAAACATTTAATTTAAAGTTGTGTACAAATTATTTTTTTCGTGTTAGGTGCGCTATGGGTTGGGGGTGGGGCGGGGGGGGAGGTGCTGCTCCTTTCATTTGTCCTGGGTCCCATGATTTCTGTTGGCGGCCCTGGATGGAGTAGCTGTTTCTAGTGAACCACTATTTTTCCACTTCATCCAACTCCTGCAAAAATAATGTAATCTGGTTCAATAACCTTAAATAGCCTTAGAATAGTTATAAGATGTCCACCTAAGGTCAAATGCCTGTGGTATAATTGATTCATTGGGGCCCAGTCTTCAAAGTGCTTTATTGCCTTGGAGCAGTTAAAGCGATACCAGGCGCTTGGGGATAGAAGAATAAATGTATTCTTAAATCAGTCATCCACACATATTTCACTTTTAAATAGCTCTTAGCAAACATGAAGGTATTAGAAAAGGGGGGGGGGGGGTCGTGAGGGAGGGAACTACAACTCCCATGATCCTTTCTGCCTGCACTACTGCTATGGGACCCTGCTAAAGCCCCAAAATAGTCAACTAACTTAGAGGTCTTCACAATAACAAATAGAAATAATAATTTAAAAAAATCATGCACTGTTATTTTTGTATCAGAAAATCCCCAATGTTTTGCTCTCCTAAATATTTGATCAAATGTAGTGAATGTTTACACACGAGTATTGTTTAACCTGTTACATTCAGTATGTTAAGGTGCAACCACGACTCAAACGAAAAAGTAATTGTTACAATGTCTTTTCAATTTGCTTACTACAGGCTTTGAATTCACACCCACATATCTAAATCCAAAGTACCTTCAATTATATATTCGTGAGCCTGAATTACGACTACTCTACGTTTTTTTAGAGTTCTTAGAAGTATTACTAAAAGTAGTAGTGGGTGCATTAAGAGGGTCTTTGATATGTTAGAGAATTTTATGCCAATTGGGTTTATTTTTCTTGCAGATGAATAAAAACACAAGTGGAGTGGGTCTGTAATTAGCTTTAATTGCATATATTCGACAGCCCAATTGAAACAGCTACAAAGGATAGCTTTTAATGTGTGCTTTACACACTTGAAACTCTTACACTGTCAATTTTGTTCATCACTGCAATTACGCTGGCAGTTAAGTGTTGACTGTAAATTTTTAGGTTAACCCCTCATTTACAAGAGGTTATAATTTTAGACTCGAGGCAAGATCTCCGTTTAAGCATCTGAACCTTTTACATATTCCACGCAGAAGCTACTCAGATGCTCAAAGGCCCAAGCAAGAGATAAAATAACCCTCATAGTAAAGAAGGTAAAACATTTTAAGGTATAGAGATGATATGAGGAAAACAAAGGGAGAAATAGTGTGAATAAAGACAAAAGGGGAGGTTCATGCAGAAGGTGACCAAAGGTATAGCAAATACCCTTTCTCAGTCTTCAAAGCAGAAGATGAAGGTGAGAGACCTGCGTTAAAGAACAAGAATATCAATGGAAACGAGGTGGATACAAGTACATTTACAGAAGAGAAAGTCCTAATGGAACTATCAAATTGACCATTTAATGGCTAAGACATTGGTTAAGGGATAGGGGACAGAGTTGGTGAACTCGATTTCACTCCTAGGAGGGGAAGGTGACCAGTAGAGAACCTACATGATCTGTGCTGGACTGGCGCACTTTAATGTATTTGAATTCAATTACTGTATTAGCTCCTATATACAAACACCGGTCAAAGCACGAGTGTTTGGCCAGAAATGAATCCCAAATATTGCACTCAATGGGGGCACAGTTAGGTAGGACAATATGTAGTCCCTGGTTATCGTAACCTAATATATGCCATGTAAGGAAAATAATAACGTTTTATTAAACATAATAGTAGTAACAGTATAACATTAAGTGAAGGGTATATACAAGTGTTTTAAAATTGTGCTGGTGGATATGTGGTAACATGAAGGCATATGGCTCCTCCTAAGCCTATATTGAGCATCCTGTATATAAGGGATAAGTATCCCTAAAGATGGTATTTACCACGTAAAGTAGAATATATCTGCCTAAAAGTATCAGGTAATTGGAATGCAGTGTTTGCTGAATTACAAACAGTGCCGATATTACCTCTCCGCAAAAATATCTGCTTGTAAGAAAACACAAAGCTGGAACATTGAGTTCTGAACACAGGGTGTCTTATCCCAGACGCAATAGGGAAAGACACATTTGTAACCACCTACTGTATGTCTCGTTTGCTACATTGTACCTGTATGTTAAATCCTAGTGGTTTAATACCACTGATGTAGCAGTTTACATGGATCAAAGGACAGTTCAGAGAAGTCTATTACTGTGAGTAAAACTCAATACAATGTCCGATCCATATTTAGCACTCAGTTACTGCAGATATGCAGTTTGCAGTCAGATATTAAGTATATACGGGTAAGATTACATACAGTATACACACATATGACCGTAATATAATCAATGTGTGGGAGCGTGTATTCAGTCATGAAATGCCGAAACCCAGTCAGCGTCTAGAGACCTAATAGTCTGCAAGTAGTATGAAGTATACAGTATATAGGTAGATCGGCATATGAACTTAAATGCAATCAATTACAGAAGGTACATGCAAGTAAACATAGCCGCCATACAACCTGGTTTTCAGGTGTGTATCCAGGCAAGCAGCTCGGGGTTGTATTGTATTGTATTGTATGTCTTTATTTATATAGCGCCATTAATGTACACAGCGCTTCACAGTAGTAATACATGTGGTAATCAAATAAATAACAGATCATGGGAATAAGTGCTTTAGACATAAAAAGTAACATTAAGGAAGAGGAGTCCCTGCCCCGAGGAGCTTACAGTCTAATTGGTAGGTAGGGAGAACGTACAGAGACAGTAGGAGGGAGTTCTGGTAAGTATGTATGTATGTATGTATGTCTTTATTTGTATAGCGCCATAAAATGTACATAGCGCTTCACAGTAGTAATACATGTCATATAAATAACAAATATAAATAACACATCATGGGAATAAGTGCTTCAGACATACTGTAAAAGTAACATTAAGGAAGGAGTCCCTGCTCCGAGGAGCTTACAATCTAATTGGTAGGTAGGGAGAACGTACAGAGACAGTAGGAGGGAATACTAGTAAGTGCGTCTGCAGGAGGCCAAGCTTTGTGTCATGTGTCCATGATTATCCAGTGCTACTCATATGCTTCTTTAAGCAGATGTGTCTTAAGGTGGGTCTTAAAGTGCGTCTGCAGGGGGCCAAGCTTTATGTATCCTGTGTTCAGAATATCCACAGTGCTATTCATATGCATACACACACTGACAGACATGCATACACACACTGACTGACACGCATACACACACTGACTGACACGCATACACACACTGACTGACACGCATACACACACGGATGACATATACATTACACTGACTGACACACATACACACACACTGACTGACACACACAGCAACAACACTGCGTGACACCACGCAACACCACGACTGGCACTGCGTACACAACTACTACACATCATACACACAACACTGACTCACACGACACATAACACTACCACACACAACGGACTGACTAGCATACACACACCAGCTGACTGACACACTATACAACACACTGACCACACACATACCCACCGCTCTAACTTGACATCACGGACTGACACCACATACACACACACTGACACACCCCCCCCACCCACTGCCAACCACAACTATCCCCACACACTGAACACACACAACCCACACTGACTGACACCACCATACACACCCCCTACTGCCCACACCCACAACACTAACTGCCAACCATGATACACACACACACTGACACCACATGATGACACACTACCCACACACACTGACTGACACACATACACCACTGATGACACACATTACAACACACTGACTGACACAAGACACACACTGACTGAACACACATTCCACGAACAAACACGATGACGACACACACTGACTGACACACATAACACCCCACACCGACTGACACACATACCACACACACTGACTGACACACATACACACAAACTGACTGACAAACATACACACATCACTGAACTGACACAATCATACACACACCACTATACACACACACAACTGACGACCACACATACACACCCGTACACGACTGACACACACATACACACACCCTCGACCCACCACACACACCACACACACTGACAGACAACATACACACCATGACTGACACACATACACAACACTACTGACACACATAACACCAATACTGGACACACACACACACACTGACTGACACCATACCGACAATGACGACCACAGCATACACCACTGATGACACAATGACACACACTGCACTAACCACGCTAACACCACACTGAACTGAACATCACATACCACACACTGACTGACACGCATACACACAATGACTGACATACATACCACACACACTGAATGACACGCATACACACATGACTGACACGCATACACACACACACACACACACACGCATACACTGACTGACACACATACACACACACACACACACACTGACTGACACACATACACACACACACACTGACTGACACACACACACACACACACACACTGACTGACAATACACACACTGATGACACACACATACACTACACATCTGGGCTGCAACACATACACACAAGGATTCATTTTGCACACTTAGTGCCAAACATAGCTAATTACACAAGGGGAGTGTTTGTACCGAGCACGCGCGTTATAACTCAAATGTATTTGCGTTTTGTCAATGAAATTGTATTTGAGTTTTTAATTAAAAACATCACCAACACAAATACATTTCTGACAAAGTCAAAGAAGTTCACTTAACTATGGCGTGTGCAAGCCACACACAGCTTTTTTGTTAAAATACAGTAAATATTTCTAATACAGGCCTCGCACAAATCTGTAAAGCGGAAGGGCCAAGAACTGTTTCCAAGGAAAAAAATGTGCGCCGCAACGGGGTTAGTAAAGTCTCATATCACCATACGCTCCCTCCTCCAGGCACCCCTCATCATTCATCCTCATAATCCCAGTAACAACCAGTAGAAACAACGATCCAACCCCCAGAACGTGCGTCACAGTCGACTAGGGGGAGTAGGACGCCCCGAGGATACTCGCAATAACACAGAAGCACACTCACACACAACAAAGAGGAGAATAAATACGCCAGAAACCACATCAAACAACAAAAACCATCTGAAACAGACAACATCAACAGACACAACATAAACCACCGCCCCCACACCCCCCCCCAACAACACAAACCCTCAACTCTCTCCCTCTCCCGCCCTCACCTCACATCAACTATCTCTCTCCCTTGCTACCTCACATTCAACTTCGCCCCCCCCCATTGTGCATAATCTCACATCACCTCTACCCCTTGCATCTCACTCACTCCCCCCTTGGCACCTCACATCACCTCTCCCCCGCACCTCACATCATTCTCAAACCCATTGCACCTCATCATACTCCCCCTGGCCACCCAGTCAACTTACCTCACTCTGCACCACGTCCTAATCATTAACTCACCCCATTGCAACCTACATCACTCTCCCGCTTGACACTTACATCACTCTCCCCGCCTTATGCACTCTCCAATTTCCACTCCCCACATCTTGCACCTCAATCACTCCCCCAAGCTCCCCTCTCTGCCTCAATCACTACTCCCCCTTGCCACCTCACATACTCTCCCACCATTGCACCCATCACAATCGACTCTCCCCCCTTGCCACATCAATCATCTCCCCCTTGACACCTCACATCATCTCCCCCCACCCTTGCAACCTCACATCACTCTCGCTCACCCCTTTGCACCTCAACATGACTCTTCCCCACCTTGCCACCACCTCAAATAACCCCCCCTGGAACACTATATCACATACCTCAAATACACCACCGCCAATAAGCCCTGCAAATCACAGCCCACCCTTTCGTTTCACTACAATACCCCCCCGCCACTAAAACCTCACTCCACCCCCTTGAACTCAATCAACCCCCCCCCCGCCCCCTTGAACCTCACATCCACCCACATGGCCGCCAACAGAAAATATGGGGCACCGGGACAAAGTGAAGGATTGAGCGAATCGCAGTCCTTCTGCACCCCCCTCTAGAGAACGGAGCACCAGGCGGCCGAAGAGAGACAGGGGCAAGACGCAGCGCACGAAGAGAAAAAAAAAACAAAGGAAGAAAAAGAGAGAGAAAGGGCAAAACAGGAGCAACGGACGGGGCGAAAAGAAGGAGACGAGAAAGGAGAAAAAGAAAAGAGAGGAAAGGAGTACAAAGCTGACACCAACGAGGAAGCTTCTCCTACTTTTGCATCGCTCACTCCTGTATGAGCCTACTCTCTCTCCCCCCAACTACATGTCTCACCCCCCTCTCTCCCTTATCACCCCCCCCAGCGCTCTGCCCTTCTCCCCGCCCTCTCTCTCCCTTCTTGCCCCCCTTCTTCTGCTCATTCTGCCTCTCTTCCCTTCTGCTTCCTCTCTCCCCCCCACCCCTTCTCCCCCCACCCCACCGTTTGGCCCCCCCATCAGCAGCCCGTTTTTCACACCCGCCCCCCCCCACCAGCCCGTTTTTCACACCCACTCCCCCACCAGCCCGTTTTTCACACCCCCACCCCAGCCCTGCACCAGCCCATTTTTCACAATTGCACCAGCCTGTTTTTCACAATGGCACCAGCCCGTTTTTCACACCCACCCCCCACCCCCCACCCCTGCAGCAGAGACACACAGACACACAGACACACAGACACACAGACACACAGACACACAGACACACAGACACACCTCTTAGATCAGCTCAGCACATCCTCTCCCCGGTACTAAGCCCCACCCCCGGCATGCTCTGACCTCCAACCCGCTCCCCGGCATCCTGCTACTGAAAAAAAAAATACTCACGGCTGCCGCATCTTCCTCATGCTGCTGCCCCCGCGCACCGCAAAACCCGGGGGCGGGGAGGGGGGGATGAATCACCGCCATTTTTTTAACTTTTTAAAAAAAATTTAATTAACTGGCGCCCGGCCGGAGTCATCACGGGCGGCACAGAGAGGCCATGCGGCCTGCGGGCCGTATGTTGTGCAGGCCTGATCTAATACTACAGAACGGATTTAAAAAAACAAAACAAAACCCCATAAGATTTCACATGTTTTGCTGCCACAAAGGGGGGATACTGTATGAAAGACAACAAACCTGGCCCTACTACCTCCTTCTACATTACTGTTGGAACTACGATCATTCACCCAATAGCCCAAGCACGCTGCCTAGGGGTCACACTCGACTCCTCTCTCACATTCTCCTCTCACATTCAAAACATTTCTAAAACCTGTCGCTTTTTCCTCCGCAATATAACAAAGATACGCCCTTTCCTCTGTTACTGTAACCTCCTGCTGTCCGACCTTCCTGCTTCTCACCTGTCTCCCCTACAATCTATCCTAAACGCTGCTGCCAGAATCACTCTACTCTTTCCTAGATCTGTCTCAGCATCTCCCCTCTTGAAATCCCTCTCCTGTCTTCCGATCAAATCCCGCATCTCACACTCCATTCTTCTCCTCACTTTTAAAGCTTTACACTCTTCTGCCCCTCCTTACATCTCAGCCCTAATTTCTCGTTATGCACCATCCAGACTCTTGCGTTCTTCTCAAGGATGTCTTCTTTCTACCCCCTTTGTACCTAAAGACCTCTCCCGCCTTAAACCCTTTTCACTGACTGCCCCACACCTCTGGAATGCCCTTCCCCTCAGTACCCGACTAGCACCCTCTCTATCCACTTTTAAGACCCACCTTAAGACACACTTGCTTAAAGAAGCATATGAATAGCACTGTGGATATTCTGAACACATGATACATAAAGCTTGGCCCCCTGCAGACACACTTACCAGAATTCCCTCCTACTGTCTCTGTACGTTCTCCCTACCTACCAATTAGACTGTAAGCTCCTCTGGGCAGGGACTCCTCTTCCTTAATGCTACTTTTATGTCTAAAGCACTTATTCCCATGCTCTGTTATTTATTTGATTACCACATGTATTACTTCTGTGAAGCGCTATGTACATTAATGGCGCTATATAAATAAAGACATACAATACAACATATAATAAGGGTTTTTAACAAGGTACAGGAGGGAAAGATAGATGCCAGAACCAGAGATCATGCTCTAAAGCTGAAAGGTGTCAGGCTCAAGGGAAATGTGAGGACGTTCTGTACTTAGCTGGTAGGAACTGCTACAGTAATGGTATTCAGAAAGGCTTGTGATAGATATATAACTATCCTAAACATTAAAAAAACCCAGGGGATCTAATAGGTTGTGATGTTTCACAGTGACTAGGAAAATGGTAGGTGAGGTGAGCCAAGAGGTTCTTACCTGCTGTCAATTTCTACAGTATGTTTAATTTTAGTGTAACTGAAATAAGCAGTAGCACACAAACTATTGTGCAAATACATTAACTAAACGTTTATTAATACATTACAGAATAAATGGCCAATTATTTGGTAACTCATTTGGGGCTTCCATCAAGAAAGACCCTGGCGGAGATCAGAGTGATAATTACAGTATAAATGTATTATGTACATTGCCTTCTTCAATTTGATATTAAAGGAGCTTTGACCGGGTTTTTGCGTGGTACGAGCACCATACAAAGTCGGCAGCTTTGGACTATCTGTGTCTTTGTGATTAAACTGGTTCATTTTGTGTAGATATATTGATTTTTTTTTCCCTCACCTAAACCTTTTTTTTAAATGCTATATGCTTTAAGTCTTTCAAAAAACATAATTTTGGATAACCTTTCAATGCACTTGTGCTGGCCATTATTTATATGGACTACAAATTACTATATAAATATAATATGAATATATATTTGCCTACAGTAATTAAGGGACTGCTGGTTTTGTAACAGGGAAATATCCCCAATGATTATTAGAATGCAACAGCTTATAAAAATGTTTTTTTGCTTGGTTGTTGGGAAAATAACTTTTTTATTCTGTTACAATTAGTAATTTGTGCTGCAAAACCTTTGCTTTATGAAGTGCAGAAAAATAATGATCTGAAAGAGTAAAACAGCTGTCAAACCTTGGGCCTCATGTTGTAAGCAGCGATAAGCTCCTTATCGCCAGCTTCTCGCCAAAACAGCCTACTGCGATTAAGTAAGCCCATAAAAGCTGGCAATAAGAGCAAAAATAGCCGGTTTTTCCCGGAAAAAAAAAAACGCCGACCACGCGGCAATAAGCCACTTTTCGGTATTGATTGCCAGTTTTTCAAACATGCCCAATTCTATAAGCCCCGATCAGCGTATCGCGGCTGATCGCCACTTTAGAATTGCGATTTCTTCTCCAAATCGTCCCGCCACAAAAAGTTGGAAAGAAGGTGGGGAGAAGCTGCGACGAGCGGCGAGAGGGGACTTAGAAAATAAATGCATTTTTCCTGGATCGGATTGATGCCGGGGGTCTCTGGAGCTGATACCCATTAATATTAGCACCAGAGATCCCAGGCATGAATCAGATGCATGAAAAATGCATTTACAGACAACTTCATTACCTTAGCGCAGGCCTGCACAACTCGTAGAGTGCGAAGGGCCGAACTGCTCCAAGGAAAAAAAATTTGGGCCGCTCGGGTAAAATCATCATCATCATCATCATCATCATCATCATCATGATCATCATCATCATCATCATCATCATCATCATCGTCGTCTCTCCTCCAGCACCTCTCATCATCATCCTGCACCTCCCATCACTCTCCCCCA
This sequence comes from Ascaphus truei, assembly GCA_036426205.1. Lineage (NCBI taxonomy): Eukaryota > Metazoa > Chordata > Amphibia > Anura > Ascaphidae > Ascaphus > Ascaphus truei. The sequence continues at coordinate 66,414,890 of CM071573.1, forward strand.
TCACTCTCCCTCCTGCACCTCCCATCACTCTCCCCCCTGAACCTCCCATTACTCTCCCCCCCTGCCCCCCCCCCAAGTCAGCATCTAGCATCCCCCCCAAGTCAGCATCCCGCAGCCCCCCGCATGAATGAATGACCCCCCCACCCCATGCCTACCAGATGATGTTGGCGGCGGTAGCAGAGGTGGCGTCAGCGGCCACAGGTTCATTGTCAGTGACGGCAACAGAAGAAGAGGAGAGGAGGTGGTGGTGGATGACGGCGATGGCGGCAACTAAAACTCATTTAGAATTGGTGCCGAGGTGAAGCAAGGGGAAGCGCGCTCTAGTTGCAGAACCGGAAGTTACAGGTCGCGCTACTGCTGGAGCGCGTTCCCCTGCTGGAGCCGGGAAGGGGGGTTAGGGGGATTAGGGGAAGCACGCGCGTTTGCTGGTTTGCTGGTGCGCGCTCCTTGAGGGCACGCCACAGACACAGAATGCGGCCGCGAGAGTTTACCAGGGAAGGAGGGGGGTTGAAGGGGGGCCGTCGGCCCGCGGGCCATATGTTGTGCAGCCCTGCCTTAGCGGCTAACCGCTAAGGCAATGAAGGGGTTAACCACCCGTGCCAGGCTTATTGTGGGCAGAGGAGGTGGGTGAAGGTGGTATTTGGCCCTTGGTGGGTGTTTAGGCCTTGCGGGGGGGGGGGGTAGTGGATGGACTTAACCCCTTCATTACCTTAGCGGTTAATACCAATCATCCAAAGGTAGTCACATGGTCTACTACAACCAATCAGATTGGGGAATTAGTAGCGTGAGGGGGGGATGTATTTATTGAAATGTAGGCCATGTTTTATTTTTTTTAAATACAGGAATGGTACCTCAGGCCAGCGGGGACCCACGGGACCACCCGAGGAGCACCGGACGTACACGAGGACCACCTGAGGACCCACGGGGGACACCTGCAGGGAAGAACCGGGGGCCCCACAGGGACCACTCGAGGGCCCCCCAGACCCCTGTGGGAACCACCCGAGGGCCCCCAGACCCCTGTGGGAACCACCCGAGGGCCCCAAGACCCCTGTGGGAACCACCCGAGGCCTCCAGACACCCATGGGGACATGGTTGTTCATGTCTGTCACGATCACGTGACGCAGGACATTTACATGCCTAGGAGATACCGACACCCCATAACTTGGCCAGTATCTCGGGAACTAAGGGGTCCCTGGACGTGAAACCAATGCGGTTCTGCTCCGGAGACCCCCTGCTACAATACACAAGTAATAACATTTAAATGTTAAAATACAGTATTTTTCTTTCCGACGAGATTTTCGCAGAGAGAGGCAGATCTCTCTGCAGCAGATCAGGCTCCAACCAACACGAATCCCCTGAGGAAGTGACTGAGGAAGTGACTGGCATCGTCACGAAACATGTTGGAGGAGCCTGATTTTGTTGCCGTCCAAAGGAGTGTGGAGGACGCTTTTGCAGTGGTCAGTACGTGTGCCGGGTCACGTGATCGCGGCTATCACTAGCATCAGCTGGAGCTCCGGTTCGGAAAAGCTGCGGACGGCAATTGTGTTTTATTGTCAGCAGAGACACATTGTAAGTGGGATTCTCTGTGTGTGTTTTAATTAAAGCTTTGCAGTTCTGCACCATTGGTTTTTCCCCTTATATTTATCTTTTGGGGAAACGAGTTGAGTGCTGGTAGTGGGGGAGTGCTGGGAGAGAAACAGAGCCAGAGAGACTGGAACACGTGGGATTCGTGGAACAGCGGGAGAAGGCGTTGGCACAAGCACAGATCCTATCCACCGCATGCATTGCATGCCCAGTTTGTAAGTATGCATTTTATATTGGGTTCTACAGGATACAAGATTTTGGACTTTGCATACTGCACTATGGTGTGTTTTCCTCTCCTCTTGTGTATTATACATTAGGATAACATCGCTGAGGAGGACAGCACAGGAGCAGGACTTTTATATGGAAAATATCCAGACTTTTATCAACTGTGGATATCTATTGGACTCTTGTCAACTTTAGTGGTAATCCATTCTGTTGTCTGTCCATACCATGCGCCGGGCATTTCCTGTGTATGGTGTTATCTCTGTAACAGGTTCTCTGAGAAATTTGTTGTTGGGGTCCCCTAAGCAGCATCCATCATTCCTCATTCAGGTCCTTTAGTGGTTATAATCACTTTTCACTTGTTAACTATATTATTTTTTATTTGTGCACTTTGTAGGCCTAGTGCTATTTCGTTTAGGATATTTTAGTTAGGTTCTTTTGTCGCATTTTTTTCTCCGATGTATCAGGTGGATGTGAATCTTGAGGATATACTATTCCCACTACCAATCCTTTAGAGTTACATTGCAATCATTAATTAAAACTAACGGTTGGTAACTGCTAAAATTGGCAAAGAGGGAGTAATTGAGAGACGCATTGATGTGATATATGTCAAAACAAATCTGTTTCTTTACATGATTTTTAGAGCACACAGTCATTAATTTCTCCCATCTCCCGCTTTCATGTAAACAGTCAGTCTAGTTGTTGTGCTTTCCTACAGAGCTTTTGCCTCCATCTCAGTAATTACCATAACACCACAAATAATGAGAACACAAATGATATTTTTAGTTTTCTTCCTTGAGAGCAATAAAACGATTACTTGAGCTTAGACAGACGTGGATGTGCCTCGATACATTTTGCCACCCCTTTTACCCAGCTCAGGGGTCTGCAACCCGTCAAGGAAATAAAAAGTAAAAAAATTCTCCAAAATATTTAGAGAGCCGCAACACATGAATATTCACCCCCCACTAACACATATACTGTACATACATCAAAGGTATATACTGTATAAACATTAACATACGACAACATATGTGGGGGAATAAAATGCATCTCACAGTAAGTCCCTTTATTTAGTTTTTTTCATTGTTTTTCTGTGCAAAATGATGTCATTTACAAATACACAATACATATACATACATACATACATACATACATACACTACCCTCCCCAAAATACACACACATATATTCGCCAATAGAAATCTAGGGGCCCAGGGACATATTAAAGGAGCAGGCCTCCGCCCCTGATTAATGCCCCCATCTTCCCCTTGTAATCCCCACATCTCACCAAACCATTAAACCGCACAGTGTATTGTGTGTTCCTTAGGGGTGGGAGAACAACATATAGGGAGAGACAGAGGGGGGAGAGAAGGGAGAAGAGAGAGGAGGGAGGGAGGGAGAGAAGGGGAGGGAGAAGAGAGAGAGAGAGAGGGGGAGAAGGAGAGAGAGAGAGGGGGGAGAAGGAGACAGAGACGGCAGAGAGAGGGGAAGGGGAGAGAGAGATGGGAAGAGAGAGGAGTGAGAGAGAGATGGGAAGAGGGAGGAGAGAAAGAGAGGAGCGAGAGAGGGGACAGGGATATTGGAAGACAAGAACTGAGTGTGCTGGCTTCCCTGGAGGATTGAGGGGTACTGTTAGAGTCCTGTGGAGGTGGCCTGCTGAGCTTCTTGCTGAAAGGTGCCCACGGAGGATTTTTCAGGAGGGGCGCGACGGTTGTAGAGGCCCCGCACTCTTCCCCCAAAGTATTTAAATGAATGTCGGAGGATGGCGTGAGGCCTCTGCAACTTCACTTACCTTGTCTTTGTTGATGCGTCGCCATGGCAACGGTGTCACGGTGTGGGGTACCGTCACGTTGCCATGGCAACGTAACGTCACGTGACCCCGCACCGTCATTTGACGCCGAGAACCGGAGACAAAGTAAAGGGGGGGAGAGGGGGTGTGAGCAGGGAGGGAAGCAGACGGGGGGGGGGGGGCACAGCAGGGAAAGATTGCGCACCCCTGGTGTACAGAAAGCTGCCTGAACAGGCACCTCCACGGACACCTTCCAGCAGGCCACCTCTGTGAATCAGGCCAGATTAGGTTTGCCGGCAGAATAGTGAGGGTGAGAGGCAGCAGCTGGGGGTTGGCAACCTGCAGAGAGATGCAAGTAGGAGCGGAAAGAGCCACGTGCGGCTCGGGAGCCGCAAGTTGCCGACGCTTGACCTAGCTGAAAGCTTACTGAAGAGTTGGGAAGAAAGTTAGAATTGAACTGCATGACCAACAGTAGGGCACAATATGACCCTTTGAAGTTGTGCAGAGTGCTATTTGGAAATCCGGCATATTTTCTAAGGAAATCTCTGCAAACTTTTATACTATATTATTGTTATTATTTATTTATAGCGACCCTACATATTTCCTCCGTGCTGTACAATAGGGTTAGAGGATGAAAACAATAAGATATTAACATACAATGTTACAGTAGATAAGGAGGGCCCTTGCCCAAGGAGCTTACAATCTATATGGAAGGGTAGGTGGAAACATAGGGTACAGGGCGATAAGAAGGTTGATGTAGTTTGGATTGTGCAGAGAAGCTGTAACTTCAGCAAACAGCTGACAGTCTTTGGCTGTCAATTTTGGGGAAACAGGTAGTATCATCTCCAGAACAGTCTGGGGTAAAGTGATATCAGCAGCACAGCAAACAGACACAAAGATACAAGGGGAGGTGCTGACCAACCTCAGGTCTTTGAAGTTGTGTCTGTCTTTTCCTGATGATGTTAACCCTGTCCACGCTGGCGTAGTGGACAGGAGCATTGAAGCGGGAAGCATAGCGGGGAGACTCTTTGGGGTGACTGTGGTATCATCTCCAAGAGAGTTTGGGGAAAAAGAGTACTATATGACTCCTTTATATGACTATACCATATGAATTTATTATGTCATTCATGCTAATAATGCAAATATACTACTGTACTGACAAAAAAAACACTGCAGGTGTTATTTACAAATATCCCCTGACTGAAAAATTGGTCAAAACCAGAAGAAAACACCATGCTTATCAAAGAAAGGGAATTCCATTGAAAGCAATTGGAGTTTTTCATTTGAAACAGTAAATATGGTAAAGTTCTTTTGCCCCGAGTTTGGCCAGTTTTGCTGCTGGACGACTTTAGAAATTAAATCCTCTCATCTGAACTATGTGGTACAACCCATGGAAGGCAAAGAAAACCGGTTTAATTTGACACAGCTACTGTATGCAACCATGGCTAGTACTAGCACTTTGTAGTTCTATGAACAAAGGGAACTATGTATCAATAAATATTTTTGATAATTTAAGAATTATAGTTACTTATTATAATTCTAGCTTTTTTTCTGCTACCAATGTAATGTTCATACTTTTCTTCCATGTACATTACAGAAACCTATTTGCACTTTTATAATGATTACCTCTAGATTACTTGATCATTAGCGACAAGTACGTACATTTTAAATGACTGTTAATGTTCATTACCGGTTCTAGCAAGAAGCGTCAATGACATATGTTATTTACACATTTTATGCAGTGACATTAACCGAGCAGAATATATAAGGAAAGGGCTGAGAATGAGTGATACGTATAAATAAGTTGCATTTCTGATTTCATATTGGAAGCAAAATAGTATGTAAGAAGGAAATGATTTGGATCAGATTCCTTGCACACATCAACCTCAGATTCAGCATGGTGTCCAAACTCAGGGACAGCAGCTTCATTCTAGGCAACAGGTATAGCAATTACAAGAAGAACAGATCGTCAGCAATCTCACAACTGTTGTACTACAGAGCATAATAGGCACACCATTCAACCTGGTTGACAATACGTCTCAAGCATTACAAAAAATGCCAAATACTCACGGTCAATCATTCACCCCAAAGTCTAGCATAAACAGTATACTCAACAACTAATTTGTTCTCATCCGGTTTTGCCTACTCCTACGGCTATAAAGGAAATTTGTGCTGCGCTAACCGTGATGGGTGCACGTGGCTAAATGCTGCACTGTGATAAAAACACTTAGGGGCCTATACACTAAAGGTACATAAAAAAAAACGCCGGGCCATATAAATCACCGGTTTTATGAACGTTGCTATCACGGTATTCAGAAAGCCTTGATTATCTGTCATAGCAAAATTGTCAAAACGGCCGATTAGCCGGTGATCTGATGAATGACCCACTGAAAAGGTGTTACCCGGCGAGTTGTATCTGCTGCAGAGAGAGCTGCTCTGAGAGAGCCGTCTCTCCCTGTGCAAATCTCGCCCAAAATGTAGGTGTATAAATTTTAATTGTGTTAATAGTTTAGATGAGCAGGGGGTCTCCTGAGCCGAACGGCATTGGTTTCAGCCTCGCGGACCCCCTACTTCCCGAGATACAGGCCCCGTTATGGGGTGCCGGTATCTCTTATGCATTTTATTCCCATGGTCACGTTACGCAGACATTTAAATGCATAGGAGATACCGGCACCCCATAACGGGGCCTGCATCTCGGGAAGTAAGGGGTCCCTGAGGCTATCCGCGATGGTAATGAAGTTTACTGTAAATGCATTTTTATTGCATAGGATTCATGCCAGGGGTCTCTGGTGCTGATATTAATGGATATCAGCTCCGGAGATTCCCAGCATCAATCCTATGCAGGAAAAATGCATTTTTTTTCTAAGTCCCATCTCGCCGCTTCTCTGCAGGTTTTCAACACCTTCACGCCAACTTTTTCTGGTATGAGGATTTTGTGATAAAATCACCATTCTAGAGCGGCGATAGGCGTTTATAGCCTAATCACGGCTACTAGAATTGCGCGAGTTTATGAACATGCCGAAAAGCGTTGATAAGTGGCTTATCACCGGTGCCTCAGTGATTTTTTTTCTGAGCAATTTTTTGGGGGCGATCCAGTCTTTTATCACCCACTTATCACCGCTTACTGAATAGCAGTAGGCATTTTGGGCGATAAGTGCTTGATTAGTGGCTTATGAATGCTTACTGCATAGGCCCCTTAAACTTAAATGATATAGTGTATTTAAGTGGCTGCCAATCAGAGAATCTGACCACCCTGGTCAGATAAGGAAACTATAGTGAAAAACAGATACTGTGCGGCGCCTAGTGCTCATATAAACAGTGTAACAATTTACTAGCAATAAATTGCAAGTGTTGTTAATGCAACTCATGGAAAAACATCATTGACTAAATCAGAAACGTGTGTACTATGTGTCTTAATAATACAAACGTGAACAATGTCCTCAATAGAAATGTGCAATTGCTCCAATGTTTGGTGTTAAGATCAACGTAGAACTCAGCATATGAAAAGAGAGAAACAAACCAAACCGTGCAATACTGTATAATAAGAACAGTATTTAACCTAATGGTTAGGAATTAATGAAATCCTCAGGAGGTAGGAAATAATAAAGAAAGTCAGAAAAAAAAGTGCATTTAATAGACATAAAAACAATCACATGACTGTCACTACAATAGTATCCCCTCCACACGCTGGTAAAAATTGAAATCCTACTTACAGGAGATAGGTACAATATTGCGCATTGAATTGCAAAGCTCTGCTCGGGGCAGCTGCCTCTCTTCTCCGGCTAATGCATCTGGAGTCCTGCGTACAGCTTTTCTAGACCAGCTGGTGCGTGCAGGTTCTCCAGTAGCAGTCAAAGTATTGGCACTGCCTCTCATCCCTTCTACCGGCGTCCTGCTGACTGACATGTTGTGCTCACATGAGATCGGGCGATAGGAAGAGCCAGTTCCGGTTCTCCTGCAGTCTGTTAGGACGTTCTCCGAGAGAATATTGTTCACTCCTGTGCAGGGTAACTTGCGGTGGCGTGAGACTGTGATAAACTCCTCTCTACGTGTTTCACGAATTGCTTCGCTTCATCAGGGGTATGTGGTATGAGAGTAAGAAGAAAGAGGTGTGGCTGTGGCTGCAGTCCTCCAAGACAGCTCTATGCTGTATTGTCAGGGATTTAGACCTAGATGTCTGACGTCACTAGGGGGCGCCATATGGTCGCTCTGACGTCATCAGGTGGGTGTCAACATCCTGGTTATGTGGCAGAGCGGGGAGGGGTGAGTATCAGGGGGGTGGTATATATTTTGACTGTTTTCTTGTGTTTGGTAGCCTTCACCTTGAGAAAGGCAGTATTTGACTGCCGAAACGTTGGACTTTATGGCATATTAAACCTCCTTTTGAGTAAGACCGTGTGCCTGCTTCTTCTTCTTTGTACTGGAACATTTGGGACTACAGGAGCTCCCCAGGACCAGCGCACCGGCAGCTAAGTACCCCACCTCTATTACCATTGATATTGAGTGCGTGTCTCATCCTCTGTGTATGAGAGTAAGATCCATTCCCTCTTTTAAATAGTCCCAACAATTAGTCCATTGGGGAAAATCATGTGTGTCAAATGACAAATTAGTGCACATATCAACCTAAGTTCTTTGTGATTCCAAAACCTCTGATTACTCATATGTTGATCAAATACAAAAAGTTATATTACTAACAACAATAACAATACCTAAATTATATTGTTATATAAAGAGAACCTATTTAATTAAAAAACATTATTTCACAATAGCCAAAAGGATTCAACAGTATGTATTCTCTAACCCTACTGTAGATGTTCCACATATAATATGCCAATATATAAATGTCTACATGGAAAAATCCTATTTAGATATAGCAGTCACTGACAATCATTGCTGCAATGTCATCTGTAGAATAATAGTCTTTCCACGGTTTCATATTCATTGGTAATATAACATTTCTCACAGCTATATATTTAAATGTACATAATATTTCAACCTGTGCTGGTGACACAGGGGAAACTTGGTAAGTGTGGGACTCTTGTTCAGGGAATAAATGCCTATTTTGCTTCAAATTTACCAAAATGGTAAATAAAAGCCATAAACCCATCATCTAAACAAGCGTTTCTGATTTATTCAATGGTGTTTTTCCATTAGCAACACATTGCTAGTGAATTGTTACACTGTTTATATTAGAACTAGGCGCCGCAAATATACTCGTATGTTTGACGTTGCAATTAAAAGCAACACGTATCTAACAATCAACTGGAAAGAATGTAATTTCACAAGAAGTTAAAACATTTCATTATTGTCCCGATTGTTCCCTTGGGGAACATTGAAATTGAGATGAGGAGTCCTATTTTAGTAGAATACTCATTGAGTTACAGTACAGTATATACCTCACCAAACACTCCTTCACATTTCACATGGGGAGATACATGTGAATGCACCTGAGACACATGGGAAATAGCCTAATTTGAATATGCCAAGTATTTGTAAATTATTGAAATTAGCATATTTCCCAGGCAATTAGGACTCTCTCTCTCTCTTCTCTCCACAGTCCGAACTGTGATTAAGCTACGATTTGTGTCCAAAACAGCGAAGCGATGGTTAAGATGTGGGATTTCTGAGAATTTGTTAGCCCTTTAAAATTTGGCAAAACATTTAGCTAGGAATCACATTTGGGGGGAAAAAAGAAAAAAGTTGCTGTCTAAGTGGCTATGTGGTCCATCCAAGGGCGTAACTACAGCACTGCAACACCCTGCAATGCCAAGGGGCCCGAGAGCGGGGTGTCAGGAGGGTTTCGGCTGTCTAGCACTGAAAGTTGGGCATGGCCAGAGGTCGGGCCCAACCTCCGTGATGGGCTGCCGGGGCCTTTATTTACTGTGGGCCCTCACGCCAAGCCTCTCCCTGCTGGTGTACCCATGTACCGGTCGGCGCCAGAAGTTGGGCCCTCACAGAAATTGGGTCTAACTTCTGCATCCGCCGGTGTGGCCCCAGCTTCCCACCAACGTGGGACCTGAGGCCTCATCCCCATCCCACATTGTAAAGAGAGGGTGGGAAATTGAGAGTTAGAGAGGAGGGGGGAGAGAGAGTTAGAGAAGTATGATTTTTTTTGTATTCAAAGTTTATTGCAAATGTTTTGCATTATATAATATTACAGTGTGTATACATTCTAGATTCACATCATGATATGATTGATATATTAGAAGTAAAGAGAGTAAGTAGACCGGTTATGATTAGCGAGAGTATGACATACGTCCAGGTTACTGTTAAAGAAAATTAGGAATAATCTGCTCTCCTCCTCCAAACCACTAATACTGTGTCACATTATCTGGTGTAATGGGGACGTGGGTACTAATGGATATATGATTAACCAGAAATTCCATCTAATACTAAAAAAAGGCATGCTTTTTTTTTCTTTCAGTAAAGTTTTATACTACTGTACTTTTTTTGGCTCATACTGCTGACAAGCTTCTACTGACATAAAAATGTGCACAATGATAAAAAACCCACATTTTTTTGCTATTTCTGGAGGAACATTTGAAAATGCTCCTATTTGTAACAGAGTTATTTATTGTTTCACATTATGTTCAAAATGTACTCACAGCCTTTCTATGAGTCATGGCCTTTTGTTACCTTAGTTGTGAGACGTTCTGATTTTTTCAGCTAACTGAATATTTGGTCATGTTTAGATACACCTTCAATGTAAAATATATACATTTTCAATAGGACAGATATCTGTGTAAAACTGGATGAAAAGGTGAAATAAGGTGAAATAAGTGTATGTAAAAACAGTAAGTTACAGCAAACAGGGGCATTCAGAGTACAGTACAAGTTAGGGGTGGCCAACTCCAGTCTTCAAGGGCCACTAACAGGCCAGGAGTGCACATTTCTAATTGTATATGTATATGTATGTATGTACTGTATGTATGTATGTATGTATGTATGTATGTATGTACAGTTAGGTCCGGAAATAATTGGACACTGATACAAGTTTTGTTATTTCGGCTGTGTACCAAAATGAATTCAAGTTACAGTTAAATAATGAATATTTGCTTAAAGTGCAGTCTATCAGCTTTAATTTGAGGGTATTCACATCCAAATTTGAGGAAGGGGTTAGGAATTACATCTCTTTAATATGTAGAACCTATTTTTCAAAAGTGATTGGACAATTGACTCAAAAGCTGTTTCATGAACAGGTGTGGGCTATTCCTTCATTATTTCATCATCAATTAAGCAGGTAAAAGGTCTGGAGTTGATTCCAGGTGTCGCATTCGCATTTGGAAGCTGTTGCTGTGAACCCACAACATGCGGTCAAAGGAGCTGTCAGTGCAAGTGAAACAGGGCACCCTTAGGCCGTGCCTATAGTGCCGTCGATGGCGACGGCGACACGGCGGGTGACGTCACCCGTCGCCGTCGCCACCGGCGAAAGTTATTTTTCGCCGGGCGGCGGGGTCGCGGGATTCCGGCAATTTGATTTGTTCAACTGCCGTCACGTGACGCGACAGCCCTTGAAAAATCAAATTTTGCCGGCTGCCAGTTTCCGCGACAGCGACGTCGCTCCGTCGCTTTGTCGCCGTCGCACACACTATAAGCACACGCGGCGGCAGCAATGTATTTGTTTTCGGGCGACGTCGCATCGCCGGCACTAAAAGTGCAGCCTAACGCTGCAAAAAAAAAAAAATCCATCAGAGAGATAGCAGGAACATTAGGAGTGGTCAAATCAACAGTTTGGTACATTCTGAGAAAAAAAAGGATGGAGAAGGCAACCTCGTGAGAGGAATCAGTGGAGCACTGCAAGCAGGGTAGGGACAGGTAGAATGCAGATAGAAACGGCACACCAGGAATAAAAAATCTAATTTAATGAGTGACTGGAGACATAACAAAAAGGAACAGAGTAGTGCAGGTAGTTTATTCCTGGTGTGCCGTTTCTATCTGCATTTTACCTGCGCCCTACCCTGCTTGCAGTGCTCCACTGATTCCTCTCACGAGGTTGCCTTCTCTTGCTATCAATTACCACAGCCGGATGCACGCCTGGATGAGCCACTACCCTCAATTAGGCTCTGTTGAGCCTTCATTCTAACAGTGAGTTATTTGTGGATTTCAATTGTATCCTTCAATACCAGACACCTTGTATGCTCTAAGTAGTCTTATTTAAGTGTAGTGGTGAACGGGGGTATACTTTTACCTTGTGGTTGTCGTGTCCCCCCCAGGTACCTCATAAATCCCACTTTTATTAGCCTACCCGGGTGACTACTACTATATGAGCTATAGGTGATCATTTTCTGGTACACTACTGATGCTCTGTATATCCTAAGAGCCACTACATGATACAATATTTATGCTTATTGCTCACCACTAAAGGGATTTAAAGAAGATTTGAATTATTTACCTGTGGATTGTATTCTGTTGCACCGATGCCCTGGACTGTATGTCTACCCATGTACTATTGAGAAAAAATGAACGCACTGGTGAGCTCTGCAACACAAAAAGGCCCGGACATCCACGGAAGACAACAGTGGTGGATGATCGTAGGATCCTTTCCATGGTAAAGAAAAATCCCTTCACAACATCCAGCCAAGTGAAGAACACATCCAGGAGGTAGGCATATCTTTATCCAAGTCTACCATAAAGAGAAGACTTCACATGAGCAAATACAGAGGGTTCACCACAAGGTGCAAACCATTCATAAGCCTCAAGAATAAAAAGGCCAGATTAGACTTTGCCAAACAATATCTAAAAAAGCCAGCCCTGTTCTGGAACAGCAATCTTTGGAGATCTAAGATCAACCAGTACCAGAATGATGGGAAGAAAAAAGTATGGAGAAGGCTTGGAACGGCTCATGATCCGAAGCATAACACATCATCTGTAAAACACGGTGGAGGCAGTGTGAGAGCATGGGCATGTATGGCTTCTAATTTCACTAGGTCACTAGTGTTTATTGATGATGTGGCAGAAGACAGAAGCAGCCGGATGAATTCTGAAGTGTATAGGGATATATTGTCTGCTCAGATTCAGCCAAATTCAGCAAAGTTGATTGGACAGCACTTCACTTTACAGATAGACAATGACCCAAAACATACTGCGAAAGCAACCCAGGAGATTTTGAAGGCAAAGAAGTGGAATGTTCTGCAATGGCCGAGTCAATCACCTGATCTCAACCCGATCCAGCATGCATTTCACTTGCTGAAGACTAAACTTAAGGCAGAAAGACCCACAAACAAACAACAACTGAAGACAGCTGCAATAAAGGCCTGGCAAAGCATCACAAAGGAGGAAACCTAGCGTTTGGTGATGTCCATGCGTTCCAGACTTCAAGCAGTAATTGTCTGCAAAGGATTCTCGACAAAGTATTAAAAATGAAAATTATATTTATGATTGTGTTAATTTGCCCAATTACATTTGAGCCCCTGAAATAAGGGGACTGTGTATGAAAATGGTTGCAATTCCTAAACGTTTCATACGATATTTTTGTTCAACCCCTTGAATTAAATGCACTTCTATTGCATCTCGGTTGTTTCATTTCAGTCCATTGTGGTGGCGTACAGAGCCAAAATTATGAAAATTGTGTCATTGTCCAATTATTTCCGGACCTAATTGTATTTATATGTTCTGTAACCACCACGCCCCCCCAAAAACTTTTGCGCCCCTCAGCTTGCACACCCCTGTACTGTATTTTTTTTTAAATATACCTGTGAGTTTTAATACCAACAAACCAAAATACCAACATATTTTCTGTCTGTTTTTCTATCTTTATGATTATTGAAAATAACTATAATTCAACACCATTTTGCACAACCCACAGGCCAGTGCTGATTGAATACTTAATGTAGTGGTTCTAGACATGTTTCTACTGTACCATTAGCACACACACACACACACACACACACACACACACACACACAGACACAGACACAGACACAGACACACACACACACACACACACTGTGATTTTGACGAACTATCAATGTTGACTGATTACAATTTTTAGAAAGAGAGATTGAGCAAGCAACCTCTCAGAAACCATACAAGGTTTCATCTGTCAAATCTGCCGGTCTGCATAATGGCAACACGCCAAAGGCAAACTGATTGTAGCATGTAATGTCATACAACCAAATGTTTTTTGTTTTTATGATAAGTAAGACATTCTTACAAGCATTTTTGTTATCCTTAATCCAGTGGTGCGTAAATCCAGTCCTCAAGCCTCCCCAAACAGGTCAGATGTTCATGATATCCCAGCTTCAGCACAAGTGGCTCAATCAGCTCCTGATTCAGCACAGGAGGCTCAGCGACAGCCTCTGATTGAGCCACTTGTGCTGAAGCTGGGATATCCTGCAAACCTGACCTGTTGGGGGACAGGTTTGAGGACTGGAGCTGAGCACCCCTGCCTTATTCCCATCTGCTTGAGCCTACAAAAGAAACAGATCAGTGATAAAAACTCTGCTTTTAAAGTGGGCGAGCTTGTCTCAAATCCCAGTGCCAGTTAGTCTAGAGACCAGACATGTCAAATCTTTGCGGAACAGACATAATTGGCCCTTGCTTTCGTGAGCCATTTAGCATGCATTCATTTCATTCTGTCAAAATCTGTAACATTGACTCAGACCCAGAAATAAAGCTTTTGCTGGAGAGGAGAGAAAAGAAGTTAGAGAGCGAGAGAGAGATCCCTGTGAACACACCTCAGAGAGCTGGGGGATGAGCATATTTTCATATCTAAAGTAGCTTATTGCATATTAGCTTTAGTTTCCAGGTATCTTAGGTGTGTTTCACAAGTATTTCTCCACATGTTGTATTGACAACTGTTTTGGGATAAATGGTCAGATTCGTGCAGTATCTACAACTATTTTTTTGTTTTTACCCTGTAACGCTAGGTGACATCTTGTAAAATGGCAACATTTAAAATAATTTTAAAAAAAACATGAAAAACGTTGCAAACACATTTGGGACAGTGTCTCATCTCTACTAGTTACCCACAAGCAAGTCAATGTGGGCCATAGCAATACTCAGCCTTAAAACTCATTGCTGCCCATTAAACTTCATTAACTGTAAAGTGCTATATGGATTAGTACTGCTTAATAAACCTGTGTCTTCATTTCTGTATGTAGTCATGTGGTTCACAGCAGTCGAATGTCCCAAATCTTCCAGCATCACTACCATGTGACCGCTTGGGTACCAAACACATAAGTGGAGATTCACTAAACTCCCATGCGAGTTATAGCACCACGATCCTCTGTTAATTGCCTATCAAGTCAATGGCGGTTAATGCAGAATTGAGGTGCAATACCAGATGGTTTAACAACCCCAATGAGAGTCACAACCGTCTCACTTCCATCCCGTTCAGATTCACTGCTCCCTGTGATCTCCCTCAGACATGAGCAACAAAAAAAAGTGCCATGACATTAGCACTGGGGGGGTCTCTAGCTTCCTTGCTTTTGTGATGTCCAGTAGACCTTATCAGGACCCTGTGACGAGCCTGGTGATTCACTCTGTGGAATCCCTTTGCTGCGGTCGATTTCCTGTAAAATTATGTTTATTGCATCTGATGCCGATATCCCAGGCACAGAGGTTCATGCCACTTTAAATCTTGCAGACATAGGTGATGTGTCTCAATGCTGGCTGCTAGTAACTTTATAATCCAACACCCAAAATTGCTCATTGACAGAAGCATAGCAAAGTGGACACAAACAATCTTGATAAAGTATATTAATGTATGTATGAATATTTTTATTGATATAGCGCCATTAATGTACATAGCGCTTCACAGCAGTAATACACGTGACATAATAATATAAATAACAAATACTACAAATAACACAATGGGGAAAAGCGCCTCAGACATAAAAGTGACACTTAGGAAAAGGCTTCCCTGCCCCAAAGAGCTTACAATCTAATTGGTAAGTAAAAAAAATGTACAGAGACAGAAGGAAGGTGTTCTGGTAGTGCAAAGGGACGTATGAGATGTATGCTCTTGCTTTCTACCCATTTGTGATTCTCATTATATTATCCCCTGATAAGTGTGGGGGGGGGGGGGGCGGAAGGGCAAGAATGTGTTTTTATTGGTCGTTTTCAAACACCAAAGATATTTACATTGTGGGTTAAAAAATATTACAAGAGGGAAAAAAAGAGACTAAAATGAAACAAACTAAACTGGCATATAATTTTTTTTTAATGCCAAAATGTATTTCTGACATTTTACAGCAGCATTAGAAAGATGATATGGAGGTAATTTTATTCTAATAAAACAAAATGCAACCTGTTTCATTTAAGGGTGGTCACTTTCACTCGTGTTATTGTTGTAAAAAAAAGATTACGCGAAAAATCTCAAAATTAGGAAAATTGTAACAAAAAAATAAAAAGCATGAAAAATTATATTTAAAAAATACGTATTAAAGCTATTTGGAAAATAAAATAGAACTGAAAAACTTAAAGCCATTAAAAAAAATAAGATGCAAACTTGGTTCTGGTTTTAAATCCTTTTTTGGTTCTATAAATGTTATGGGTTTTGTAATTTATTTTAGAATATAAGGTGCTGGAAGTGTTTCATTTCACACCCCTGGTTTTGCACATGTAATTTATATTCTAAATTGTCTTGAATTTATCAAGGGCAGTGTTCTAATGTTATTACGTACTATCCTTTTTAATATGCAGTTTCATGCACTCCTTGACCCTGCACTGAAGGCTTTTTAAAAATAGGCAAATGAAACGAATGAAAATCTCGCTCTGAAATCCAGGTGAAAATGAGCAAACTGTCATTGACGTATTCATGGAAATATTTTGACCACGTTGCTCAAGGCAGCACTGTAAGAGGCATGATCTACTCAATTCCTCAGAAGTATCACGCAAATCAAGATTATGCAAGAAGTGGGAAATGAATGGGGGGTTATTTTACCAGGAGAATGAGTCCATTGTCCGCCAAGCGTAATAATTATCATCAAGCATTTATTGCAAAGAATTGGAAGGATATTCAAAGATGTGGGTTCTTTTTAGAAATAGTATTTGTGCAAGTACTGTACATCTTACTCACAATGGATGCTCCATGTCTCCGTTTCCATGAAAGTGCTGGGTGCTGTTATCGGCAGATGCTGCAGGCTGCTCGCGTAATCATAGAAACTTGAAGGATCACGCATTCCAGACTGATTTAGTCTTGATGAAGGTGTGGTTATAGCACCGAAACGTTGGCCTCAATAAATTAATTTTTTATTCTAAACCGTATTCAGCCTGGAGTGCACTATCATTCAAGTTTCTTTTTAGAAATGCACTTCATGCCCAGTGGCGTAAAGGGGCCCCCGGGCATTTCACTTGCCTGCCGGTCCTCATCCTGTGACGTCATGACATCACTGCGTCACGTGACTGCGTATAGTCAACGGAGGAGGGCTGCTCTTATAGCAATCAGTTTAATTGCTGTGGAGAAGAGAGTGGAGCCTTTGTAACCCCTTGGGGAGCTCATCACGACTCCCTTCGCCCCCCCCCCCCCATGCTGGGGCCCCTCTGGATGTTCCCAGGGATACCGGGCGGTAGGTACACCACTGTTTGGTTTGGATTATTTTTAATTATGGAAAAAGCTAAAAAAAAAATTAAATGCTAAAACACCAGAGAAAGATCCTATAACTTGAACCAAATGCCTAAAAGAAGTATAAAAATATGTAAAAACAATTGGGAAACTAAAATAATATAACTGAAAAACTTAAATAAACAACTGTGTGAAACACCCCAAGTCCCAAATCTTCAACTATACTAATCAGCAACAAGGAGGGAGTACTTTAAGATAAACATATCTCCATCGTCATCACTTAAAAGATTAAGCTCACCTCCCTTGACTTGCTATACCCAATACACATACAGGTAACCGAACCGTGTTAACCAACCTTGACGCAACTTGACTGGTACACGGTTAGAGTGTTATGGGGTAGATCCACAGAGGGTCGTTCATTCTTTAAACGTTACGTTAGCTCAATTTAACGTATCGATATCCATAACGTGTAACTCCAAAGGTGCTCAGCGCTAAGATGTCCTGGCATTTTCCATAAGAATAACGTATCGATTCATTTGAAAGGATGTTAGGCTTACTCATAGGCAAATCATATGGTAATGAGCAGTTTACCTAACAACGCAGATCATCAGACCTCCATTAATGTTAACACATAATAATAACCTGAGGATATTTAGCACCTTCCAAAAGCCGTCCTTACTCACATCCAGACCCTAATCTTTGAGTTATTTCTTGGAATAGCCAAAAAAAACAATGTAATGAGTATAGTACTTAACCCTTTTGTTACACATTGCATAGAAAGATATATATATATATATATATATATATATATATAATTAATCATATAAATGTCTGAAACACCTCATAAAAATGTTATGGCTTATAGTGATTACAGTGATATGTTTGTGTGAACTACTGTAATATAGTATATAATGCAGACTGTATAAAGTATGGCTGAACAATAATGTATATCCATACCTCAACAATATTAAATACTATTTCATTTTTATTCATGTACAATTAAAGTAAATGAAGGGTGTCCTTTCATTTTAATTGTACATTAATACAAATTATATATTGTTGTGGTATGTATTGATATACATTATTGTACACCCATACTATATACAGTCATTATTACATTATATACCATAAAATTAAGTGAAAGAGTTAATAAGTGTAAAAATGATAAATTTCTCAATATTATAACAAGATTTGCATTAGCTTTTGGTAACAAAAGGGAAAATATCCGTTAATAGCACCATCTTAATAACACACCTTAAAGTTTGACTAGGGGGCCAAAACTGTCAAAATCCGTTTCCCGTAATTTGCCGAGCTTTCCATTCAAAATCCGTCCCGTGGTGTAAAATCCATTGACGGATTGTGCCCGTTTCAATCTGTGCGGATGAATCCAAAACCGCCATTGGATACAATCCATATGGATTTTAAAGAATCAAATCCACAGATTGCGGGATCCACAGATTAGATTCTTAAAAATCCGCCAGCGGATTGTGGAACCCGCCATGTGGATAGTCAGTGATACAAGCAAATCTGGAAATGATGAATTGCCGTTTTTGGGACTGGTTCGAGGAAATCCGCGGACCAAAGGAACTGGCCAATCCGAGGCGGATCCAAAGCCACAAAAAAAAAATGTGGCCATCTCCAAGTTTGACGAAGGGGCATGTGCAGTGTACTGGAGAAAGTGTCTCAGACATGACAATCACAGTTAATAGCGCTTCTACTTGGAAGAATAGACGTTATTTTTGCATCTCTTTGAGGATCCCCGTTGATAAGAAAAATAACATCCTTTCCCTATTTCGGGAGCGTAATCTTATTATGTCAAAATTACTGAAGCTCTGAGGATCTACCCCAAAGACCATCCTGATGGTAGTATGCCAAGGGCTGATTTTACAGTTGAAACCCATGAAGCAGGAACACAAGCTCATGGGAGAAGGAGTGGCTTAGTGAGTAACAACACTGACTGGCACTGAAAGTTTGAAGCAGGGGAGCCTGGTTCGCCTGGTTCAATTCCCGGTGTCGGCTCCTTGTGACCTTGGGCAAGTCACTTTATCTCCCTGTGCCTCAGGCACCAAAAATGTAGATTGTAACCTCCATGGGGCAGGGACCTGTGCCTGCAAAAATGTCTCTGTAAAGCGCTGCGTACAACTAGCAGTGCTATACAAGAACATGCTATTATTATTATTGCATGGGCTTGTGGCTTGTGGCTCGTAAAAAAATCCCAATTTACATAATAGGTCAACAATAGTTTCTCTCCTTTCTCTCTGTCCTCTGTGTGTCTCTCCCTGCCCCTCTGTGTGTGTTTGTCCATTTGTTTCTCTCCCCATGCCCCCTCACACCCCCCTGCCCTTCCCTTGCTGACGCACCATGGCTGTAAAGGGAGAAAATGCCAGCCAGGATGCTTGATCTCGAGGTGTTCTCGAGCCGGACTGCAAGGAGAAAACGGTTTGAGCTCAGGCACTCAGGGCTGAGCAGTGTTCCGGACTAATCAGAACTGCGGGAGTTAAGGGTGGTTCAGATTTTTCTCCCCCAAATTTGCCCATCACGTATAAAAAAAAGAGAAAAGTTAGAGAGTCTTTGTTCAATTGCTCTTTCATAAAAAAATAGAATTTACTATCTCCATTGTAGTTGGCAAAATGTCCCAGAAGAGTTCAAAGAAAACATTTTAAACTTTTTAAAGTTTAAATATTGTATTTATGGAGTAAAAAAAAGTAAAGGCTACAATGTTTGATATTGTTAAACAAAATATACGTCAAACAGAGTAATTCTTTAAAAATGTAGTATGTTATCAATGACACAGCAAGTGTATAGAGTTGGGAGGATTTCCTATGTGA
>CM071573.1:66439818-66609818 GCA_036426205.1 Ascaphus truei
CACCAAATCTTACTACAATATACATTTTTAGGGTTGAGTGGTGAGCACGGGAGTCGCATAGTGCAAGGGAGTGCAAACTTTCACTGCTGCGCCACCCTGTCTGCCTGCTCCGGAGCTCGCGCCCCACCCTCATACCTGGTTGCTGCGTCAAATGATGCTCCGGGGTCACATGACCCACAGCGTCATTTGACGCCTGTGACGTCACGTCACATGACCCTGCGGCATAGGTTTTATTGTTGCAGAGGCCTCACGCGATCCCCTGGCATTTGATTTAAATGCCTTGAGGAAGAGCGCGGGACCTCTGCAACCGCCCGCGCCCCCCCCGGACAAATCTCCCACCCCCTGGGGGGCGCACCCCCAACTTTGCGCACCGCTAGCATAGTGAATCAACAGTTCTTGCCGCGATATGCAGAAATAAATAATTTTAGGGAAGGAGTTGAGGGTGGGGGTGATGGGGAAGGGGCGGGGACATGAGAGGGTGATAAGAAAGAAGAGGAACTACACAGTGGCGAAACCACAAAACATTCTGCTTATCATAGTATTAACTTAGCTTGAGAGGTTACTGTGTCTACAATAACACAGATATTGTTGTGGGTAGTGTCCAGGACTCAGACAGTCCAACTATCCAAACTCCCTCCTCTGAGTTTCTCCAGACATTGGGCCTATTGCATAGGTAAGACTAACCAATACTTCTACCAAGGGCATAGACCACACTAGTGAACCGTTAGTAATCTGTTATTAATTTGAACCTGAAAACATTATTCAATATTTACTCTGTTCCGGAACATGAACCCGAAACTCAGCTTAGGGTTTGGACCCATCTTCGGAAATCTATTTCGCTGGAGAGCTAGAGTGGGAGGATCTTCTCGTGGGAATTGTGGACCAGGATGGCTCCAGGGTCGGAGGTTCCTTCCCTCCCAGTGCACGTCCAGGAAGAGGGGAGCTCAAGCCTAAATATTCCAGGAAGGCATCACCACCGTCCGGGTTCCTGAGTGTCAGGGGTCTCCCATTTTTAACTACTTGAAGACCAAAAGGGAATGCCCATCTATATTTGATATTGTGGTCTCTTAGCTTTGCCGTCACCTCTCGGAGATCTCTTCTTTTGGCAAGTGTGGAAGGCGCAAGCTCTGTATATACATTTTGAAACTGAGGTCTCTGGAGCCTTTCATCACCATGTTGAAAGCTTCCTTTGTTTTGAAATAGTGGAATCTCAGCACCATATCCCTTGGTCTGTCTCTTGGTTGAGGTCTCGATCTTAAGGCTCGGTGGCATCTATCCAGGGTAAGCAACTCCTTTGTAGAATCAGGAAGGGCTGATTGGCATTGGCCAATTGCCAATGAATCCTTCAATACAGGATCCCCCGGATCCAAAGTTTATTACGGCGGTCTCTATTCTCTGCATCCTCCTGTCTATCTTTGATGTCTAGGAGTTGGGACATCATTTCTTTGAGCTCAGCATCCATCAGAGATTTGCGGGTGATTGTGGCGTCGACCTTGGATTCCAAAGAGCTAGTGCGTTCTCCCAAGGAAGATATCTCCTCTTAAGATCCTTCACTGCTGCTTGCATTAGAGATTCAATTTTATTAAAGAAGATAAGTAAGTCATTCTTTGTGGAAAGGTTTTCGATCTCCACCCCTGGTTCAGAGTCTTGGTGTTCCACAGAGTGGGTCGCTTCCAACTCCACCTGTTGTGATGCTGGCCGACCCTGGTTTCTAAAATATTCATGGAACTCATTCTGGTACTTTTCCTTTTTGATGGTTCTAACTTCTTTCGTAGCCATGGTATTGTATTGTATGTCTTTATTTATATAGCGCCATTAGTGTACATAGCGCTTCACAGTAGTAATACATGTGGTAATCAAATAAATAACAGATAATATAAATAACAGATCATGGGAATAAGTGCTTTAGACATAAAAGTAACATTTCGGAAGAGGAGTCCCTGCCCCGAGGAGCTTGGTAGATAAGACTTGCTGAAGATAAGAATTATATATTTTTCTTTTGTTGGTTTTTCTAAGGGTCTCTTCTGCCCTCTTTCATTCTCATACCCAGGGAAACAGGGGAGGGTAGTCAATCCCCTGTGGGAGATAGATATTGGGCTGTAGGCTTAACCTTAGAGATTTTGTTTGGGTTCAGGTGTGCTTGGGCAAGATGACTGTCAGGATGAACCTTCTTGGGGACAGGGGCTGACAATTACTTCAGTTTTTTTGCTGCTTTTTAGAGGCATTCAGTTGCTGTGTTAGGCCTGGGTGGTACTGGGCCGTTCTTTTTGGCAGGGTGCCGGTTGTTTACCCCGACGGGGGGGAGGGGCAAGATGGCTACCCTTCCACTCTTCTAGGGCCTCCCAGCAACCGCACCGGCCAGCAGCCGAAGGCCAGGAGCCCTTTGCAGTGTCAGAGTGGGGATTCCCGTGTGCTCATTTGCATGTAATTACCCAGAATCCCTGGCTGCAGTGGAAGCATTGTATGCTAAGAGAAGATGAGGAAAGGCAGGGTTACAGCCCTCACTGAGACATGTGAATATGTTCAACTGACATTTGTATTTGCGGGTTTGAATGATAAATGAATTCTAAATTCTATATTTGTCACTATTTTGCTTTGTTTCGTGTTACAATTAATGCAAATACTTTGTCAGTACTGTAAGTATGATTCAGAAGGCCTGCCTCTGATGAGAAAAGTAAGCATATTAACTGTTCTTCGTACAGTAAATATAACCTTAGCATTGTTTGTTTTTAAACCTACAGTTCTGGAAAGGCATTCAATTGGCCAAAAATACACTTCCGATGGTCTAATATCCTTATTCCCAATCCATCTGACATCACAACAGATTTGTTCATGTAAAACGCATTTTTCGCACATTATAATTATTCTCATCGCTAGTTTGAGAGGCAATAGAGATGTGTGAATGTCTTCAAAAGTTATGTCACACATTTCTTGAAAACTTCACGTTTTTTTTACCACATTGCTCAAAGGTTTTCTCCAATGTAACCAGACTCGAACCAGGATTTGGGGGAAATTGCACTACAAACAGTGTAGATGTACTGCAATTTTATTTTAACGTTTACGCAAATCTTTTAATAAAGCAATAAAAAAAATGGGTGCAAATATCACCTGGTTTGTAAACTTAAGCCTGATGAAGGGTTCGTATGGGACCTGAAACAATGTCATTCCACTGTTCTTGGTTGTCACATTAAATGACATCATGAACTTGTGAGTAGAGCTCTGCTTTGTACCTCTGTCTTACAGGAGACCTGCACTTTGAAGATATTTTTTTGTAAACTTAAGCAACATTTTTGCATGTTTCTGTAGCATCCAAGCTCTTTTCCCTTTGCAAAAATACAAAAGCAGTATGTGAAGGGCATAACTGTGTGGGTAACATTGTGGAGTATTACAAATAGGATGCTATCTAAACTATCCAAAGAATTCAGTGACATTTCCACATCCATTGTAATTCTAACACAGCTGATCTAATAGTTCATCCATGCAGCTGCTTTTTGCTTCAAATATACAATTATCATCAATTCCAGCTATTGAAAAGTACGATTGGGGTGATGCTCCTAGGAGGGTACATACAGTATGTTGTAAACTTAGCTACTGTATATATACTAGATGTTTGTGGGGTTCAGCTTGCTGGCAGTGTCAGTTGTCAGAGTATATTTCTCACACTCAGGGGTTACAAATTAGTCACAATTATGCAATATAAAAAGTACCCATCTTTTGCTACGTGTTTATTTTCTTTGTTGTTACCTCAATCCAAAGTATTTTTGTGCTGTATATTTGGACTCTTTAAGTTTTTTCAACTGATCTTGATTAGAAAAAATGCTTTAATTTAGAACAGAATTGAACTTTTTTTAAAACCCAACTTTAATGCGTTTAGTGTATCTATTACAGCAGCAAAACATGTGAAATCTTAAGGGGGTTTAAAACATTTTTTTAAAGTAAATCAGTTCTGTAGTATTAGATAATAGTTACTGGCATTTTTGTAGTACAACCTGCAGTGTACAACTGGTGTACATTTTTGTAGTACAACCCGGAACCGCCAGAGAGCCGGAGAAAAGCCGGTTAACATCTTCCTGCCTGAGGGACGGATCGGAGCGTCGCCACTACAGAGTGGTCAAACTGCTTTACCTTTTCTGGGAGCGTGCGCGTTGCCTGTAGCTCACTGCTCATGTTTTTTTTAACTACAAAATCGATCTGCACCATGCACATTTCTCTTTTCTCTTTTATACCAATGGATAGTCCAGCCTAATTCTACCACCACCTTCAACCTTTGATCAGATTTATCTGAGACATGCTTGATTTGACCTACAGTACCCCGTGTGAGTTGGCATTTGGAAGTCCGATGTATTTATGATCTTTGCTTTTAGCACGTCTGCACTATTGTATGTTTGTTCCTTTTTTCACGTACCACTGAGAGTCCCTTACGCTGGATTAGCCCTGTGTAATCTATTCCTTATGATGTTGGGAAACACCATCTTTACCAAGTGCAGCTATCCTGTATGGTGTTTTTTTTTTTATTTGATTTCTCACTTTTCACTATGTGTTCAATTCACATTTAAGTATTTAAGGTGTTATGTTAGTTTGTGCTGTATACATTTCTGTTGCACTAGGTAAGAATGTAGAATTATACATTGCCACATGCTTTACATATACAAAAAAAAAAAGATGGGGAAAAAAGGGGAGAATGTAGTATTGCTGCTTTACCCCTTCAAAGGGGCCAACAACGCATTGCTTTGCAGGGAAAGGGTTAAACTTTCGCCTTTTATCGAAAACAATATGAAAATGAATGCTTTTAAAAAAAATGTAAATTGACAAATTAGGCAGGCATTGTGTAAGACTGTGCAGACCACATCAGGGGATTTAAAACTGGAAAATAAGTGTATGTTGGCTTGCCAGGCATATAAAAAAAAGTGTGCCAAGTGAGGAGGAGGAATAAATGCAAGACTCAATAAAGGGCAAACTGCCAAAACCATATAAAGTACTGACCAACACTAGGCAGGTGATGGGCTTAACTAATGCACAGTAACTTTATGCTTACAATGTGAAGCTTAAACTGCAGCAGTTTGCAGAGATGTATCATCAACATGCACGCGAGGGATGCACTGTAGACAAGGACTTGGTTAGGATGAATCCTTTTCAATATTTTGCATTCTCAATGGGGTTATCATTAATAGGTTAATAACACTTGATACGTGTGGCTCTTGGCGGTGTATTGGTGGTGCCCATAGCAATGGGAGGTGTGTTGTTGGAATCAGCCTGCATACCCCAGTCTATTGCCTGAGATAGCAGGTTGCTCTGCACTGTGTTCCACAATAGGAGATGGATGTTGGTGAGTCAGAGACACTAATGTGAAAAGGGGAAACTCAAACCGACAAACTGACAATGAGAAGAGAAAGAGGTGCCTCTTGCCATCACCACCAGCTCACTCTTCCTAGGAATAGCATGCAGAGATCGTACTTCTAGTTCTTTCAAGAGCAACTGATCACCACTGCTGAGGAGTTAGTGCAGGGAGAAAAAAAATCTAACACCTTAAGAATAAAAAAAAAATGGATTTGATATTGACATCGTGTTCAACCTATTTGATGTCCTACTTCATACCAGTATTTTGAAGATTATTCCCCACTGGAACTAGAAAAGAAAACAACCAATTGATGACTTAACTATATAGACTGACTTATTTCAACCAGATGAATGCAACAAGGAAGGATCTGCATGTTTTCTCTCGTGGAATAGTTGATCCCCAATGTTTTCACAAAGTTTAAAGGACTTGTTCTGATGCAGAAGAAATCAACGATGGTGTTTTGTTCCCCAGTAGGTCCTTTAGTTGTGTAAGAGGCAAAATAATCCAAGCCACATTTTGCTTCTGGGATCCTGACGTCCACTGCAGATACTGTAGAGAACATTGGACATATATAATTTTGCAGCCTGATCTCAATCCAGCGACATAGCACGTTTCTACTCTGGGTGCCAGCAGTAATTGAAAGAAGAGCCAGGGATCATTCAAAGGGGGAATATCTATTCTATTCCCAAAAGACCTGAGAGGAACTGTTCAGCTGCCCCCTGGTGGATTGCACAGCACAATGGAAGGTGAGCAAATAAAACTGATAATATTTATAAATCACATTATTTTTAGTGTGTGTCTAAACCCGACTGCTGTGTGTATATTCAAAAGCTGCATATGCCTTAAAAGAGCACGCTACACAGGAACCCGATCTGTAAGCAAGATACATAAATATTAAAGGTCATGTAAGTAAAGCTACTTTTTTTGTACATGGTTATGTTGCACAGGCTCTGATGATATTAGATGTTGTTCCTAAATTCTGTCGACATCTGGGCTTCTGCTTACCTGGCATGTGCACAGTATGGTACATGGCAGCAAAGATGTATGTGCAGAATGTCCCAATCTCCTGTGCTCCTGATTTCATGCAGTGTCTTGAGAAGTTAAATGTTTTATCTGTGCACGTTTTCCCTTTCACATATCAGACACCACACATCACTCTGTGCTTCATAAATGATGACAGCTTTAAACAATTTCACCAGAACACAGTGACATTTCTTAAATTAATAGCTCGTGTGAAAGAAATCCATGAGTTGAATTTATTAAAACTGGTATTCATGCATCTTGTAAATGTAGCAGGCATAACTGTATGCATCTCTGGTTCCTCAAATCTGAATTACCGGTATGCATGAAAGCTAGAAAGACAGTTTAGAAAAAGATCGCAATGAATTAACCTTTTAATAAAAAGTTACTAATTCAGGTTCTCCACTAGTCTGTTTATAATACAATATTTCAGCAACATTAACATATATACTATTCAGCAATCAGCAAAGTCCAAAGGGGGTTGGAGTCACTCGGGGTTCTGCGGTCACTGCAGTCTACAATCAGTGCCAACATGACACAAATACCATGAATAAAATCATCATTAATAAATGTAAAAGAAGAGTCCATAAAAATAAGTTTGGGGATAATCCTTGTTAATGGGTACCTTACATTCTATGTATCTTTTTCATTACTATGCCACAATAACTTTATATTGTTATATATTGTATTGCTGTGGATGAAAACATGTCCATAACATGCTATTACAATGTTACCACACTGGCACCATATTTGTGTAACCAAAACGGTTCTATAGGAAGTGGAAAGTTAAAGTATTCTGTAATAGGGCAATACAATGAGTCCATTATTACATGGGATTGTCTGGCTATACATTTGAGTTATGTAGAGGAAGTAATTTTGTGTCTATTATAAATGTGTCCATCATATTTTACAGCTCTGTCAAATAAGGAGCAGTTGCTAAAATGAACACTTAATATAATAGTATTGTGATATTTATAAGTACAAATGACTTGTCTCCTGCACACTTAGACCTTATATTGCATAAAATATTTCATGTCATAGAAGGGGGGAAAAAATCTATTTTTATTTCAAATGTCATGTTTTGGTTTTGAGAACTGGGTACTGTTTGCCTCAATACAGTACAGGCATACCCCGCATTAACTTACACAATGGGACAAAAGCATGTATGTAAAGCAAAAATGTACCTAAAATGAAGCACTGCCTTTTTCTACTTATCGATGCATGTACTGTACTGCAATCGTCATATACGTGAATAACTGATATAAATAACGCATTTGTAACAGGCTCTATAGTCTCCCCGCTTGCGCACAGCTTCAGTACAGGTAGGGAGCCGGTATTGCTGTTCAGGACGTGCTGACAGGCGCATGCGTGAGCTGCCGTTTGACTATTGAGCGATATGTACTTACTCGCAAGTGTACTTAAAGTGAGTGTCCTTAAACCGGGGTATGCCTGTATATATTTTAATTATTTTTTTTGCATCTTAAAGAGACTCACTAAAATGTTGGACATGATGGAAGCAATTTGTCAAAGTTTCCTGACTGCAAACTGCATGTAAAAACTAATGTTTAGAGGAAAACATCCACAGTATTGCCAGAATTTTGCAGCTGACTGAATTGGTTAAACCTCCAGCATCACATACTGTGTTGTGAAGCTAAGGTACCATATGTAATTGCTAATTAGCCAAAGCTTTGGAGGACTTCTTAAGGCTTGGTCCCCACTGCCTGCTGCATCGCGCGCTATGACGTGCGCTGCAGGGGACAAGAACCGCCCCTCATTGGGGCCGGGGCCGCTACCTACCTTCGGCCAGATTTTTCTGAAGATAGAAAAACTGTGTTCAAGACTTGCGATGGAGCACTGGCCACGCCCCCATGCGGTTCAGCCAATGAGGGCGAACCTGCCGGGTGACATCGTAGCCGCGCCCCCCGTCAAAGTTGAACTGCTGCAAAACTGGGACAAAAAACGGAACTCAAATTCCTAAGTAAAAGCTTTCGATTAAAACCAATAGCAGCTTATCTGGTTAGAAACGTTAACATTAAAATAGAAGAAAAGATCATTTAATAACTTTAAAATGACTCTGTATATTGCTAAAAGAACTGTATAAATGTCTGGATTACAATGAGATTGTGGGTAATATACATTGCTGGTAACGTATATTTCATGTGTTTCGTGTATATATTTTCCTTATTAAAAATATATATTTAAAAAAACGAAGAAAAAAAAACGAAGAAAAAAAAACCAATAGAGGCTATGTACAAAAGGGGGGGAAATGGGGGGAAAAGGGTAACATCCAAGAAAACGATCCTAAGAATCCTAACGTACCCTGTGCAGACGCTGATCTGTATTTGTGACGCTGCTTTTACTGCACTAACTTCTGCGTTTGCGTGCAGTGCGTCAGATAGCGCTCCTACCAACATCACAGTATATATATTGTGAAAAAGGGGCGTGTTTAGGGGATACCGTTTTGCCCTGCTCCAGCACTTCAGAAAATACAGTAAATGGAAACTTAATTAAAGTTCACACTTTTTATTAGCTCGTTTTATTGACCGTCACCTCAGAGATAGCAGTAGAGGTTCAATATTCTCCAATGCATTAGATCAGGGGTGTGCAAACTTTCCCCCCTGCACCCCCCTGCCTGCTCTCCCCCCCTGCCCCCTCCTTACCTGGTCTTCGGCGTCAAATGACGCCGCGGGGTCACGTGACATCACATTGCCTTGCCGAAGACAAGGTCGGGGAAGTTGCAGAGGCGTTACGCGTTCCCCCAGCAATTAATTGAAATGCCTTGGGGAAGAGCACGTGGCCTCTGCAACCGCCGACATCCCCCTCCCCTGGAAAATCTTGCACCCCCCAGTTTGTGCACCCCTGCATTAGATTAACCAAATGCAATCATGGCAATGATTAAAGGTAATTATTGCATTTAAAACGTAAATTAGAGACAAGCGCACTGCTTATGTTATGGAACAAAGAAGCATGCCTCCGCATGTAGGTGGGAACAATAAAGCTGCCTCTAAGTAAATAGCTCCCGAGGGGTTTTGATCCCTTTTAAAGTGTTATTTAATTAAGCACTTGCTTAAAAGCTTATTTTGTTCTTGTGCATGAATTGAAGGAAATGTAGTTCACAGTTATATCCGATATACATACACAATCATAGCAAGCTCAAAGCCCAGTCGCACAGTATTGTATATTTATTATAAATAAATATTATTTATCGCCTCTATGCTGATGACATGTTTTCCTTTCAAACCCTGACCTTACACCTGCTGTACAGACCAAGTCTGAATGTCTCTCCACTATATCATCCTAGATAGCTCTCCGCCATCTCAAACTTAACATGTCAAAGCCGGAGCTCCCCATACTTCCTCCCAAGCCTGCCCTACTGCCCCCTTCTCCATTACTGTTGGCAGCACTATCATACACAAGTATCACAAGCACGCTGTGTAGGTGTCACATATCAATCCTCCCTCACATTCTCCTCTCACATTAACAATGTAGCAAAAGCCTGTTTTTCCTCTGTAACATTGCAAAGATTCGCCCTTTCCTCTGTCGCTCTACTGCTAAAACTCTAATGCCAGCCCTCATTCTCTCCCGTCTCGACTATTGTAACCTTCTACTGTCCGGCCTTCTTGCCTCTCACCTGACTCCCCTACAATTTATCCTAAACGCTGCTGCTTGAATCACTTTACTCTCACTTAAATCTGTCTAAGCATCTCTCCTGCTGAAATCCCTCTCTTGGCTTCTTATTAAACTCTGTATTACGTCCAAAAGTCTCCTCTGTTTTAAGGCAATACACTCTTCTGCCCCTCATTACATCTCAGCCCTAATTTCTCACAACACAAAGTCCAAACTCTTGTGTTCTGCTCAAGGATATTTTCTGTCTACCCGTTTTGTTTCCTCTCCCTCTCCCACCTAAAATCTCTCACTCAGTGCCCCACACCCCTGGAATGCCCTTTCCCATCATATATTTTAATAGCGCCCTCTCTACCCGACCATTCTTAAAACACACCTCTTTAACAAAGCATATGGGTAGCTCTGTTGGCTGACATTATACGTCCCAGATGCACTGACCTCAGTCCCTTGCCGATGCACTTACCAGAACACCCTCCTACTGTCTCTGTAAGTTCTCCCCACTTACCACTTTTTACCACCACAGATTGCAAGCTCTTCGGGGCAGGGACTCATTTTCCTATTGTATGTCTGAAGCGCTTATTCCCATTATGTTATAATATTGTGTCATGTATATTACTGCTGTAAAGCGCTATGTACAGGTGCGCCACCAGTATTAGATCACTTGCCTTGGAAAATCTGGGGCAATCTCACAGTAAATGCCTCAACATTTCTGTGAGATCACCAGACCGGCTATTAACCGCGCCAATTCTGGGGCTGTGTGCAGCACGGCTGGAAGCTTGCCACTGCTTCCGACCCTTGTTGATGACGTAGTGTCGGCGCTGCTTCCTAACGCGTTTCGTCAGACACACTGACTTTTTCAAAGGATGTTGGAATAACAACAGAGACAGAAATATATATACCCAGAAAAGTGGGTGGTGGAAAACAATTAATCAATCACAAAGCTCCCCCAATTAAAACTAAAAGGGCAATAACTTGAATAAACACATATCAGCTGTTAGAGCTACAAGAAAAGAAAAGAAATATTAGTATTGCGACATAATAAAACTAAAGGGAAAGAGTATTACCTTCAGTTTAAATAGCCATAACAAGATAATATAACAAATGCAGGAATTACAAACTGAATAGTATAAACAAATGTAACATTGTTTAGTACATATTATTAGTGACAAATGTGGCCAAGCAATAGCCCCAGAGGGAGAGGTATCAATAATAGCACATCAAAAATAATAATGTATATTTCTAATACTTGCACAGACAATAACATCCGTGCCTACTTCTCCCGGTCAGCCTTATTTGTCACTGTAAAATATCAATATAGCAAAAGAGGAGAGAAGCTCCACCAGGGAGCAACAGAGCCAAAAACAAAAAGATATTAACCCATAAGCAGATTGGAAAAGAAACCAATATTAAACAATAGTGCTTGTGTCAATGGACTCATTAAATCCACCAGGCGCTAGTGTTAATAAAATGTCACTACTATTCCCCCTGAGCATGTGCACAGAAACGTTTTTCAGAATCTCTAACTTCTGAGGTTACCATGATAACCTTTAGGCTGTGTTTATAGTGGAGAGTGGCCGCGCACTCCAGCGCTGATGCTCACCTCTCGCTTACCAAACGGCTGCTTTTCATGTTCTTGCCCCTCAGACAGAGCGTGTGCTCTGGTAGGCGGGGCTTGTGGGGTGGAGGCGGGTCGGGAGGCGGGACAGGGATCTGTGTCCGAGCTAGGGCAGGGGGACAGGGATCTGTGTCCGAGCTAGAGTAGGGGGACAGGAGCCTGTATCAGAGATATATCTATATATATATATATATATATATATATATATATATATATATATCTATATAGCCCCGACTTCCAACAAACACCGCCCTTTTTTGCGCACAGCCCACTCACGCACTCACAGCCCCTCACGCACACTCTCACTACACCACCCAACAACCCCCACACACACACTGCATACACTGCACCAGCACACACACACACTCTCCCATACACACACTCACACACTCACTCTCTCTTTCACACACACACAAAGTGGGAGGGGGGGGGGGCAGGAGAGAAGAGCGGCCGGCTTCTCACCTCCACCGCCCGCCCCAGGGGCCAACCGCACACCACCCCGCTCCCACCACGGCTCCGCTCGCTTCATCCGCTCCCCCACACCCCCTCCATCACCCCGGGCAGGCAGGCAGCCATGGGAAACGGGGCAGAGGGGACACACATTGTTCACCCACTTCCCCCCCTCCTATATCCCGCCCCGGGCAGGCAGCCACGGGGATCGGGGCATAAGGGGGACACCTCCCTCCTCCCCCTCCTCCCGATCAGGTGTGCGGCGGCCTTTTTTTTTTATTTTTTTTTTTAATTAGCACGACCGCGGAGGGAGCAGGGAGCGGAGGGAACAGGGAGCGAAGGGAACAGTGGCAGCTCTCGGGTCTAAGCTCATTTCTGAGCTGCGCTCTGATTGGACGGCTGTGCGGTCACGTGACTGCACCTCCTCTCCAGCAAGTGGTGAAAGACAGATTTGCCTGTAGCGAAAAGCTGAGCGAGGTTCCGCATGCGTGAGCACGCAAGCGGAAGCTTTCACTCAGAATGGCACAATAATAAATAATGGGTCTCAGATAATATACTAATCACGCCTCAGCGCGGATCAGCAAGCACGACGCCACTATAAACACAGCCTTAGACTGCAGTGGGCTTTAGGGAAAACATAGTTTTTACCTCCCGGACACAATATTTAAAAAAATTATATATATCCTGAGCAAAGCATCATATTAAAAAATAAATAAATAAAAAGACGCAGTGTTGGAAAGGGCTAGAGGAGATGCCCTAACGTTTGTAAAAAAATATGTAAAAAAAAAAAAACATTGGCAATCGGCACAGACGCCTGCTTTAAAGAGAGCTCACATGTCAAAAATATGTCGGAAACAGCTTTTAGGTCAGGATTTGGTTTCGACACTGTGAATCCGTGGTGTGCAAATCTTTAATGCAAATGAAAAAAAATCATGCAAAATTTGGTGTTATTCGTTTGCTATTCCAGGGGCGCTCAACTCCAGTCCTCAAGCCCCCCAACAGGTCAGGTTTTCAGGGTATCCCAGCTTCAGCACAGGTGACTCAATCAGTGGTTCAGTCGAAGATATCCCGCAAACCTGACCTGCATACGACTGTGTTTGATATAGTTGGTAAGGGGCTTTGCTCTCCAACCGCTAGTTAGGGACGAACAACAGAGTTAGTTAGCGCTCTCAGAGAGGAGTTGGGCATTGTGTTTGATTGTTGCCATGTTTTATGCCTTTAAGAATTTACCTGCTAACAGATCCTTATAGTATGTGGCTCAGTATAAAGTGTATATGTATTTTATTTTGGATCTGTTCTGAAAATGCAGACGCCATTTGCTAGGCTAATAAGTCATGAAGGGCAGACGGCTGAGTAGCCTAAGCACGGTGATCAAAAAGTAATTGCCTTGATTGTTACCCAATGTCTAGGGATTAAGTATTAGTCAATCAACAAACTCTGCCAGTCTAATTGTTACCTGAGGGCATGAGTTAGGCTGTTAGTCTGTGTCTCCACATTAGAGAGTGGATACAGATAATTGTTCATCAATAGGCTGTGTTTAATATTAAGAATAGGGTTGCACAAGTATATAAACTGTGTCAGCCCTACAGTTTTTAGTTGTGCTGGAGTTGTGCTTCTGATTCCATCTTGAATGTCACTGGACTGCTGGAGAATTGCTAGTGGATGCTTCTCCATCCCCCAACCCTAAGTAAGTGTTATCTTCTTGCCTGTTAATTGTACTATATTGATGTGTTCACCTTATTTAAGGAATAAATTATATTTTATTATATCTAAGCCTCGTTCAGTTCAACCCAGATATTTGGTGTTCATTATATCTTGTCATAAGCTACCGTGACAGCGGGAGAGTGAGATGGGGTGAGACGGGAGAGAAATACATGGGGGGGGGGGAGAGGGGGCGGGGGGGGGGTGAGGTGGGGGGCGGGGGGGGGGGGGGGGGGGGGGGACCTGCTTAAAATGTTTGTCCCGGGCCCCACGATTTCTGTTGGCGGCCCTGCCCACCCCATGCGCGCGTACATGCAGGACACCCAGTGCTCATGCTTGGAGCACTTTCCAAGCATAAGCGCGCTCAGCGCCAGCGGGGACTCAGCCTTAGGCTCTTCTCTAACATAAAACTTTATTTAACGCATCCTACTAAATTGTTTATGCACAGCGTCCTGTTAAGCCGCCAGGTCTACACTAATCGGAAGCTTGATTCCTTAACCCATTCAGGCATAGCCCTCACAGTTGTGTTAGTAATGTTTTAATGGTGTAATTATTATTAGAATTAATTGATTTTTCAAATATTCAGTCATCAACAGCACAACTGTGGGCTTCTGCTTAGTTCCATTCAGCAGATCTGTTAGCGTTTTTTTTGTCTATAAAGTGAACTAGACTGAAAATAAGATGTCCGAGGAGGGACAGAGTGTGAACGCAGTAAGTACGGAGAAATCAATCATCTTGTGCATATTAAGGGTCATAATAATTTTAATTAAAAAATTAAATCGTAATTTTGGATGCCTCTAGAATATATTGAATATGCAAAAGGTTATTTTTACATAATCTCGGAGTGCAAACAGGGTCAGTAAACTTGACCACACAATTGTGTTAGCTGTGATTCAATGTCTGCAAAATGTCATTGTAAAGCTCATATTTGTATACAAGTGGTAGTATAGGTAATGCAAATGTGTTTTCGATCAAAGTAAATGCTTTACACACACACACACACACACACACACACACACACGAGTCATTTTAAGATATCAAAAGTAACATCTTTTCATGGCTTTTTGGCTTGGAGTCCTTAAAGCAGAATTTCCTTCTAACGAAACTCCCATTTTTTTGTAGAATGGAAACATTGGGAGTTTCCAGAGCCAACCCACCCTGTTTTTGCTACTGGGACTCATAGGTTTCCAAGATACTTACCATTGAAGTTATTGGCATTACTTCCTGCTTTTTAAGGGGGATTTAAATAGCCGTCAACTAGGAAGCCAATAGTAATAGGAGGCCCTCCCCAGTAAGTATCTCCAGTACCACGGGGTTCCCAGGGCTGAAAATAGCACCGTTCTGTTCTGGAAGACCCACTTTATCTCATTCTCAAAAATATAAAAAGGGTAAAAAAAACACAAGTAGGGAAGATTGCTGCTTTAATATCTGACTACATATCCACAGCAGTTGGCGTGCATAAAGCAATAATGTAATTGCCTGTAGTACCTCCGATCTAGAAACCGTGTTTTATGTTGTACGCAGTTTGCAGTTTATGAATAAAACATTATTGCTATCACTTACAGACGTGTCTCTGTAATTCCAAGCAACATTATTTGGAAGTCTCCACACTACCATGCCATGATGTATGACGTGCAAAGAAGCATTTGTGTTGAGTCCTAAAGTTAATGGATTAGAAACACCGAAGTGAGAACCCCTGAAAATAGTTACCGTGTGCATCTTTTCTCTCCTGCACATAATCCCTGTGCAGCAGATTTCTTTAGCTCCCTTGCCATTAATTAAACACGCCAGTTTTCCCTCCAAGTTGCAGTGAGCAAAAGTGGGATGCGTACAAATTGCTGCTCCACGGAGGTAAATTGGCATGCCTTGGAAATGCAACATAGCATGGGTTTAATTTAGTAGCAGATGGGCCTACGAATCCTTCTGGCCTGCTCATTATTTTACAGTACAGCTTACCGCCTGTCAGCTGATTCCTCTACAAGCCCGTTGTTTAAGTATGGTTTATTAAAAACTCTTCAGCTGCCAAATCAGATCTAAATCGCGGTCCTCCCTGACAGAGTATGGATTAGAATCGGTGTATAAAGTATGCCTCCGTAATGCGTATATACGACAATGGTTTTCAGACTAGATTAGCGTGATGCTGATGTGAAGCTCTGGTGCACATTTTACAATTTATTTATCTCTTTTTGAAAGCTGTGAAAATCCCAGACACCTGATGCTTTTGTATCTAACAGTCAAAAATGAGTTTCCGCCAACAGGTGCTTCTCCGTCCTTAGGAAATTGTTCTGCATCTTCTTGCACAGCAATGATGCAGCAAATGTATGGCTTGGCATTTCCTTATTAAATACGCATGCTGTCCTATTAATTGATATTGAGCCATGCTTGCCATAACGTTGCCCTCTTCTATTCCTTTGTGTGATAGAAAAAGATTTACCGATAGGCAGTGAGTGGGTGCTGTGATACAGCATCAATATATTCTTGCACGCACGATCCCTCAAGGACACAGCACAAAAGAGCATCCATTACAAGTGCAGACAGTCACTCTGAACGGGATTTGTACAATAAATCATCTGCCTGGCAGCCGAGCCCCAGATGATGGTTTCACTGAAACATCAACTTAGCAGTATAAGTACTTTGTGGTTTCCTGCTCCTTAAATCAGCAAAACATGCAAATCCAATGTTTTTTATTTTTTTATTTTTATAGATCAGTTCTGTAGCATTAGATAATGCTGCCTGTATTTTTTTCCAACTCCTAATGCCATTTTTAATGATGTTAATGATGTAATGTACATGATCATCTATTGGTTGCTACGGCAACTATTTAGAAAGTCACAGCCACTTCCTCTTTTGAAACAGGCTCTGACACACCTTTTTGAGCTCTGTCCTTTGGGAACCATGTACCACAATCAGATCTGTTGCTGTGTCTTCCAGCAGCAGGCGGTCTATGAGCTGAAAGCTGTAACAATAATGTGTTACACTTCGTAATATAATGTTACATTGGAGCTGCAGCATTTCACTGACTGCAGCACAGTCAGTAGGCGGCCATTTAGATAGCCCCACAACAGGATATTGGCTGATCGATCACAGGAGAAGGGATCAATCGTCAGCTTAGGTAATTATTTCTTATTAAAAGCTGCTCACATGCTGCAAATAGTAAAACAGGAGGAGGGGGGGAAGGGTGGATGCAAGACTGATGCTTTTTAGCAAATCAAGAGGCTGCGGGTTATTATCATGAAACTAATCTTGAATGAGTCATTGTAATGTACAGGTATTAGATAATTAATAGGAAGACTCGCTGTGCTGCAGTTTCATTTAAAATTTCACAAAAAGTGTAAAAACCCTTCATAAATGTTTTTCGAATTTGTTGGCGCCAACATTTCTAGCATAAAAGCCCAAATTGTTCAAGTCACTATTTTACTTTTGTAAGGTGGCAAAATAACAGCCCTGAGCCAACATGTTTTTCCCCCTGTTCGATCGAATTTCAAAAGCAAAATGAATTAAACTGCAATGCCCATTGACTCTTAGTGCAAACTTTTGTATGACAGTAAACTTTTTCACCGTGGGTGAAGTTCACTTAAGTAAGGAAAAAGTTTGCTCATCTCTATTAAGGGAGCCCTATAATGTTCCTCTAGTTTAATTTTCAAGCTGTGATACAGTATATTATTGTACTCCTATAATAAAGATGGTTACCATTTATATGCCTTATATTGCTTAAACCTATAATATAATATATATTTTTCTTGTGAAGATCTGACAGTGTATGCAGGGCTGTACATAGCATTTTGCAACAGTGAGTCCCTGCCCTGCAGAGCTTACAATCTAATTGTGGTGCCTGAAACAAAGGGAGATTGTTCACAAGGAGAGGGTTCACCTGCTTCAGCATCACTGACATCACAGCTACTCCTTCAATCCTTTATGCTTTCTTCCTTAGAGCATAACCCTATTCAGAATAACCGTATGTATTTTCTATGCCCTCATTTGTAATAATACACGAAGGAACTCAGTTTCACAGTATGACATTGTCATACAATTAAATAGTGACATTCGGTAAAAATACGAAATGAATTTGAGTAATTAGATTGGGGATTATGTATATGTTGGTATTTTCATCACAACAAACTCATTATCTTTTCTTGTATATGTTTCCAGTACCTTTAGAAACAAGTTTCTATACCAAGAGCAACAAAATGTAATTATGTTTCTTTGATAACGATGTTCTAAGAAGATTCCTATACTTTCATATCACATGAAAAATAGAATTACAGGCATACCCCGCATTAACGTACGCAATGGGACCGGAGCATGTATGTAAAGCGAAAATGTACTTAAAGTGAAGCACTACCTTTTCCCCACTTATTGATGCATGTACTGTACTGCAATCGTCATAACTGATGTAAATAACGCATTTGTAACAGGCTCTATAGTCTCCCCACTTGCGCACAGCTTCGGTACAGGTAGGGAGCCGGTATTGCTGTTCAGAACGTGCTGACAGGCGCATGCGTGAGCTGCCGTTTGCCTATTGGGCGATATGTACTTACTCGCGAGTGTACTTAAAGTGAGTGTACTTAAAGCGGGGTATGTATGTATATTCTAATACAGGCAGTCCTCGATTATCCGACACAATGCGTTACTCAAAATGGTGTTGGATAGCGAAACGTTGTAAAGCAAAACACATTTTCCCATAGGAACACTGTTTAAATGAAAGGTTCCGTTCCTGAAGGCATTTTTAACATTAAAATACACCAAATATTTTACGCAGGCAATAAGATATGCAGCACACACATAAATTATATAGTGTACTAGCTGATAGACCCGGCGTTGCCCGGGATGTAAATACGTAATAGGTAGTATTATTTAAAAATCGTGGAACAATAGGTTGAGTATTTGTTGGAAAGGTTGGATAATAATGTTGAAAAGAAAGAAGGAAGAAAATGTAATACGATGTTGTATAAAAATGGTTTATTGTAAACACACCACAGTACAATGTATATTTTGGTGACATAAGTGATGTAAAAATGTGAGGCATGTGTCCTGCTAGGGTGTGAGCGTGTGTGAGGCGGCGGGTGGGTGTTCAATACGGGTGGCGCGTGGTTAGTGAGTGCTGGCTGTGGGTGGGGGTCCTGCTAGGGTGTGAGGCGGCGGGTGTGTGGCGAGTGCGGGCGACAGCTGGGCAGTGATGTTGGTGCGTAGTGGCGGGAGGCGGCAGGTGTGTGTCGAGTGTGTGGGGTGGGTGAGAGGCGGCGGGTGTGTGTCGAGTGTGGCGGGTGTCTATTCAGTGCGTGCGGCGGCTGTGTGGCGCAGGGGTGTGAGCGGTGGGCGGGTGAAAGGCAGAAGGGCGGCGAAAGGCAGAGGCGGGAGGGCGGCCGAATGGCGGTGCAGGAGGGGAGGTGGTGGGGAGGGGAGGTGAAGGGGGGGGATGGGAAGGGGCTGAAGGGGGGGAAGGGAGAGTGTTGAAAGGAGGGGGGAGGGGACGGGTGGGGGAAGGGGGGAGGCGGAGGGAAGGAGGGGCGAGGGGAGGGGAAGGGTACAGAAGGGGGGGGGAGGGAAAGGGTGGGAGGGAAGGGAGGGGAAGGGGTGTGAACGGGATTGGAAAGGGGGGGGGGAAATGGAAAAGGGCGGGGGAGGGGGGGAGAGGGCGGACGGGACAGGGGGGGAAGGGTGGAGGGGCAAGGGGAGAGGGAAGGGAGGGGAAGGGGGAGGGAGGGAAGGGCGGAGGGAAGGAGGGGGAAAGGGGGGGGAAGGGGGACGGGAAGGGGGAGAGGTGGATAGGGGGAGGGGGGGGGGAAGGGGAAGGGGGGAGGGAGCGGGGAGGGAAGGGGGGGAAGGGGAAGGGTGGGAGGGGGGGGAAGGGCGGAGGGGGGCGGAGAGTGGGGGAAGGGGAAGGGGGGACGGTTGGGGGGGAAGGGGAAGGGGGGGTGGGAGGTGGGGGAATGGGTTAAGGGCGGAAGGTGGGGGAAGGGGAAGGTGGGGGATGGGGGATGTGGGGGATGGGTGGAGTTGGGGGAAGGGGGGAGGTGGGGAAGGGGGGAGGTGGGGGAAGGGGGTTAAGTGGGGGAGGAAGGGGGGGAAGTGGGGGCAGGGGAATAGGTGGGGTGGTAGGTGAAGGGGGGGGGAGGGGGGGGGAGGGGGGACAGGGGGAGGGGGCGGTGAGGAGAGGGCAGGGTGGGGGTGAGGAGCGAGTGGAGGGGGGGGGTGAGGAGAGGTGGAGGGGGGGTGAGGGGAGGGGGGGTTGAGGAGAGGTGGAGGGGGGTGAGGGGAGGGGGGTGAGGAGAGGGGGGGTGAGGGGAGGTGGGATGAGGGGAGGTCAAAGGGGGGTTAAGGAGGGGAAGGGGGCGGTGGGTGGGGGGGTGGTGAGGGTGAAGGGTGAAGGGAGAGGGGGGAGGGGTGGGTGGTGGAGGTTAAGGGGGGGCGGAGGTGTAGGGAGGGGTGTGGGAGGTGAGAGGGGGGGAGGTACAGTGACAAATTATGTATCATGGGGGCGCTTGATCACCTTCCCCACTGTTTGCGGTCGTCTGTCCCCCCCCCCGAAAACCTTTCCGTCTGTTGTGGACGTCTGCAGCAGGGGCAGCGTGCATATCGCTCCACCGTCGGCCGCTCCCACCCGTAGGCCGCTCCCACGCGGATCTGAGGCGGGAGGCAGCGTGTTGTGGCCTCTCCCCTGGCCGGCTGTCCGCTCCCCCGCTTTGTCCCGGGCGCTCGCTCCCGTTCGGCCGCTCCCCCGCTTTGTCCCGGGCGCTTGCTCCCGTGCAGCCGCTCCCCCGCTGACTCTAGCGGCCGGGGTGTGAGCTTGGAGGCAATGCGGGAAGGGAGGGCAGAGGCGCAGGGGTTGGAGGCAGCGGGAGGCACAGGGGTTTTGCGCTGGGAGGGGAGGCAAAGGGGTTTTGCGCTGGGAGGGGAGGCGCAGGGGTTGGAGGCCCCGGCGGCAGAGGTGTGCGCTGGGAGGGGATACACAGGGCTTTGAGGCAGTGGAGGCACAGTAGTGTGAGGCAGCGGGAGGCACAGGTGTCTGAGGCGGCGGCAGGGGTGTGCGCTGGGAGGGGAGGCGGCGGTTTAGTTACTTACCTGGGCGGGAGGTGGCGGTGTGTGTGTGTCTCTGTTAGACCACACCGGCCAATGAGTTGTGCGGGGGCGGGCGGGCCAAGGGAGCCATCTCATTGGCCTGAGGCGGAGTGACGGGCCAAAGGTCCAATGTGATTGCCCCTAGACACAGGGAGACACAGGACAAACAGACACGCATACAACGGTTTGAGAAATATATATATATATATATATATATATATATATATATATATATATACACACACACATACACATAAACAAAGTTGCAAAGCGTCGTTAAAATGAATATAGGTATGCATTGCATAGCGTTGGATAAGCTATTCGTTGTAAAATGAAGCGTTGTAAAACAAGGACTGCCTGTACTACAGTATTGTATGTGCAGTCAAGCAGGGTTTATAACACTATTACCTGTATTGCATACAAAAAAGCACTTCAAGCTAAAAAACCTGTGAGCCAAGTGTGCCTGCTGCACTAGTAATTGCAATGAATGTGCATACAATGAATAATATTGACCACTAATACGGTAGTTAAACAGTTCTGAAGACATTAACCACCACTGTATTTTACCTGAAAGATGCTCAAGCAAAAAAAGCAATATCCTGCTATAAGAAAAAAATCTAAATCATTTAAAGAACACCACACATTCTCCTGACTGCCAGCCAGTGAAAAAACGCCATCGGGTATAAAGAATATAATAAATTCCTTGCAGTGATGTGACAAGATACCGTATTGGCCCGAATATAGTGCGACCCCGCACAGAATACGACCCTAAAGATTTGAAGGCGTTCTACATGAAAAATAAAAGGTGTTAGGCTGCGCATATAATACGAGTGCAGTTTTCGGAAGGACATTTTTAGGGAAAAAACAGCACTATATTCAGGCCAATACGGTAGTTAAACAGCTTGAGATTAAGAAAGGCTCACTTTCTGGGCCAGCCTCATCATGTTTTCTGTTTACTGTGTGACTTAGAGGTCAATTCAATATTACGCAAAGTCTCTGTGGTTTACGGGAGGGAAATGCCAAAAGCCCTTTATATTGATATCCCCGGGCACCTGTTGTCATCTTGTTTTTGCTTGACATGAAAAATGACACACAGCCGAAGTCCGTTCTCAGTCATAAAAACTGAGCTTTTGCCATATGCTTTTCAATTTGACCTTTGTTTTCAAATGACAATGTTTATGGTAAGCGACAGCAGAATATGTTTTATCAACAGCAACAATAGTGTTGTTCAGGACCAACAGCTTTGCTGGCATGCAAAAGTTGCAAAATGAACGCATGCATTATTTATAGTACAAGTTGTTGTACAGTTACAGCAGAGTTATAGGCAGCCTTTCAAAATAAAACAGGAAGGTGCCCACAAATATCTTTATTACCAATAATGCTCATATAGACAACTACTGCATGATGTCACACGCGATCATGATTTTGAAGGGGGAGAGGAAAAAAGTGTGTGTCAAGAGAAATGTTATATTTATTTAACAGACAGCAAAATGTGTTATTATTTACAGCAGTGGTGTTCCAAGTTCAGTCCTGGCTGGCTACCATCAGATCAAGATGTTAGGATTTCTGCAATTAAAGCTGCAGTTCAAGCAATATCCTACATGTGTATTTTTTTTTTAAATAAATCAATTCTGTACTATGAGACAATACTTGTAGCATTTTAAAAAAAAAATTAAAGATATTTTTAATGTATTCTAATGTAAAAAGCATTTTTGTTCCTATAGCAACCATTTTCAAAGTCACATCCCCATCCCCTTCTGAAACAGCATCGCCTTTCTGAGCCCTGCCCTTTTTAGCAGTGAACCAATTGAATCTAGTGCCTGCCTGGTCACATGATCTTCCTCACAGAACTTTGGCTGTCTGTGCAGCAGAAGATTACCCAAGATGCATTTAGTGAACCCCGAGCCGAATCTTCAGCGATCCATTACAGGAGAACGGATCGATCGACAATTTATCTAATCACTTGTCATTGTGCAGACTGTATTGAAGCACATATCGAATGAATTTTTTTTTTTTTTTTAAACAATGGCTTGATCTGCAGCTTTTTTTTTTTGTTTCAAATTTTTTTATTAGGCGTTATTTGACATACATTATTTAACGAATACACATCTTATTGCCTAATACAGGTTTTTCTTGGTTTAATAACAGTGAGAGGGAAAGACTCAACGCGCCCCCAACCTTAAGGGATGGGTCGGCAGGGTTGGCGTGAGGATGGAAACAGAGAGTAAGGGGGAAGAAAGAGGGGCAGAGGGGGGGAAGGTTGGGGGGATGGCGGGGGGTCTGAGGAAGGGAGGGAGGGCCCTTCCTCCTCAGTTCATCGCATGAGATTCCTCTCTTACTACGACCGTCATTTGCTGGGGGTAGCTATCTTTAGTCTGCCATTCGGGTCAGCCATGGCTCCCACGTGGTATAGAAAGGTTCCGTTTTCCTCTTTAGGAAGGCCGAGAGTTTCTCCATTAACATAACTTCTTGTATTCTGTTTTTGACTGTTTGCCTAGGGGGGGAGACACCCTCTTCCACGAGGCCGCCACCGCACATCTTGCCGCCGTAAGAATGAAGGAGATCAATTTTCTTGTTGGGCGGTCAATGTTCTCGATTGGCCTGGCCAACAAGTAGGTCAACGGATCAATGGGTATGATGAGGTCTGTGACCTCTTTAATTAAAGTCTGTATGGTTTCCCAGTATTTCTGAATTTCTGGACATGACCACCATATGTGGGCCATGTCACCCTTTTGTCCGCAGCCTCTCCAACATAGGTCGGAGGCCAGAGGGTAGATTTGATTTATTCAAACTGGGGTAAGATACCAGCGAAACAGTATTTTATATATATTTTCTTTGATTGTGGTACATATGGAAGTTCCTGAGGCTGATTCCCAAATGCTTTCCCAATCCTCTCGGTCTATAACTATGCCCAATTCTGCCCAATGGAGCATGTAGTCATATACTGGGGCGTCTGTTGCCCTTTCCAGCTCTGCGTATATTTGTGTTATAAGACCTTTTTGGTGTGTCGTTTCTTTGCACAGCCTTTCAAAGCTCGTGAGAGGGGGAAATTCCAACGTTGGTGATATTGTTTGAATGAAGTGCCGAATTTTGAGATATTTAAAGACATTCAATCCCCTTATTTCGTATTTGTTTTGTAATCTTTGGTAGCTCAGGAACTTTCCTATGCTCAGGAAGTCGGCAATCGCCCTTATTTTTTTAGTCGTAAATTGCTCAATTTG
The DNA here is from genome assembly GCA_036426205.1 of Ascaphus truei. Classification (NCBI taxonomy): domain Eukaryota; kingdom Metazoa; phylum Chordata; class Amphibia; order Anura; family Ascaphidae; genus Ascaphus; species Ascaphus truei. The sequence goes on from CM071573.1 coordinate 66,463,847, forward strand.
TCTGGGCTCACAACCAGGTGGGAATTTGGGGTTTTGGATAATTGGAGTGAGTTGGGATTTGGGAGTTGTGAGCTTGAATTTAAGTTTGCATGTCGTCCAGGTCTCCCATGATCTGCAGCTTTAACTACGGGTGCCAGGTGTCCGGTTTTGAACTGGACAGGATGGTCATTTTGTATTGTGTCCGGGGAAAAAATTGAGGTAATACCAGACACGTATGGCCGGTATTACCACACTCAAGACCGCGCGTGCGCGGCAGGCAGGACATGCTGGTGCTGAGTGGGGCGGGTTGTGGACGGTGGCCGGGAGCAGTGAGGAGACGCGTACTTAAGTGCTGAGTGAAGAGGATGCTTGCAGTCTGAGGATGGCGGGGGTGGAGCCAGAGACTGCTGCAGTGACAGGTTCCCCTGCTGTCTGCCAGGAGGTTTTAAGGTTAAGACAAGCCTGCAGCTGGGGGAGAGCCAGGCCCGGTGGCAACTGCTCCAACCAGCCACCGCTCCCCTCCACCCCCAACCTGCCCCTCCCCCCCCCCCTGCAGCCACCAGGCCCGACCAGGGACCACCCCAAAGGTAAGTCTGAATTTAATATGTATGGGGGGGGGGTGTATTTGTTATATGTATTGGCGGGGGTATTTTTATATGTATTGGGGGGTGGGTATATTTTTACATGTATTGGGGTGGGGGGGTATATTTTTATATGTATTGGGGGGCGGGGTATTTTTTATATGTATTGCAGTGCGTGGGGGAATTGGGGTTGGGGGGGTATATTTGTATATGTATTGGGGGGGTATATTTATATATATATTGGGGGGGGGCAGTCGCATCTTTTACGATTGTGTCCAGTATTTTTGGACAAGCCACCTGGCAACCCTAGCTTTAACACATACTTATCCGTTTAGCCCAGCCTTTAGTATCACTCACAACCTGCTTAGGTATGTATTGCCCTGAAAACCTGCCCCTTTTTGGAAGCCCTCGAGAACTGAACTTCAGCGTCATTGATGTACAGGATAAAAACAACCAGCAGACACCAAACACCTAGAAATTCCCCTAGGTATATCCACAGGCATGAAAAGAAAAGGCAAAAACAAGTGTAGAAAAGCATGAGCAAACTGCAAGCACACATGAAAAGTGCTTGTAAATGTGAGTATCAGCAATTGCCATTTTAAAGGCAGGCTTCATCCCAAAAATATAAGCACTCTTCTTGTACCTTCTTTCAAATTATTATTGTTATTATTTATTGTATAACTGTGTAAGACAGATCACACAATAACTACCTTTAAGAAAAGGTTATGCCCATTTAAAAAAAAAAAAGGAAAGGTATGACAGGGATACACCAAATAAGTAAACATTGGAATGGTGTTGATCCAGGGAGAAATCTGATTGCCAATATTTGGAGTCAGGAAATAAAAAAAAATTCCCCTTATGAGACATCACCGGATTATTTTTCACTTGGATTTTTTGTTTGCCTTCCTCTGAATCAATATACTGTAAATACAAAATTAGGACTCAATTTAAAATAGGTTGAAGTCGATGGATATGTCTTTTTTGAACCTCATCTACTGTGTAAATATTTTAATATATATATAGCCAAATTCATATTTTAAATATATATAGTAATTATCTTACTAAAAAAAATAAATCAAATCAGATCAATGTTTTTTGTAATTCAGGTATAACACACCTTCAAATAAAGGCAATTTCATTCAGAAATGTCATATTGAACCTATTTATTATTGTGATACCAAAAGAGATGTGAAATTATTATGGAGGTCCCTAAAAGTGCACTTACTACATTATACACTAAAGTCCCTTATGTACATTTGTGACAATTTTTCATACAACCAATCTTCCAGTTCAATGTCTAATCTACACCTAACAATATCTAGTTATTTTACTGATAATCTTACAACCTATTGTGTGGAGTAAAAAGCTGGTAATGTGTTTTATAAGTTTAATTATTGAGTAAATGTATTAAGTCATTGTCACATCTACATGGGGTTCACAACATTAAAAAAAGGCTTAGACAATGGAATTTCAAAACAAGTGAATAAAGTTGTAATTTAAGAATACACAAAAACCACTCAAACAGATTTAGAGAGAAGTTCCTATTCTGAGTTGTTCCTAAAAGTTGATATATTTTCCTGTTTTGGCTTCTATTGCAATGACTTGCAGACCCTATTATTCTATACACTATATAGCGCTCAGTATTCTATGAAAAGAAAATGGAACTAATATAATGAAAACAGAGAGCCTAGCAGTGTTTATCAGGAACCCTTGGGTTTCATGGGCATCCCTAAACAATTCCCTGCAATTTCCACGTCATTTGAAAATTGTACCAAATACAGAAGAATGTACAATGCATCTCATCTCAGATACGTTATTAGAGAGGGTTTGGGTTCCTTACAATGCATCTTATCTCAGATGCGCTATTAGAGACGGTTGGGGTTCCTTACAATGCATTTGATCTCTTACACGCTATTAGAGTGGGTTGGGGTTCCTTACAATGCATTTGATCTCTTACACGCTATTAGAGAGGGTTGGGGTTCCTTACAATGCATCTGATTTCAGGCATACTATTAGAGAGGGTTGGGGTTCCTTATAGTGTAACTGATCTCAGACATACTATTAGAAAGGGTTGGGGTTCCTTACAATGCATCTGATCTCAGACGCGCTATTAGAGAGGGTTGCGGTTCCTTACAATGCATCTGATCTCTGACATGCTATTAGAGAGGGTTGGGGTTCCTTACAATGCATCTGATCTCTGACATGCTATTAGAGAAGGTTGGGGTTTCTTACAATGCATCTGATCTCTGCAGCGCTATTAGAAGGGGCTGGGGCTGGGGCTGGGGCTGGGGCTGGGGCTGGGGCTGGGCTGGGGCTGGGGCTGGGGCTGGGGCTGGAGAAGGAGCGGCTCAGTGAGTAAAGTCACTGACTCTGGCACCGAGTTTGAAGCAGGGGAACCTGGTTCAATTCCCGGTGTCAGCTCTTTGTGACCTTGGGCAAGTCAGTTTACCTCCCTGTGCCTCAGACACCAAAATCATATAGTAAGCTCATCTAGACAGGGACTGGGTCTGAAACAATTCCTTTGTGCTATACTATAATTGTGAAGCGCTTTGAGTCCCATTGGGAGAAACGTGCTATATGAAAGTTATTATTCTTTAAAAAAAAATTTTTTTAATCCCCACTAATCTAGAGCAGGTGGTGCGCAAACGTTATTTGCTGTGCCCCCCCTGCCTGCTCTCCTCTGTCTGTGCACCCCCCACCCTTACCTCGTGCGGTGTCATAGGACGCTGCAGGGTCGTGTGACGTCACGTTACCATGGCAACCGTGACATCACATGACCCCGCAGCGTCATTTGATGCCGCGTTGCCATGGTCACACGTCCTGAAGCCGGCTGAACCTCGTAAGTAGAGGTTGCAGAGGCCTGGGGTGGTCCCCCGTCATTTTATTTAAATGCCTTGGAGAAGAGAGCGGGACCTCTGCAACCGCCCGTGCCCCCCCAAAAAAATCTTGCGCCCCCTCCCCCCCGTTTGCGCACCAGTGGTCTAGAAAGAAGCCCATGTGTTGTAAGATCCTTACATAAAGGCTGTGCGGCTTCAAACTTGAAAAGAAAGACAAACTCTAGATAACCGCCAGCTGAGAGGAGGTGGGCAAGCAGTCACGGACGTTTTAAGGCAGTTCCTTCCCAGCACGGATTCGTGACCAAAGGATTATATGGGGCTCAACGTACCTGACATAGGCAACAAACACGTCTCAATTTTTGCATCACAGCATGAAATGGTTAGACAGGTTATTAAGAATAACAGGAGAGGAACTGTGTAGGGGTTTGAAACAGTATTGTGTAAGTGAATCTGAGTCGCAAATCAGAAGGACTTAAACATACATCTGTCAAAACACCACAATTCCAGGACATCATTAGAACTGTACTTTTTCATACCATAGGCATGCTCTTTATAGTAACATCATTTGTTTATATAAAAGAGGATTCACTGGCTTACCCCGGGAGAAGCTGAGTAAACAGCAAAACGTAAGTTGGGATTTTGCATACATCACTATTCTGTGTCTCACAAAATGGGTTTCCCCCCGCTAGCACAAGCCTTTAGTTTAATGTTAGGAGCCTGTTATAGTTCACCTGCACCCTGCGTGCTTAGTCTATTTTATCTACTACGCAGCTTGCTACATTCTCACTCTCTCATACTCTTTACCGGTTTGGGTTCAGCACCCGTGGCTCACTGCTGGAGGGCCCAGCCAGTAACCTGCATCAGCTGGTTCACACTGCATGCAGCCCACAGGCATCTATCGGCGAATCACACCGCCTTACTGCCCTTACCGGCCACCAGAACACGGTGCGGTTTCGTATCTACGGCACCAGCTAAGTCCACTTCATTGACACTAAACCACACACTCAGTGGTTTTGTTCCAGGTTTAACCCCCTGCCGCAAGCGGCTAGCTCCAACTACGGTATCTGATATATCAAGGCCCGGCACGCCAGTACTGAGTGGAACAGAGTGCTATTTAACTCCACACACAGTACTATCCTCCAGTGTCTGCGGTGGGTTTATCATCCAGTACCTCCAGTAACTAGGCAGGCACAAAGAATGTCTTGTCTATCTGTATACTAGAATTCAGAAAGTTTGTTTGTTTGTCCAGCTATACAAATCCACACGCTTAATCCAGGAGCCACCAGACTTGGCATGCTATCTAATAGGATCAAAAGGAAGAGCGTAGGTGGGGTTTTGGTATATTTGGCCCATAACTTTATATATATATATATATATATATATATATATATATATATATATATAAAGAAAAAAAGAGAAACGCGTGCCCCATAGTGCAAATATATTTTAAAAAAATGATGCCGAACTTGAAAGATCAATAAATGCACACTCACAAACGGAGTAGAAAATTCAGCAATTTAGAGAAATGAATCTCTGGTGACTACTCATCTCGGGTTGATATCAGTCCTCCAGGGTGTGTAATAGAAGGAAGTCCCAGTTGTAACCAGTACAGCAAAGGGTAAGCAGGGTATATATATATATATATATATATATATATGTATATATATACACACACACATATATACAGTGGTGTGAAAAAGAAAGTACACCCTCTTTGAATTCTATGGTTTTACATATCAAGACATCATAACAATAATCTGTTCCTTAGTATGTCTAAAAATTAGGTAAATACAACCTCATATGAACAACAACACATGACATATTACACTGTGTCATGATTTATTAGTTGTTATAGTGATGATGGGGGTAAGGGAGGCCAAGAGCAGGGTCCGGACAGGTTTGGCGGGTATGTAGGGGTCACCCACTTGTTGTGTTGCCAGAACTTCAAGAATTACCTTGACGTCTCCCTATTTTGGACACCCCCCTCCCTCCCCCACCCCCCCTTTCCTGGGCAATGCCGGGTAATTCCGCTAGTATCCTATATCCTAATCACCCATAACTGCTGATAGTCACACCTACCACTGTATCCCTGTGGGCAGACAGATTAAGCTATTAATTTCTGTGCTATAGCAACTGGCATATATAAATTACATGCATTATTGTATCTCTGCTGTCAGCCAGCCTTCGTTATTAATTGCGGCAATTCAGGATATGTAACCCTGTAGGATCAAGTTTAACTCCTGGTATCCCAGCCTGTATTGAGTGAATACACTGGAATCATTATACTAGCTGGGCGGCACATTAACCCTCTGTGGTGGTAATTTTACCAACCGTATATTAACACTTAAGACATCTATTGTGAATAATGGACTAAACTTTAAAGAGTGTTAATATATTATTTTACAGTACATATATGTACATTGACGTAATAATGGTTAGATTTTATTGATCATTCATCAATTCATTGTATATTCTCTACTTTGTGGTATGCACCATACATAGGAGGTCTTTTTCAGTGTGTCTCTCTCTCCACACCTTATTTTGCTCTCTACCACCTCCTCGGTGGCACCCACTATCCGATTTCCAGGTTGAGCGAGGTCTCTGTTATATGTGAAAGTACATTTTCGCCAGATTTTGCTACAACAGATTTTTCTGTGTGTTAAGTGCATAGTTTCTCTTTAATAAACAGAGACCAGAGACTCTGTATATTTTTCTAATATCTTTTGGTGGTGGCAGCAGATAGATATGATTGCAATCGAGTAAGGGGTAAATATGAACTCATTGAAAGTACCTTGACTTTAATTCAGTGAGAAGAACTATGTCAGGCAGCCCTCGATGGAGTTAAATAAGTGTCCAATTAGGTAGTGCTGCAATTTCATTTTGGTAAGCAAATTAATATGGTAAACACGAAATCCAGGGGGAGCATAGGGAGGAAACACAAGCAGAAAAACAAATCTAAGTGCAGTGGGAATGAAAAATGGGGAAATGAGTATCCAAAATCTTGGCTCTTGTAGAATGGCTACTTACAAGATGTAAGAGTCAAAATAGCAATGTGGACAATCAGTCAGTGGTGGCGGTTGGTATGGAGGTCATCAAAGAGGCTCAGGAACTCAGGAGGTTATGTCCCAGTGAAGGAGAGAGGAGAAAAGAACTTGCATAGCGCAGATCAACCAAGGTATAAAAATAATTTTATCTAAGTAAAAAATGCACTCACAATGTTTACAATAAAATCGGGCATGTCACACTTAATAAGTGTATGTGGAGAGATCATCTGCCAGTCGGCTCACCATCCCGTGATTATCCATGCCCCTCGGTCACTGCCTCCGCTCTGCTGCGTCACCGCAAATTAATATACATAATTTATTTTTTATCTGTCAATTCCTGCTACATCCTTCCAGTTCTGGCTTGAAGATAATTAGGTGGGTGGAAAACTACAGCATGTAAACACAAATACTTTAGGCCAGTGTTCAATTCAACTTGTGAAAACCAAATCGTGTTACATGTCACAAACATGTATGAATAGAAATCCTTGTGCGGAATAAACTAGGTTACGAAATAGAGGCAAATTCGTCCCAAAATGGTAAAGTGATAGAAAAACAGACAGGGAAAAGCTCTCAAAAACAGAGTCTGCACTCAGTATAACGTATGCAACAGAGTATAAAGGGGTGTATCCCGCAACGTTGAGGATTTCGCATGTGTGTCAGCCCCTTTTTGTATTTTTATATTCTATTGCACTATTATACAGTATTGTTATATTGTGATGTGTACTTTTTTTTTTTAACTTGTACAACGTTAAAAATATACAAACAATAAACAAAATATAAAGTGCTAAAATAATGATGTAGATAAAGGGGAATAAAATAAAACAGACGGGGGATTCTTTCCCGCATTTTACTGGCGGTTTTATAAAAGATTTAAAACCAATGCTGAAAAGAGAATAAAAAAAGTGAATAATTCCATGCACCAAATTGTGATAAATATATTAATATATGAAATTATAACGTGATGAGTATATTATCTCAATAATGAAAAATATCAAATCAGGGAGTGATTAACCCATAAACAGTGAGTGATAACAATATATCTAATAAAGTATCCAATATACTATACAGTGGTAGAAAAAAATATCAGTGATACACTTAGCGACCTGTAATATACAACCAGAGAGTCTGCTGTCAAGGAAGATGGCTCAACATATTGTAGAACTAAGGGAAAGAAACAGCGCACAACTCTCCTGGTGTAGTAAATTATATTATATGAACTATATGAAAAGGGTGAGTATTGCGGAAATATTAAAGTTATATACTACATATTGTGCTACGTGTGCTTTACCAACCCTTCCCCCCTTACCCCACACCTCCACCCCCCTTTTGTTGCCTTTCTTCATTTTTTTAGCTATTTTTTTCTTGTACTGGTTTGTTCCTCTTTTTTTCCCACAATGTTAAAAATATACTTTAGACTGAGTGCAGACTGAGTTTTTCTCCTTCTACTTGTGAGTTGGACTCCATTTTTTGAGACGGCCTGTCATGGGATTGTGCACCTTTAAAAAAATTATTGTGTTGGAATTATTAGCTTTGAGTGCACCACGACCCCTATTTGAGTACAGTATAAAGTAATATTAAAAAAACATGACCCCTGGCACTCGCCATACATTATCTCGTAACATACACATACAACCGATGAACCAACAATTTGGTCTCATTTCCAGGGCTGTCATATCTTACAAACATACCCCTTTTATTAAGAAAACTGAATGCAAATGTTGTTTGCATATTTTAAAACGGCCGTCAAAGCAGCATAAAAAAAATAGATTTTTTTTTGTTTAGTTTTAATATATGCAGCCTTTGATTACCTTAATTGAAAACAAATTACCTTAACTGCCGATCAATTGGTTCTCCCGTGATTGATCAACAAAATCCTGTTTCCCAGGGTTCACTAAATGGCTGCCTTTCAGTTTCAAATCAATCCTTTAGTCAGTGTAACTCAGCAGCTACAACGTATTCTTATATTACTAAGGTAACATTATCTATTGTTACAGTTTGTAGCTCAAACTGCTGGGAATATTAGCAACAAATGATCACAAACAGGAACGGGTTACAAAGATCTTGCACTGCTGGGGAGGTGGGCTAAAAACCTGCTATAGAAATCAAAGAATGCTCAGTATATTAAAACTCATTGCAAATGGCATTAAGAGTTTAATTTAAAAATAAAAAAAATTATCTAATAGTACAGAACGTATTTCTTAAAAAAAAAAAAAAAAAACACATGTAGGATATTGTTAGGATTTCTCCTATATTGTTTTTGTATAAATTCATCACATCACAAGTCCAAGTCCAGTGTTGGCTTTAGAGAACTGCACATCTTTTGCCCAAGCTTGGGAACCATGCATAACCAGACCCTTGTTTTGCACAAAACAAATTAGCCAAATCAGTCAGAACCGGGTCACAGCAGGGTCACAATTCACCAAGCATTTGAATTAATGATGTGAACTCCTCATATTTCAGGCCCTGCATAGTTTATGCGAGTAGTGAATTGATGATGGAAATATGAGGAACTTTTAGCCCTTCAAAGTTGTGGATCGCCAGGAATCAATTTTGGTAAAAGAAAAGTAAAAAGAAAAAAAAACCACACAAGTTCGCAATGGCTTTCAGATAACGAGAGCAGGATATTAAACTAATGGAATCTCAGTCTTTCCTTCTCCCTTTTATTTGTCACTCATATTCAATCTCGCATGTTATTGAATGCCATATGAATAATTCATCTTGTGACATTTCCTTATTTGCAAACCACACAGATTTCCACAGCCAGAATCTCGTCCTGGAACCCCATATTCGTATGGTTTAAATATGTGAAAACTGTAAACGGGTAAAGAGAGATGTGTGATTTTCCCCGCTTTCACTCACAAGTTGCACTAGGCTGCAAAGCTGGCCTCCTTGTGCCGGAAAAGATTTTAGTTGCATTCATTTGAATGGAGCAGAACTTTTCTCCAGCGCTGGGAACCGGCTTCACAGCATACTCAATCGAAACCTAATTATTAAACTGTGAGAATGCAACCGCTTCTACTCCAACTCCGTGCAATGCTACAAAAAAAGCAAACAATTGGGAAGAGGGAGTGCGCCGACAGCACCAATGGCTCCATATTTAAAGTGGAAAACCCAAGCTTTATATCATATGCCAGCACCCAGTTACTTTATCGCATATGGACATTTATGTTAAAGTCTCTACAGCAGGGGTAGCCAACTCCAGTCCTCAAGCGCTACAACAGGTCACGTTTTCAGGATATTCCTGCTTCAGCACAGGTGGTTCACTCATTGAGCCACCTGTGCCTAAGCAGGGATATCCTGAAAATCTAACCTGTTGGTAGCTCTTGAGGACTGGAGTTGGCTACCCCTCCTCTACAGGTTATGGATTCAGTATGTCAGTATGTTTTGTATACTCTGCTCCATAACATTTCAGCAGCTTAGAAAATAACTTAAAAGCTTACATGCAACGTGCCAGTTTCTATAAATGTCATTCTGAAGCCAAAGTTCACACACTATGTTCTCCTGAATTGTTCAAATACAGTGTCTGATCAGCATGCCATTGATATAATTTATGCGTTCCGCACTGGAAGTTCTTAAGCATCGGACAGTTTACACAACTGTCTGCTACCCCCAGGCCATGTAAAAACTAATAGTCCATTCATGTAGGATTGATTCACACTGGGAGTATACACGAAGGATAGGTGCCTCAGATCAACTATACTATACTAAGTACAAAACCTCCCTTTTATTTCTAATCAATTGTCTCAAAGGAAAAGGCCAAGAAAATCTTCAGAAGCTAAAATTACTCTGCAGCCTCCTTGGTCTATTCATTCCCACTGGTAACAACAGTCAATCCATATAGTTCCAGTTTTCCAAAGGCCGTCTTCCAATGAAAGTCACGTTCCAGTGATGGTTTATTCCCATTCATAACAGTTTATGGTTTCTACCAGATTACAAATGTTCTAGACCCGGAGTGGCCAACCCCAGTCCTCAAGAGCCAACAACAGGTCAGGTTTACAGGATATGCCTGTTGAGCCACCGGTGATGAAACAGGGATATAAATTGCAAACCCTTATGGAAATGACAATGACATTCTTTGATTGGTTATGTATTAAGCTCAGGGTTGTGGACCCCAAGGACCGCGCTATAACGGGGTTCAGCTGTACAGTCTTTCTATGGACCGCGTGGTCATGAGATTTCCCCTGCGTCTGGCGATCCTCTCTTTGTAGGCAGACTGTATTGCAACAGTCGCAGAGCGTTTACGCAAATAGCTTTGTCTCGCCATCTTATCCATGGACTTCATTTTAGCACTAAATGTCCATTCCTTGTAACCCTTGCTCAGATCTTGAAAAGCCTCTGTCACCTTACTTTTGAATTCTGTCTGATGTCCGGAATCTATTTCTACTATTCTAGGCTCGTGCCATTTCATGGTATCACTAAAAGAGCATTCAAGAATAGCTATTTGAGTTTTCAGCTCTTGAAGCTGTCCTTCTGCACTTCTTTTTCCACTCAGTGCAGTTGCCAGTTCAGCTTCTTTGGAATCGAGTTGCGATTCCACATCCATTTCCAGGGAACATCCTATTTTTTCAGCTTCATCAGATAAGGATTCTTCTGGTTTTGATTTTGCACTCATACTTTTGTTTGTTGCCTGTTGGGCAGTTGAAGGTTTAGCTAGTGCTTGCTCAGGCGGTTCAAATTTTGCAATCTCGTTTTGCAGTTGAGCGGTGTCCCCAGCTCTCACTGTACCCTTGTCTTCATAGGCATTAGTCCCTATGGGATACCGACGCTTGGGCAGGGCCAATACCTTTTCCTGTAGTGGAGACACCTGCACTTTACTGGTCCACAGAGCCTCACTCTGTTTTAATTCTGTAACCTTTTTCTCCAACTTCATCTTTTCAGATTCCAAGGTTGTAACCACTGACCGTAAAGTTTTTGCATACTCTTTCTCCCTGCAGTACTGTAATCTCATTTCTCAGTCTTTCAAGCTGTTCCCCTTCTAGGCTTCTCTGCAAGTTTAATTCATCCGCGAGAGAACCCTGTTTCTTGCGTGCATCCTGCAATTCTCCTCTCGGGGTCTTTATCGCTTCACTGTGCTTTCTCTGAGCTTGCTTTCACGTATCCTCATTATAGTGTAGAGCACTGTGAATTTCTTATCTAGGGCCGCAGCTGATTGCCTCAGTTTCTGGACCTTCTTGTGCTCCCTCTTGTACCGAGTCCTGTTGTAGCGTAGAGCGTGCTAAAACAGGTACCTTTTAGATTGTAGTTGCACTGTGGGAATCTGCTGTATGAACCACAGCCTCCTCCCATCTCCGTATTTACCTGGTACTCCGACAGCTTTAACCTGGATCACCTGCTCCAGTATGGCAGGGACGAGAACTCACCGGCACACCACAAACGCACTTCGGCAGCATCTCTCTTTATCACCCGCTCCGGTACTATAGGTTGCAGCTCAGCCACAGAAACTCGCTGGCACACTGCAGTAGCCTCTCCGGCCACCCACTCTGATCAGTCAGGTCCATAGCCCCATACAGCAGCCTTGTCTCTGTCACCAGATCAGACACCGATGCTATAACTCTTCCCCACAGCTGCAGCTGACAGGTGATTCTCCTCTGTGATCAACGATTTGACTCCAAATGCAGGAAATACACAAGTGAGTGCAAATAATTTCCACATGTGCTCATGGGGTTCAGTTTCCTCACCCTGCTTGTTTCACCAATTCTGGCTTCCTCAGGGGCTTACCCCATTAAGAGAAAACAACAACACCTAAACAATGTGTAACAAGATGGATGTTTGTGATGTTGACTATAACGTAAAAATGGACAACTGTGCCTGCTTTTTCTGTTTTCATTAAAGGCAAGTAGGTAAAATACAGACGATAAATTATTCTCATCATCTTTCTTCAGTTATCCTTGGGCTGTCAATCGCATGTTGTCTATTCAGTCCAAGGTACAAACATGTAATATATTCATCATTGTGTTTATTCCTTCGAATATATATTTTAATAAAAAATCCATACCATCTTTTGTAAATTAAAAATATATTTTCAAGGTTATCAGTAATGTGATAGAAAATATCTAGGGCGCTCCCACTAAAGCGTCTAGATATCAAATTTAAAAATATATACAGAAAAAACAAAATGGTACAATACTGGCCCGGTTATATGATGCTGCTCAACCACAAAGAGGAACCTCCCTTGATCCTCCTAAAAAGATAGAAATGATCAGTAATGTGGCAGATAAATACAAGATTATGATCATTCTGCTTTAACGATTAAACATAAAAAGTACATATTTTCCCACAGACTTGTAGTGACCTTTTCTTTTATTCTTTGAATAGAAAGATTGTTTGTTAGACTTCAGGGAGGTGGAACCTTTGAGATGGAAGCTCTTTCTTACGGCTTCTTGCCACCCTATATCCTTTAGCATCTGCTGGTTTTAGCTATTTCATTAGGCTAAAATACATGATAAATCTTCCATGGCTAGGATTAAGAATGCAATGCAAAGGTTAAAATGACCATAACAGTCGTTTTTAATTAGATTGAATTTGTATGTAGATATATTGTGACTCCGGCAGTGATTATCCACTCCTTGACAAAGCACCAAAGGGGGAGAAACGCATAAGTCGTCTCATGTTAGACGTGTTGTTGTTGAAATAATGTAACCTTTTTATTGGACCTGGTCTCTTTAAATTACAATCTTTCCAGTTATCACCAAAGTGACGCCCTATGGGGAAACTTCCATTCTTCTAAATTACATGATGTAGCATGGCTCAGAATGTGAGATTTCTAACGGGACCAGTACTTCTAAGTTTGATCCTGTTCTCTGCAGGACCAGAGTAATTAAAATTGGATGGGTCTACCACGTGACAAAACATTCCAAGGCATAGCTAGCGTGACAGAATGATAGGTGGTTTCCGCAGTCTTAGTTGTGTGCTCCTGATGAGTTAACTGTTACAAATTCTTCAATGCCCTGTACAGAGCCCTGATGTTAAATGCTCAGAGACCCTTTTGCAACTGAAGCAGGGAAATCCCATTGCAGAATTGCTCAGAAGGGTGCCTTTTACATTTTATTTCTGACATTGGTTCTGGTTAAAAGACTTTCATTTTTACACACCACTGAATTCACGGTCACCTGAAAACATTTACCCATATTATCTGTTCTGGGCCTAACATAAGTAGGGCTTTGCAGTTGGCGTTTACTAAAGACCCTACTGTAACGTTCCTTACTTCTGATTCTTGCAACTGATAAGTGTAGTAAGTGCAAGTACTGCAGCAGCCATGCTAATTATGGTCATTACCATTACACTGCTGACGGACAGCACAGTCTTACAGGATTCCCAGGTCTCAACCTGGGTGCCGGGGAACACGGGTGTGCCGCGACACTCTGCCGAGGATGCTGCCTGCCCCATGGGGAAAAACTTAACTGGCAGCTCTCAGAAGGCACTTCCGGCACTGCCTGCAGACCGCCTTTCTTCCTTCAGCCCGGCACCGAGGTGAGAGAAGAGCGCCTCCATCTCCAGATAAAGCAGGATGTGCGCACTGAGCAGCACACTTTTGAGGTGTGGTGGGAAAGAGGAAAGGAGTGAGGGCTGTGTGCGGGGAGGAGAGTGAAGGAAGTGTGCAGGGAGTAGAGTGAGGGCTGTGTGCAGGCAGGAGAGTGAGGGCTGGGTGCGGGGAGGAGAGTGAGGGCTGGGTGCGGGGAGGAGAGTGAGGGCTGGGTGCGGGGAGGAGAGTGAGGGCTGGGTGCCCCCCCCCCCCCGCCCTCCCTCCTTTGCCTTTCACCCGCCACCCGCCCTCCTGCCTTTGCCTTTCACCCACCCGCCGCCCGCACTCCCGCCGCCTCCCACCTCTGTCTTTCACCCACTCGCCGCCTCACACCCCTGCGCCCCACAGCCGCCGCCCGCACTCAACAGACACCTGCTGCCTCTCACCCACCCGCCACACTCAACACACACCTGCTGCCTCTCACCCACCCGACACACTCCTGCCGCCTCCCACCCCTATGCACTGACATCACTGACCAGCCGCCGCACCCACTCACCACCCACCCAGCGCCTCCTGCCTCACACCCACCCGCCGCACTCACACCCCTATGCACCGACATCACTGACCAGCCGCCGCCCGCACTCACCAGACACCTGACGCCTCACACCCGCTCACACCCTAGCGGGACACACACCTCACATTTTTACATCACTTATGTCACCAAAATATACCATTTTTAAACAACATCGTATTAGATTTTCTTATATTTTTCTTTTCAACATCATTATACAACTTTCCACCAAATAGTCATCCTATTGTTCCCCTATTTATAAATAATACTACCTATTACGGATTTACATCCCAGGCAACGTCGGGTATATCAGCTAGTGTTTCATATTCAAAAAAATAAAAGTTCCTTTATATTCTCAACATACGCACATCCTTGGTTATCCCCTTTCGATATATAGATGTTTGCAGTATATTATTCTGCATTTCAAGCACAATCAACATTCAAAGATTTAACCTATATGCTGACAAATGGCCCTAAATCACACTTCCAGCGTACAGGTTAAAGATCACATCTCTGTGTTTAGTGGTAGCCTATGGTGTCTCCTTGACTCTTTGCTTTACTGTGAATGTAAATATTCCACCATTGAGTGAACTGGAGAACAATACACAGAAGCTGGTGTTACACAAATTGAACGAGGCCTCCTACTGTGTAAAGATGTAAAGATTTAGATTGATCTGACTTTCCCCTCACAGCAAGTGGTCAAAGAGGCGAGAGGTGGAAACATTTCGTTTTAAGTATAGTGATCAGTCTAAATCAAAGTTAATATGCGGTACAGTATGTACAAATCTGTCCAAGTGCAGTGACTCAAAAGGATGAGATCGGGGCTGAAATATATTCACAACTGCAGAGATTATTTCTTTCAAATTATTGGAACGGGTTGGATTACTTCCAGAAAGTGAGACTTGACAAGTTGTGTACTTCAGTGGGGTGTAATATAGTCATAAATGGTGAGTGCTAAAAAAAGAAGAAACACCTGGGCCTAGATCAGAAAAATGTAAGAGTATGAAATTCAATGACTCATATTTACTAATCAGTGCTTTTCCACAAGACTCCTTACAGCAGGGATGCTAAACTCCAGTCCTCATGCCCATCCCCCCCCCTAACAGGCCAAGTTTTCAGGATATCCCACCTCAGCACAGGTTGCTCAATCAGTCCCTGCTTCAACACAGGTGCCCCAATCAGTCCCTGCTTCAGCACAGGTGGCTCAATCAGAGCCTCTGAGCCACCTGAGCTGAAGGTGGAGTATCCTGAAAACCTGACCTGTTGTAGGGGAAAGGGAGCTTGAGGACTGGAGTTGAGCACCCCAACCTTACAGCAGCGGTGTGCAAAGTGTGGGGCACTAGATTTTTTTGGGGGGGACACGGGCGGTTGCAGAGACCTCCGCGCTCTTCCCCGAGGCATTTAAATGAAATGCCAGGGATTGCGTGAGGCCTCTGCAAGTCACTTACAATTCAGACGAGTTGCTGTGACGCATCGCCATGATGCTGCGGTGTCATGTGGAGTAACGTCACACAGCCATCTCCACGGCAACGGAATCATGTAACGTTGCGTCACGTTACCCCGCGGCATCATTTGATGCCGCCAAATCAGGTAAGGGGGGCGTGAGAGCGAGGGGGAGCAGGCAGGGGGACGCAGCTCAAAACGTTTGCGCTCCCCTGCCTTAGAGCATACCTCATATGTGAGGTCAATTCTAGGCAGGTTGTTTTGATAGGATCAATTTATATTTTTACACAAATTTGAACAAAAAAATACATATGGGGAGATATGTATCAAGTGCAAAGTGAAACATTGTCCTGGGGGGGGGCGGGGACCGGGGTGTGCGCAGCGGGAACCGGGGTGTGTGTCCATGTCTCCGAAGCTAGTTTTATTTTATTTATTTCCCTCTGCCCACTGCCGTCCCCACAATTTCAGCAGCTAATCAATGTAAAACGTCTGGACTTTGAAACTGACATCACGCTGCTGCACAGATTGAAAAGACTCCCGCGACTGCAACAGCGTCGACGCCGCACTTTGCAGCCAATGGTAGTTTCAAGACTGAACACTACCATTGGTCGCCGGGGGTCGGTGACGAACGTGTGAGCACGCGCACGTCGCGAAGTGCGCAGTGCGAACGGGGCCTTAGACACGAGACATATTGTAGTATAATCTTTCTTTACTGCTATGCACGGGTATCTCTGCACTGTACAGTATATGAAAATATATATATGATTACTATTATGTACAGTACTAGTATTGAAAAGAAAGATTGTTCCTTACCTGCATGTATGCATGGTTGGTAGGCTGGAAGTTCTCTCCCACAGGGTTTGGACACTCACCTTCACAGCGGTAGGCATTGAATTTCTTTGGTTGAAGAATCCAAGCGCCCCATCCAATCTGTTTAAAATCTACATGGAAGTCCACTTTCCTGCAAAGTGTCCTGGAGCCGCTTCCGTCCGAGACATGTCTGACACCCAAAAGGCGTTCCCTGAACATCTTGCTTCTTCTGTGTCTCCTTATGCTGATGATATTCTTTGGCGTGACTGGTGGCTGTATCTTTGCTAAGTATTTGGAGTGCTCAGCAACATGCAGCAGGGTGGCAGTCCCTGCAAACTTCCCCTTCTTTGAAAGGTTGGAAAATATAACCATCAACACCTGATGATCTGTGGCGTTGAGTTCCTGATGTCTATTTTGCATGTTGTCTGCACTTAGTGACCTTTCCTTCTGCTTGGACTGAACATGAGCACTGCTGTTTACGGTCTCAACAATGTTAAACCATTTCTGGACTATCTCCGTTGCTTTCAACATTACCCAAGCTGCTGAAGAGCTAGACTGGGGAATAGCTGGAAATGAACCCAGGTACAGATAGCTCTGGCACGATCCATTCATTTCTTGGCATGTTGACTGCTGCTGGTGAAAGATATCTACTGCCACTTTCAGCTCATTATCAAAAAGGTCCGCAAATGCAGGTAACCCAAATCTGAGTTCTGCAAACTGTAGCTCCTCTTCTCGGCTAAGGGTCGAGAAGTCAAAAACAAGTACACACCGGCTTCCTATCCAATCAAAATCTAAAAGAAGGCAAAACAAACAGGGGCATTAAACAAATACATCCATCTAAACAGAATGAATACGTCAGTAATAGTACAAGTCCCTGTAAGATTAGCCAAAAGGTCATCAGATTTCAGAGAACTTCAAGTTTAATGACAATGTAACAAAGTGAGTGTAAACTATTGCCCCAATTATTTAAATCAGGGTTCTTCAACTTGCGGCTCATGGGCCAATTCAAGCCCAATACTGGTTTTGGAATGGCCCTTAAACCGGCTGCTCCAGCTAATTTAATTGCAGTTAAGTTACGTAGTAGATGAGATTGAAAAAAGACATATGTCCGTCAAGTTCAACCTAAGTTAAGTGCGATTTTTAATGCTGAAAGTCACTTCTAAGCATGGTTAATATGAATATGATACAATAGCATGGTGCGCTCACGAAAACATGATACTTGCCATCGGTGCTCCCCGCACCTAGGTGGATCCCGCCGACAATCCGCAGGAGTAAAGAGGTTGGCACTTTGGTGGTCTTGGTAAAAAAAAATCTTTTCGATACTTTTTTTTACTAATACTAATATGATACAGGTATTATACAAAGCTTAATAAACACACGGAACGTGGCAGCGGGCTTATAACACTTTGGGTTTAACTAAATGACTCATGAGAATACTAACATTGACGTATTTAACTATGTATTTTGTCACATTGGCTGTAGCATTGGATATTTTTGTCTTTATTATACAAAGCTTGCAAGATGTTTAGTTAAATATTTATAAGTCGTCTTAAATATATGTTAAATAAACCCTCTAATGGACCTTCTATTTATATATTTTTGTGATCTGGCCCCTGCTAGTTGAGCATTGAGAAGCACCAGAAGGTACGAATTGAGGCTAAATCATGTTAATGCGAAGACAAATATGCAATATATCAACATGTAGAAATAGATATATATGCACTCGGCTAAGCGAAAAAGGTGTCTTTTAGGCCATTTATTTGACTATTCATAAGATCAACAGAGCACTACGTTTCGGGCTGTTATCCCTTCCTCAGGTGAACCCTGAAACGTTGTGCTCTGACGAGCTTTTGTATAGTCAATAAATGGTCTAAACAGGAGTGAGCAAACTTTTTAGTCTGTGCCCCCCTGCCTGCTTTCCCCCACTCCCTCTTTACCCTTTCTCCGGTGTCATCGCCAGAAGCCGCCGGACACAAGGTAAGAGAAATACAGAGGCCTCGCACGCTCCCCCAGCATTTAATTTAAATGTTGTGGGGAAGAGCGCCGGGCCTCTGTAAGCGCCAGGCCCCCCTCCAAGACATTTTGCGCGCCCCCCAGTTTGCGCACCCCTGGTCCAAAAGACCCCCTTTTTTGCTTAGCCGAGTACGTATATCTATTTCTGGATGAAAAGCTTTATACAGTGACGGTACAGTGACGGGTTGTGGGGATCCCGTCATACAGAACCTACCAGAGACTCTTACATCCACCACCAGTCTAAATTCTTTCAAATCTAAGGCTGTCACACATTTTAATCTGGTCTGTAACTGTTTCATACGCCCATAACATAAATTATCTTTAACTGTGCATGCAATGTCTTGTATATAATGTATACCCTGCTCATTATGTAACTATTTGTAACCATGTATTATTTATCTTAACTCTGTGCCCAGGACATACTTGAAAACGAGAGGTAACTCTCAATGTATTACTTCCTGGTAAAATATTTTATAAATAAATAAATAAAATACCTTCGAAAATAATTCTACTTCAAAAGAAATTATAACGGGAGTGTATCATTTTCTGGAGTATATAAACATAGAGAAATATTCTCAAATACAGAATGAAGTCATTACAGTTCAGGTTCAATGCAGCTCAAGGTTCCTGATTCAAATCTGTGCAATCATAGAAATGCCACCAAAATGTCTAAACTTCAATATATTAAGCACATTTATTAGACTAAGCAAGTGTTTAAACACACGTCTATATATTAATTTATGCCTGTCGTGCTGTTATTTATATATACCCTATCATAATACAATCCTCTATTTCTAAGATGGTGTTAACACGACCTTCCTACTCCTCGTTCATCAAATGTATTAAACGTAAGCACTAGTGCAGGGGCGGCCAGGTCCACGCCTCAAGGGCCTCCAACAGGACAGGTTTTCAGGATATCCCTGCTTCAGCACAGGTGACTCAATCAGTGGCTCAGTCTACGACACAAAGCAATACAAACCTTTAAAAACGTGCGTTGTATGTAGGACGTATCATTTGTTTATCTAAAATGGATTTCGACGCCTCCCTCATGTTGAAACCCTGATCGATACAATTTAAATGAAGACAATATTATGTGTATTTTTTTTTATTTATAACTAGTGTAACGGGTATTCCCTGTGAATACAGACGCTACTGATACTGTATATTACCTGTATGGCTCTCAGGAGTCTAAGCCTCCACTCGGGGAGCCTGGGGTACATACATATAACTATCTCGTGGTGCAACGCCTCCACCTGGGAGGGATCCCAACGGAGTGGAAGGAGGCCCTCACAGGAAACAATCACGATACGCACACTGGTGTAAAACAGGACTGGCTTTACTAAACATGTGCACATAACTTATATTCTATATATATATATATCACATTCAATGCTAGCACTGGGGTAAAGTATAACGTAACCCCGCTCCCACCACCGTGTACCCCCACACCGTGTCCACAGTATAACCCCCCTTGTCCCGTGGTCAGCGCTGCCTCTATGTGCGAGTACTCGTGTGGTGCACGTGCATAACAATACCTGCCAAGTGCGACGGCACCAGGGCGTTCAAAGGATCTTCGCAAAGGATCCGACGACCTTCCTGGTGACGTCCGGTTCCTCCGGTGAGATGATCGGTCAGGGCTGGCTACCCTTGGTACAGTTCCACTCTCTCTGCGGAGTAGGCTTGATCCCAAGCCTCTGGATGGGAAGCGCACCCTCACCTCCTTCCCCTAGCCTCTCCTGGCGCTGACTCGCTAGCGGGGGCTCCGTGACAGCTTCCTCTTTCACTGCTTAAGAGGAGCCTAACACCCTATTGGTTCCTTGGCGTCAGATGGGGTGTCCTAGGCTCATGGGACTTGTAGTCCCTGCTCAGAGCCTGCTCCTCATTGGTGGGGTGTCGCACGCTTCTAACTGCGCATGCGGGACCTGTCCGAGGGCCTCCGCACTTCTGCCCTAACTGCGCATGCGCCAGGCAATCTAAGATGGCGGCGCCCTGCTATGGGAGCCGCCGGGAGTCCCTGCTCACGATCGCTGCCGTGAGTACCTGGAGGGGGGTTCGCAAAGCAGAGGGGGACCTGGCTACATCCTCCCCCTGGTAAAAACCCCAACGCCCTCGTTTGGGACACATAACTTAGGTAACTATATACAGCAGTTATATAATGAAAATGGCACAACATCATTATATAATAAAAATGCAGCAATTAAATACGATCTTACACTTATCAGCTTTATATCAGATTGTACATTTCATTGAACATCACAATGACGGAATGCACTTTGCTGCGAGCCCACTGCTGAGCCTCATAATGGGGTGCCCCAATTTGGTCATAGGTTACCCGGTTTGGAGGGTACCTTACTCTTTGGCTCCTACGGAGCTGTTCTTCAGCAACTCCCTCTGGGGCGTAATAGGTACAGTCCTGAGGCTCAGCATCTACCCTTGATGGGATAAATATCTCTGAACAGTCTCTGTTTGGCACAAAACACGGGCTCTGTGGATCCAAAGGCTGGCCTGTTGGTGTCACCTTAGTAGGCGTTGGCCTACGGGGCCCTTTACCCGTAGCTCCTCCGGGAGATGCCCCTTCAGTGGAATAGTCCCTTTGAGAGGGTCCTTCCATAGGGTCTTCAGGAGTTTCAGAGTTGGTGTAATTATTTACAGTCTCTTGACCAAACTCTGAGAAATCGGACTCACCGTTCAGCGGTGTGGCCAGTATTTCTGCTTCCTCATCTCCCACTTATGGAATGGGGAGAAGATGATTACGATGCCAAACCTTTACTCGGCCTTCAGTGTCTTTGATGCGATACACCGGGAGGCCAGGCATCTGTGACTCTACCTCATATACACCATCTCTCCATCGGTCCGCCAATTTATGTTTTCCTGGGACTCCCAGATTACGATGCAACACAGCGTCCCCAGGACGTAGCTCCCGATATTTGACTTTATGGTTGTATCGTCTTTTGTTGACGGCATTCAGTTTAGCTGCAGACTTCTCAGCCTGTTGGTAAGCTTGTTGCAAACTGTCCTTAAGTCTTTGCACATATTTGAAATGGGTAGCATTGTGTATCCCATCTGTTGACACTCGAAGACGTACATCTACTGGCAGACTCGCCTCTCGCCCAAACATAAGGCAGTATGGGGAGAATCCAGTTGACTCATGGCGGGTTCAGTTGTACGCGTGTACCAAGGCCTCCACGTGTCGACTCCATTCAGTTTTCTGCGCACCCTTCAGGGTTCCGAGCATGTCCAACAAGGTCCTATTAAATCGTTCTGGCAAAGCGTCTCCTTCAGGATGGTACGGAGTCGTCCGCGATTTAGCAATATTCAGCATTTTGAGCAATTCCGGATCAGAGTGCTCTTAAAATCTCGACCTTGGTCTGAGTGAAGCCGGTTTGGAAGACCATAGTGAACGAAGTACTTCTCCCATAGTATTTTTGCCACTGTGATGGCTTTCTGGTCTTTCGTGGGGAAGGCCTGAGCATACCGGGTGTAATGGTCCGTGGACCAGCACGTTACATATTCCTCGGGTATTGGGCTCAATGCACAGAAAGTCCATACACACTAGGTCCATTGGGCCAGAACTCTTTAGGTGGCCCATGGGCGCTGCTCTTGTAGGCAAGGTCTTGCATTGTATACACCGGGAACAACGGCGGCAGTGTTGTTCTACCGCTTCTCGCATTTTGGGCCAGAAGAAGCGGTCTCTGACCAACCCAAAGGTCTTCTCTACACCGAGATGCCCATGTTCATCATGTAGAGACTTCAATACCATATATCTTAAGTTTTGGGGTAGAACTAGTTGTCACCTATCAGGGTGGTACTACCCTATAAAGCAAGCAATTGTCAATTTCAAACTTGTCCACCTCACGCATTAGCAACGTGATCAGTTCTCTGGGAGCACGTTTCAGTAGAGCTGGATTCTTCCTTTGAACAGCTTGCCGAATGATGCTGATTACCGGATCTCTCATTTGGTAGTCCACTAGGTCTTTCCAGCGTATTACCTTGTCATGAGTTATATTCATTCCCTTGGGATCGCAGTAGGCGGCTGGGATAGCCTGCGACCAGCGTCCTAAGGAATCTGCAACCCGTAGTTTGGAGAAGGCCACTTGATCATTGATGACGGCAGCTATGCTACACATTGCTCGCATCCCTGGCCCTGGGATTTCTTCCCACTCATCATCATCAGGAGTAGCACTTAGTCCTGGTCATCGGGATAGAGCGTCAGCACCAATGTTCAAAGGCCCCGGCTTATACTTCAGAGAGAATCTGTAATTACATAGAGTTGCCAGCCATCGGTGCCCTGCTGCATCCAATTTGGCAGAGGTATTGATGTACGTGAGGGGATTGTTATCCGTCCTTACCTGAAACGTAACACCGTAAAGGTAATCATGGAGTTTTTCCGTGATCGCCCATTTGAGAGCCAGGAACTCTAACTTGTGTACAGGGTATTTTTGTTCACTGGGTGTCAGACTGCGGCTGACGTAGGCTACGGGCCGAAGGCCTTCGGGGTGTTTCTAATGAAAAACGGCGCCCAGTCCATTGAGACTGGCATCCACATGCAGAACATATGGTTGTTCTGGATCGGCATACGCAAACTTACGGATCGGCATACGGTCAGGCTTTTCTTCAAATTCAGGCAGGCCTGTTCACACTCGGACGTCCACTTATCGCCAAACGGTTGACGGGCCGACGTGGCCTTCCTTCCTGTATCTTCGGGATATATCTTCAAAAGATTGTTCAGGGGTTTAGCTCGACTGGAGTACCCTTCCACGAAGCGACGGTAATACCCAGAAGCCCAGGAATGATCGCAGTTCCGTGACATTCTCGGGACGAGGCCAGTTCACTACCGCTTCTACTTTGGCCATCCGGTGGCAATTCCTTGAACAGACACGATGTGTCCCACGTAAGTCACCGAGGTGTGACAGAACCGACACTTGTCGAGGGACAACTTCAATCCTTCTTTTCCAAGACGGTCTATCACCTTAAGCAGCCTATCTTCGTGCTCCTCCAGGGTCTTCCCGAAGACAATGATGTCGTCCAGGTGGACTAGACATTCCCGAGGGCTCATGTCTCCGATAGTTTTCTCCATCAGTCGCTGGAAGGTAGCAGGGGCCCCACATATAACTTGGGGCATACGCGTAAATTGGTAGAAACCCAGGGGGGCAGATGAAGGCAGTCTTTTCCTGGTCCTCTGCACTCATAGGTACCTGGTAGTACCCAGATCTTAAGTCGAGAACACTGAACCATTGGCTCCCGGTTAGAGCATTCAGAATCTCTTCAATGCGAGGAAGGTTGTATTGGTCGGGTACCGTATGATTATTCAGGGTTCGATAATCGACACACAGTCTTACGGATCCGTTTTTCTTCCTTACCACCACTATGGGTGACGCATAAGGACTCAGAGACTCCGTCAAAATCCCAGCGGTCTCCATTTCTTTCAGGACATTCCTTACATCGTCCACATCCCTGGGGGCGATGCGACGAGAGCGTCCACGGAACGGAGTGGTGTCACTCAACCTAATGGTGTGTTGGGCACTGCGACTGCAACCCACATCCATCTCACTGGTGGAAAACACCGTCCTTCGTTCATTCAACTGGGCTGTCAGTCGACCCTTCCACTCAGTTGGCAGCGTCGAGCCTCCGAAGTTGAAATCCAGATCGACTAACTGCTTATCCACTGCAGCGGCATTCACCTGTGGCACTGTTTCCACAGGGCTGACCGGATATATGCGGCCCAAACTTCGTCCTGCATCAAGGTTCATTGGGAATGGGGAGATATTCTGAACATATACGTAGGTTCGTAGAGGAATTTTAGTCGTCCACTCTCTCACTTCGGGTATTACCCTATACCCTCTCTGAACCTCTTCCTCAGGGGTACTCTCCAGAGAGAAAAGATGATCGGTCTCATCTCGATCGGGATAACAGCACCAGACGACCATACGTTGCACTCCCCCTGGTAAAATGGTCGTCAGTCCGCGTTGACGATTGTAGAGGTCCCCATGACGCTCTAAGGCATATACCCGGTTGCACTCCTCCCGTAGTACAGGGTCAAGGAGTGGATTGGCCATTGGTAATTCGTTGGTCTCTTTTAGGTATGTTCTGATTACAGCTCGCACTGTATCAGTATTCGTTCCCAAGATGATCGGGTACTGACACTGTCCTTGAGGCTTCGGACATACCATTGCTTCCACATGCATGGGATGCTTCTTGCCGGTGTTCAGTTGGAGTATCTCCAGTTGAACTCTCACAATTCCATCGATGGGGTAATCTTCGTTACTTAACCCCCTCACCTTCATATGTTCCGCCGACCGCAGGGGACAGTGTTTGAGGTGTTGGTCATAGAATTGTCTGTATATTATGGTCACTTGGGATCCGGTGTCCAGTAGAGCAGAGGCATAGATCCCTTCTAATACCACACGCACGATGGCAGATGGGCCTACCTGACTGTAAGCATCCCCTGGTGGAGTTCCATCATCGGGGCTTAGGTCAGTAGGAGCTTCGGGAGGTGCAGGGGTGGCCTCGGATATCTTGGCTTCTGTGGCCTATATCCGGCAGATCATGGACCTAGCCAAGCTTCCTTTACTTGGAGTTTTTTTTTCTTGGTTGACTCATTCGGGGCACTCTCTGGAGAAATGGCCCTTCTGTCCACAGCCATAGCAGACGATATCCTTGGGATCAAATAGTCTTGGGTAAGTGGGGGAAGATTTCGCCGAAGTTCGGCCTTTCATTGAGGGCGACTTGGGTGGCTCCTCTTCTTCTTTGACAGGTTTCTTGACCCGGTGAGTGGAGGCTTCCTGAATGTCACTCGTAAGCTGTTCTTTGATCTTGGTGGACGTATGTAGTTTGGTATAGGCTTCATGTCCCTTGACTAGCCCCAAAATGTCCATGAATGTAGGGGGAGGCCCCTCCATTAGTGAGCACCTAATCATAATCACTATGTGATGCGTGGGAATGGCTCCTCGGAGGAACTGCTTGCGCCGGTATTCGTCCATATCTGAGGCTGGAATGAGGCCGCAAGTTCGCAATTTCCAAAGTACCAGCTGAATTCGTTGAAGGAAATCTGACAGGTCTTCTTTCTCTTTCTGTCTGAGACCATAATATTTGTACCACAGCTTACTTTCCTCTTCTTCTTTGCCATAGATCTGGACTAACAAATCTACCATCTGATGAGCAGAGAGATCAGGGTCCTGGTCGCGCTGTGCACTGACCATTGTGGATGCCGGGGGTCTGAGGCTTTCTAGGATTCTCTGCCTTCTTACCGCTTCAGAGCAGGGCCATTCATCGATCACCTTGAGGGTGTGTTCCTTCCAAGACTCGATGCCTTCCTCACCTGCGGGGACAGGAACCGTTCCTGAAAACGCCGTCAGCTTCCAGTAATTCTGAGCTTGTGCTGACGTAATTATAGCTTCCACAAGCTGCGGGAATGTCACTCCCAGCATGGAGCCGCCACTAGCTGAGGGACTTGCGATTCCCGCTCCCATGTTAGGAGTTGGTGTGAAGCTGCTCATTAATCTGTTAAGGGCCGGTGATGTTGGTGGGCTACCGTCCCAGCTGGTGGCCCCTTGCCTAGCATCAGAAAGGAAAGTCACTCGTGGTAGGGATACGTCCGATCTGATGGGAGTACTGGTGGCCATATCTTTGCCTTCCCAACCCGCATGTCTGGTAGGGGAAGTTGCGTAACTAGAGACTGTTCCAGGGTAAATGAGAGGCACCCTTGCGGTATGGTCTCTGGGAGATATACTACTTGTGGGCTTCTATCAGGGTATAGAGCTTGTTCTGTGGCCAGTAGTAGGGTGCTCTCTTGCTGGTCAAGGTGGTAGTGCTTACTGATGAGGCGGGCTCCCGCCAGACCAGGTAATGTACTTACTGCACTGCAGACAGTAAACATGGGTACATTGGCAGGTACCCCTCCTACGGTGACTACGTGTCGCAGGAGTTCTTCTAGTCTTTCGGCCCAGTCGCCCACTTGTTGTGGCGTGAGCGCAGGCATGCTGACTGATACGATACTATGTGAACTACTGAGTAGGGCACCCCAGGACTGCTCTCAGCAGCGCCTCCAAATGTAATGGGTATTCCCTGTGAATACAGACGCTACTGATACTGTATATTACCTGTATGGCTCTCAGGAGCCTAAGCCTCCGGTCGGGGAGCCTGGGGTACATACATATAACTATCTCGTGGTGCAACACCTCCACCTGGGAGGGATCCCAATGGAGTGGGAGGAGGCCCTCACAGGAAACAATCATGATACGCACACTGGTGTAAAACAGGACTGGCTTTACTAAACATGTGCACATAACTTATATTCTATATATATATCACATTCAATGCTAGCACTGGGGTAAAGTATAACGTAACCCCGCTCCCACCACCGTGTACCCCCACACCGTGTCCACAGTATAACTCCCTTTGTCCCATGGTCAGCGCTGCCACTATGTGCCCAGTGCGACGGCACCAGGGCATTCAAAGGATCTTCGCAAAGGATCCGACGACCTTCCTGGTGACGTCCGGTTCCTCCGGTGAGATGATCGGTCAGGGCTGGCCACCCTTGGTACAGTTCCACTCTCTCTACGGAGTAGGCTTGATCCGAAGCCACTGGATGGGAAGCGCAGCTGTGTCCCTAACTGACACTATATGTGCTAATGGGGCAGGGTCTCTAACCTGGGGCCTGTCCCTGAAGTACCACAAACTGACTGAGTGGCTCAGGGCTAACTGGGGCCTAGGGGGCTGGCCTAGTGCAGTGGTTCACTGACCCCTGCACCCTAACCTCCTTCCCCTAGCCTCTCCTGGTGCCGACTCGCTAGCGGGGGCTCCGTGACAGCTTCCTCTTTCACTGCTTAAGAGGAGCCTAACACCCTATTGGTTCCTTGGCGTCAGATGGGGTGTCCTAGGCTCATGGGACTTGTAGTCCCTGCTCAGAGCCTGCTCCTCATTGGTGGGGTTTCGCGTGCTTCTAACTGCGCATGCGCGACCTGTCCGAGGGCCTTCACACTTCTGCCCTAACTGCGCATGCGCCAGGCAATCTAAGATGGCGGCGCTCTGCTATGGGAGCCGCCGGGAGTCCCTGCTCACGATCGCCGCCGTGAGTACCTGGAGGGGGGGGGCCCGCAAAGCAGAGGGGGACCTGGCTACATCAGCATTCATCAATATTTTGGGGTTGATGCAGAGCATCTGTATGTCAAGGGCAGTTCGTTACTGGGCATCAAAACAAATGCAAATGTCATTTTCGACAAAGCTGGAGAAATTTGAGCTCAGTACATAAGCGCACCCAAATGCAATTCAAATGGAGTTGTAGACACTTTCCATTGAGATAATGAACAGGTTTCCTTAAATATTGCATTGCCTATGTAAGAATCTGAGTGATATAATACTGGTGGAAGCATCAATATTTTCGACTATGCAAGTACCTTACAGACCAGAGGTTGCATGTGAATGTTATTTCATTGCCAGGGCCACCAACAGGGGGGGTCTGCTGGGGTTGGAGTCCCGGGCCCGGTGAGTCAAGGGGCCCAGCTGCCCTGGCCCCCTCCACGGCTGTCAGGGCCTCCAAGAGGGGGGAGGGAGGGACAGACGAAAGGTAATGGTATCCCGGGCCCGGAGGCTGGGGCGGTTCGGTGGCGGTGCTACAATTGGCCCCGCCTCTGGCCAGGTCCGGCCGCCGGTCGCAGCCGGGCCCCGGCTCTCCATCAGATGCAGGCCTTCCTGTCCCACGCCGAGCTTCCAGGCTCTAACGTCAGCACACTGGGCCTCTCTGACATCAGCGCCCCTCAGCTTCCGGTGCGCGCTGACTGGAAGCTTGACGTGGGACACAGAGTGAGGAGGGCTGCAGCTGATGGAGGGTCGGGGCCCGGCCGCCGGACCCCGCAGCCACCTGTCCCGACCTTTCCCAAGGTATGTCTACTTTTCTTTCTATGTACTAGGGGAAGTGGGGTCTTTTTATATGTATTGGGGGGGGGGTCTTTTATATGTATTGGGAGGGAATGGGGGCTTCTTTATATATCTTTGGGCTTTTTTATATGCGTTGGAGGGGTTTTATATGCATTGTTTTTTTTCTATATGTATTTTTTTGTAACAATACATGTATGTGTAGGGGACGTGGGTTTTTTTGTATGTATTTGGGGGGGTTTGTATATATTTGGGGAGGTGGGAGGGGGTTGCGGATTTTTTTGTATGTATTTGGGGGTGGGAAATTATTTGCATTGGTGTTGGTTTTTTTTGGTATATATTTTGTGGGGGTAATTATGAAAGGGGGGAGGGAAATGAGTGAGAGTGGTGTAATTGACGAAAGGGGGAGAGGAGAGGGGGGGGTGAGAGGGAGTAAGGAAAAGAGGGAGTAGGGGAGAGAAATACATGTGAGGCAGGAGGGGGCAGGGATTGAGGGTGAGTGGGGTAATTGATGGAGTGGGGAGAGTGAGAAGGGGAGGGGAGACGGAGGGGAGTGAAATACATAGGAAAAGGGAGGGAAATAGAAGGGGCTCGCGAGGTGTGAAATGGGGTTTGCAACACTGCCATTTAAATAAAAGTTGCACCCTAAAAAATAATTTCATGTTAGGTGTGCTATTGGTAGGGGGGGGGAGCTGCTCCTTGCATTTGTCCTGCGCCCTAAGATTTCTGTTGGCGGCCCTGTTCATTGCATATGTAGCTATTTTTGTCCTGAACAACAATTGCTTTGAAAGTCAGAAGTTGCTTCAAATGTTTATTGAATTAATATTAAAGTAAATCCAGATTTTTCAGACTACATTAATAATCTCTAGATCAAGGGTGGGCAACGCCAGTCCTCAAGGATATCCCTGCTTCAGCACAGGAGGCTCAATCAGTGACTGAGCCACCTGTGCTTACGCAGGGAAATCCAGAAAACCTGACCTGTTGGTAGCTCTTGAGGGCTGGAGTTGGCTACTCCTGTGCTAGAGACTGTGATGCTCAGCCAAACATTGTTTGGTTGATGAATCTCATACTGTATACCATTTGTTGAGCCCATATAATTATAATTTTTCCTACCTATTCAAATGTCTTTTTAAAATTGCATTTTAGGATAACTTTAATGTTCTATGATGACGGGCTTATCAACCTCTTTACATACAATTTTAGCAGAATTCTGAGATTCCATACATTATACAAACAGGGGGTGTATATATATATATATATACTAGAATACTGTACATGAGGTCAATAGAATTGTTAATTTGGATTGGAGTACATTTAGATTTACGGTAAATAAACCACATAACAGGAAATGGATAGGAAGGTTTCTGGACCAGGCATGTCCCCTGGAAATGACCCAGTTCCTCTATCTTTTCCCAAGTACACCTTATTTGTACATGGGGGGAATTAGCTGGTTTTGCTAATTGGATTTAGACAGTGTCATTTGCACTTTCAGGAGCTGCTGTGCCACTACTCTTTTTTTTTTTTTGCAATTGCAAAGAGTGATCAATACTTTTTAATGGTCTATATAGAGGGATCATTCTAGTAATCCTTATAGAAGGGGCAGTAAATCCCTTAGCCTCCTCAGGTAATTTGCTGTAACGTTGCAGAGAGAGAGACCTACAAGAGTTGATGAAATACCATCTCAAGTGCATCTTTCTGTAAGGATTTTACATCATCAACACAATTGTCTATATCCATAATATGGAAGAAAAAGGCTACCGATTGAGACATCCATGGAAGAAAAGTCAATAGAAGCCCCAACGTTACATTCTTTCAGAATGTAATCTGCTGTGTCTGAAAAAAACCTGAGCTCGTTTTTAGGAACCAACATGTTTTTAAATGTCAAGATAACAGATTGATCAGATTTGACATAGTGATGAAAGAGACCTATGATGCTGAATAATTTGTATGGAAATCTCAAGCCCCACATCCTTCAGGGATGCTTTTAAAGAACGCCACGTCTAGTTTTCATTCTTTACAGAACATCAATTTATATTGAGTGGCAGGGAAGTAAGCAGTGTGTTTATCCTGTGGATTAAGCATACTGTTTTAATATTTCTTTCTGCTATCTGTGTTGTTCAATCTGCCAATGGAATTGTGAAACTGAAACACTTCTAAGACACTAGAAGTCCCACGCATAAATAATAGAGTAAGTGAAGCTTTTAGAAAGACCTCCTCGGTTGATGGTGATGCTCTATAGATAATCCAATCAGGTCTACACTGAAAAGAGTGTACTTGATGTGGATTGCAATGCTTTGGGATTTCAATAGGGCTGTCTGGCAGAGTCCTCAATCCACTGTCTCTTGGGTTGGAAGAGAATAATAAGGAGGAGCGCTGCTGGGAGGCTCCACATTGAGCTACAGTATGACCCTTTTAAGCAGGACCCCTTCAGACAAGCACAAGGATGTGTATTGAGACTTTTGGAGTTCATAAATTTGTCTGGCTCGGAGCTTTAACAAGTGTAGCATGGGTCACCAGAGACATCAAAGTGAAGGGGGAATAATGCATGACACGTCCTGGCTTAACACAAACCTCTACATGTATAAACCCAGAGCATTTCACCAGCATTGCATTTCAAAAGGACACAGAATGTATAAACTGTGCTGATTAATCTATTCGTGTCATTTCAGGAGGAACCATTAAAAAAATAAATATACATATTAAACTACATAAATAAGTGGTAGGCACTAATGTTTAGTATGTATTCTTATTATCTGAACCAATGGTGTCAATGAACTATCTCTATTTCCAACAAAGCACAGACCTGTTGTATCTGTCATAGTTTGGGGATGAAATGAATTAATTTAGTTACCAGCAGTAACATTTTAAATAACACCACATACTATATAAACACGATACACAGTAGCTGCAAGTTACTCAGAAATAATGGTGTGAAGTAATGTCACACACACAGTTACTGTCTAGGGAATCAGATGTTATCATGTGTTGAGACCAGCAGATTACATACACTGAACCTCCTCTTTAAAATATAAGACAAGAACAATAGAAACTATTTCTTAGACATTTGCTCAAACATCTGACACACAGGTATATTTCTAATTTATGACTAATAATGTATTCAAATGTTATCAAGAACACGCCAGAAATATGTATACATGAAGCTGCAGTTTGGGAAATATAACAACAAACATTTTATTTTAGATATGCAGCATTAAAATTAGATTTAGTAAGAAAATTACTTTTGCCATGCCCATTTGATTGATTACATATAGTATAACCCAGATTCAAACTTACCTAGGATAAATAAACTCTCTTCTAAATAACCTTTAGCAAGTCATTCACTGTATATTATTTAGTCAGCAACATAAAGCTGGTGTAGGAATCATAACAAATACGATGACAATAATTAAGTCAGTATGTTAAAGATCCCATGCTGTAAAAGTGAGATATTGAACACCAGATGTTTCAGTTAAAAGCCAGATATTAGCTTGGGTAGATATGGTGGTGCACATGTCTTTGTTTTGCCCAAAGACAATGTAGCTCTCACATCAGCTGGTCTTATCAGATGCAGACTCCTCTCCAGACTACAGTACAGTACTGCCCCACTCAGTGAAGGAAGCTTACTTTCCATCCAACTATCTATTATTTTGGGAATCATACACAGACTGCACATTATAGGAAGAATCAAGCCAAGTAAAATACCATAAACTAAAATAATGTTATAAGAAATATGCACATATTATATTTCTAAACATGTTGTTTGCACTAAATACTACATGGAATTTATTCTTTTCTAATACGCAGTATTGTGTCATTTTGATTAAAATTGCATTCAAATATTTTGTCTACGTTGGTTGACAAAAACATAAAATATGGTCTGCTCATTGTCTTAAATTGTGCAGCCAAAGTTTCAACTATATAAATGATAAGCTATTTACTATATATATATATATATATATATATATATATATATATATATTATATATATATATATATATATATATATATATATATAATCGGTAGTTTAAATAGCTTTATATATATACTTTGTGTGAAAGCAATCACATAGTATTCAGTGAATCCCATTACGCATTTAATCTTAGGAACAGCATTTTATCTGCATTTTATAATTGGCTGCATACAAAGATATAACGGACCGTTGTTTGGTGAAAAACTGTATGCAATGTATTATTCCATTGTACAGGTGTACACCCACTCTATGGGCTTTTAGTAAAGATGTAGCACCTTGAACTGGGTTACTAATTACAAAAGATTGATAAGTGTAACCACTAAGGCAAATCACGTGCAAAACTAGATCATTTTATTATTCAAACATAATTGGAGAAACTTGAATACATTGCCATGTGCTTGGTGCAGAGGTTACTAGTTATAATAACAGAATACATCCTCCTAAAACAAGATGGAACCTTTTTAGGAGGATGGGCCCTGCATTAGAGGTCTCCCCAGTGGGTAATGACCTCTGTGCACCTGAGTCAGTTATATAGAGCCTGTGAGTGCACCTAACTTCTTTCTTCTAGTTATAATAACATACAGTTACTTATAAATTAGGGAACAGTAAAGCTAATCATTGATTTACATGCCCCAAATAACATTACTACAAATATCTTAGACACATATCCAAAGTATATATGACTTGGTGTCAGATGGTTCAGTCAACATAATTGTGCAGTGTAGTGACCTTTTCACCGTGTCACCTTCAACATATATTACCCAATGACTAGTAAATATTGACTAAAGCTGATAGGGGAGGTACAATTTATCATCAATGAACAGTGATAAACAGATGTTGTTTTCCTTGAGGTCTCTTTATAGAAATGAATTAGCTATGAACAAAGAAATGGCATGGCTGCATACAGCATAACAAGATAAAAAGGCTAGCTTACTTTTAGCTACTAGGCTCCTGATAATATTAGCCTGAGGGCTAGAGGGTGCTCCTGGTCCAGACTCAGTCTCATCCATTGACTCTGTGCGCTGGAACCTTTGGTAGAGGGTCAACATATAGCTGGGCAGTGGTTGAGAAGCCAAACTCTGGAGTTCCTCTTCATCAATCTCATTGACATCTTCTAGTGAGAAGTTGGTCAGATGCCCCAGGTGGCCTTTTACTACAACGCTGGTACCCCTAGATATCAACATGGGTAGGAGAAAAAGATAGCAGAAAGAGACAGGCATTGTGTCTCTGGTGGATCAGACTTTACTGACAGCAGCCCTTGATCCCAAGCTTATATACCCCTCCTTCCACTAGCTGATGCATATTCACATGCCCCCTGGCCAGTGGGCCAGTGCATTCACAGTTAAAAGCTGCCTAAGGCTATTTGTGGGCTAGAAAGAGCAACACCTTTCACTAATAGGGTATTTTAATGGGCTGATGCCTGTGAGGATAAATAGGAAGGAGAGGGGAGAAGAGGCGAAGAAATGTGAGTATTAATATCTGCTTAATCATGCAATATATTTAGCATTACAGCATGTTTTCTGACTCTCTATTACTGCACAATAATATACAACATAATATAATTAAAGTAAAAAGAGAGAAGAACGAGGATTCAGCTTGCACAACATACAGATAATTCATATCTCTTGTGGACCATGCATAGTGATAACCTGGACAGTTTTGCATTGATGTCAGATCTAAAATGTCCTACAAAATAGGAAAGCGTTTTTTTTTTATCATGCAAGTAAATCATGGAACACTATCTGCATACTAACTTACAATGGCACAGATACATCAAACAGTAGTACGGAAACATGGAGATGTAATCTCCAAAAATTAGTACGTTTTTGGTCAACTTGCATGCGTTGACCAAAAATGTACTATTTTTTGGAGATAACATCTCCATTTTTCCTTACCGCTGCTTGATGTATCTGGGAAAATGAATCTACACGTCTCTAGAGCCAATAGGGCCACTAAAACTACAACTACATTTGTTGTTGCAATTTTTCAAATTTACCAAACTCTTAATGTTTACAGCTAATAATGTGTATGCCTTCGCCACCTTAAAACTCCACTTTTCTTGTTTTTGAGTTACATTGCTGTCAGAGAGGATTATGCCACTTTAGCTAATTGTTTTAACACCAAGAAAAGAAGAAGAAGAAAAAAAACAACCAGACGAGATAATTTGATATATACCTCTGGTATTATAACAGAGAGTTGCAGACCTGACTGAGACATGCAAATGCACCAAAAGTGCTATTTTTATTTGCTTAACTCGTCCCTAACTCCTCCTTTTAACACTTTCTAACCTGATGCATGTGGGGCAAACTGAGTGCATATAAATGCACATATATGTATAATGACGAGATGCATGCCCAATGCCTATTTTACTTTTCATTTAATGGCAAACTTGAGTAGATACATTAATCTATCAAATAAAATGACCTTGATATTTGAGTCAACATAAACAATGTTCCAGGCACCTGTGATACAGCTAAAACACTGCATGTGATGGGGAATAAAAAATCAACTTCCAGTACTTTGACACTTCATATGTTCCATAATTGGTCAAAGGTTTTATATTGACTGTTTAAAAGAGTAGCTCTACTTAATCAATAGTTTTTTGGGTCTTTAATCACCTCTTTCCATGCTAGTCCCTTACTTTATTGCAATATCCAGTGCTAGTTTTTATTGTGAAGATATATGGCTGTAAAATTCCCGTAGGCACCATTATAATCCCCCCATTCCCCCCCCCCCCCCCCCCCCCCGTAGCTCAGACTTGGTCAGGGCCCTTTGGAATCGTTGCTACTTTCTTTCCAAGCTTGGGGATGAACAACATTTGTTATTGTACATTTAACAGTGAGGTCTTTTGGCTTCAATCTGCAGTGCTATTAAAAATGACTGCTAAAAAGGACTGTTTAAAAATACCATGGGAGGTGTTACATGCCACATCATTAAAACAGCTCAACAGTCCATCAAAACATGATAAAGCAGCAATCCCGGCAAATTCACTGCAGAGTCCTGCAGAGATGAACCCGAGGACCCGAGACACCTACCAGTTTAGTTACCAGTGTTACGAAAGAGCAGTTAAACTGGTCTAGGACATTTATTCATGGCCAGGTCGCTGTCACCACCGCCGTTTAGCCGCCGCCCAACTCGCCACAGGGACATCTCACCCCTAGCCAGGGTTTGTTTTTCCACCCCGGTAAGCCCCTCACCTTTTCCCTTACAGTCAAAACCCCTCATCTTAACCCTTAACGCTATCCCTTACCCTAAAGACCTTAAGCCCTTACCCTAATTCCCTACCCAAAAAAACCCCTATCCTTAACCCCCTACCCTAACCGCTAAAACCCCTTAAGTTAACATACCGCACTGGCGTAACGGCCGGCGGCTGAGTGCCCAGCGGCGGAGTGGCTGCGGCCAAATATCCGATTCCATATTTAAAACGGCTTTCCAACACGAAGCTGCAAACTATGATATTGCTGCTTCCGATTGGCCCCTGAGCCCCGCGAGATTCGGCAGTCATAATTGAATATTGAATTCCTGAAGAACAGAGGAGAACACGGGTAATTAAACCGGTAAGAATCTCCGAACCGAGGGCTCCTTGGAGCTTAAAACAGCAAACAGAGGATCTCCGTGCCCTGGTTCCACTGCTGTGAAAAAGGTGGGATTTCTGCTTTAACTAGAACTTTAATACAAAATAATGAACAAAATAGAGAAAAATCTGTGCAGACAAATTCTCATGAAAAATCATTTTTTCCCTATAAAAGACTGGAATATTCAAGAGACATATTTGTATCATATTAGCGTTTGTAAAAACTGCCATATGAGTTTTCTTTATGAGTGTTGCACCTGAAGATAAATGGTTAATATAGAACATAACTGTAAACATGTCCACTCATAACACTATTGGTATCAGTACATCAGTACATTGTAGTTTTCTGGTTTACTATTGCACTGACATTATCCAGTGCACCAGGACAGCAGCCCGTAGGAGTAGAGATAGTGGAAAAATGCAGGATTGCCTGCGGCTGGCTTATTGTATAGATAATGTACGGGATAAACCCCGTCTTTGCATCTGGAAAAAATCATAATCAGCCGTTTCAGACAAAATAAAAATAAATGTTCTTATTCATCCATTTCAAGGTGGAATTTACAGTGGGAGGATGTTATTTTACATCCTTGAACATTATTTCATGTTCAGGGAAAAAACATGCCTCGCGGGTTCCTGATAATGATGCTGAGTATCTCTATACTTCCAACCCAAACAATTAAAATTAAAGTAGCCCCAGGTATCAGGCTCGTCGCGGTGTCAATACACACAATGAAAAGTAATTAGCGAAGTTGCCGATCGAACAGCGAAGATTCTGCTTGGGGGTTCACTAAATGGCTGTCAGTTCAGCAGAAGAGGACCATAGATGCCATGTGCTGCGATAAAAAGCCTGTATTAACTGCTTTGTTGTTGACAAAATCGCTTTAGGGAATAGGTTGATAAATAAAAATAGCGTAAATCTAGGCCTTTAAGCAGAAATCCCTCCTACCTAACCTAGGGTTGCCAGGTGTCCAGTATTGAACCGGACTGTCCTGTATTTGGACACAAAATTAGAGGTAATACTGGACATGCATATGTCTGATATTACCTCTCTGGACATAGTGACCTGACCAGCTTGGGGGGCTGTGGGATTTCCCCTGAGCAGGGAGAGAGCATGGCTGGTGCTAGGTGACTGGGCAGCTTCCTCCATCCTGATTGACTGCTGCTGGTTAATGCAGCCAATCAGGAGGAGGTGTCAGGAACCTTGGGGATGGAGGGGGGCAAAGAGAGGAGGAAACAGCATGAAGCGGAGGGGGATGAGAGGGGTGTGTGTGTCTCAAGCATGTCACTTTTCACCATTGTGTCGAGTATTTTTGAAGATGCCTCCTAACAACCCTACCTGACCCCCCCCCCTTTTTTTGTTGTTGCTGGATTGGGATCAGAGGGTGCTCCAGAGCTCAACAGCAGTATTTTCAGTTTTGGTTCCCCGGATACTTATCTGTGAAGTTACCAGTAATACTTCATAAATGGTCATCCAATATTAAGTCACAACCGACGATGTTGTAGCTTCTTATTGGTCTGAGATGTGGGTGCCATTTTGTTTCCCCTGGAGGGAGGTTTAAAATGGGTGTAGCCCTGTGTAATTTTGGGGTTACATGCCTCTCTCCTTTTGTGCAGTAATCCCTGTTAAGAGGGCAGGTTTGCCAGAAGTTATCATGAGGATTGGCCTCACCCCATTGTGATGTGTAGTGTGAAGCAAAGGAAGTGACAGCATGCCCTGTGTCCACTGACAGTGACACAGGGGTGGACCTTCTGGAGCTATATAATGCGCATCACTTCCTAAAGTTAGTGGTTCAGATCAGATCCAGACAGTGCAAGTGTCTGGTGGAAGAGATGTGAGTCTGTGCAGCTCAAGTGTCAAGTAGTTGCAGAGTGACAAGCTGACCCCACACTGTGTCAGGGCTCTGGCACAGATGGTGGCCCTCCCTTAGGGGAGAGGTGGAAGAGATATCCCTGTTTCTATTACAGAGTCATGAGGGAACTTCCTTGAGGTGGGCAACTATGCTGATGTGCGGCTAAGTACCGGCCGCTATGATGGGTAGTCTGCCGTGAATGATGTCAATAAAGATGTCCATGATTCAAAGAGCCTTCTTGCCTGAGACTGGAGTTAATCAGGAAGAAGTTGCACCCAGGGGTTCTCTTCCAGATACTCCTCCCTGCTGTCGTGGGGACCTGGAAGAGATGGAGGCGCTGTACCAACTGTGAGTACGATCTCAGCACTACTTCACTAGCCAGTCCTGGTGACATACCCAATACCATCGAGCGGGAGACTCAGGAGTCCTGTGAGCCAGCAGGTGCACCACATAACATGACACGTAACGGGGGGGCAGTTTCTCACATAGGGGTCAGGATCAGAAGGGCCCTGGGAAACACCGTTACATGGGTAACTTCGGTAACTTCAGCAGTAAGTGTCTCTGGAACTGGAGGGTCTCCAGAGCTGAAAAAATGTGAGGTAAAAATAACTAGTAGGAACGGGATTGCCGCTTTAAAGCGGTAATCCAAGTGGCCATTTTTCCTCCCATTTTTATTTATTTGTTACATAGCATGTGTTTGTTACAAGCAGGGGGTCTCCATAGCTGAGGCCTATTAATTTCAGCTCTGTTGACCCCCTGCTTCCCGGAGATACAGACCTCCGTAGGAGGTGCCGGTAGCCGCTCCGCTCGGCATGCAGGGTTCACATAACAGCGGAGTTTCAAAGCTCCCGCGTCCTCTGGGCCAATTGGAAGCTGTGATGTATGTATGTCTTTATTTGTATAGCGCCATAAAATGTACATAGCGCTTCACAGTAGTAATACATGTCATATAAATAACAAATATAAATAACAGGTCATGGGAATAAGTGCTTCAGACATACTGTAAAAGTAACATTAAGGAAGAGGAGTCCCTGCTCCGAGGAGCTTACAATCTAATTGGTAGGTAGGGAGAACGTACAGAGACAGTAGGAGGGAATACTAGTAAGTGCGTCTGCAGGGGGCCGAGGTTTGTGTCATGTGTCCATGATTATCCAGTGCTATTCATATGCTTCTTTAAGCAGATGTGTCTTAAGGTGGGTCTTAAAGGTGGATAGCGAGGGGGCTAGTCGGGTATTGAGGGGAAGGGCATTCCAGAGGTGTGGGGCAGAAAGTGAGAAAGGTTTAAGGCGGGAGAGAGCTTTAGATACAAAGGGGGTAGTAAGAAGACTTCCTTGAGAAGAACGCAAGAGTCGTGATGGTGCATAGCGAGAAATTAGGGCTGAGATGTAATGAGGGGCAGAAGAATGTAAAGCTTTAAAAGTGAGCAGGAGAATTGAGTGTGAGATACGCGATTTAATCGGAAGCCAGGAGAGGGATTTCAGCAGGGGAGACGCTGAGACAGATTTAGGAAAGAGTAGAGTGATTCTGGCAGCAGTGTTTAGGATAGATTGTAGGGGAGACAGGTGAGAGGTAGGAAGGCCGGACAGCAGGAGGTTGCAGTAATCGAGACGTGAGAGAATGAGGGCCTGAGTCAGAGTTTTAGCAGTTGAGTAACAGAGGAAAGGGCGTATCTTTGTGATATTGCGGAGGAAAAAGCGACAAGTTTTAGAAACGTTTTGAATATGAGAGGAGAATGAGAGAGAGGAATCAAGTGTGACCCCTAGGCAGCGTGCTTGGGCTACTGGGTGAATGATCGTATTTCCAATAGCAATGTGGAAGGATGTAGTAGGGCCAGGTTTGGGAGGTAGTATAAGGAGCTCTGTTTTTGCCATGTTAAGTTTCAGTCGGCGGATGGCCATCCAGGATGATATTCCAGAGAGGCATTCAGAAACTTTGGTCTGTATAGCAGGTGTAAGGTCAGGGGTTGAAAGGTAAATTTGTGTGTCGTCAGCATAAAGGTGATATTTAAACCCAAAAGATGTGATTAGGTCACCTAGAGAGAGTGTGTAGAGAGAAAAGAGAAGGGGTCCCAGGACAGAGCCCTGGGGTACCCCCACAGAGAGATCAATAGAGGAGGAGGAGGTGTTAGCAAAAGAGACACTGAAGGTACGATGGGAGAGGTAAGAGGAGATGTCATCAGGTTCGGCTTCCTATTGGCCCTCGTGAAGTGGGAGCTTTAAACTTTGCCAAGATACTGGCACCCCCTTTTGAGGGAGCAGGGACTCCCCATAGATGAAATGAATGGGGTACAGCTCCGGAGACCCCCTGCTTCAAACCTATGTTAAATAATAATAATAAAAAAAAGCACACGAATTGCTCCTTTAAATGCAGTGTTCTGGAACCCAGGGTTGGCTGTTCCTTTATAGCAGTAGTGTTTTATTGGTAAACGGTTGGTCCCTATCCAATATGATAAGATGCCAGGTAGTGCACAGTTAACAGTACATGGTAGCTACTGCAACACTAACTGTGCGTTGCTGCACTTCTCACTGTGTTGAGAGGTGGGTAGTGTTTCTTTCATATTGTGAAACAATTACTTTAATGGGTGTCTTTTATTTTTCATGCTGAGTTTGTGATAAATAACGTCACCCCATACAAAATGTTCATATTGTACAATAACAAACTACATGAAATGAACTAGATTAAGTGTTACATGTTCTAAACGTCCCTATTAAATAAAGAGGCCACTTGTAATATACAAAATATGTAAGTCATTTACAAACAGAAAGGAGAAAATAACCAAAATAATTAACAAGAAATACTGAGTCACATTTTAAGATAAATAAGAACATGTCTTTCTTTTTCACATACTTCCTCAATGTCTATATTTAGCAAACTGAACACTGCACACACCACTCCTTGTGTTTATGTAATGTCATCCTACTGGCTCAAGACATATTCCAGCAGTACATTCATTTCCTACAATGTATATATTCTGATATAATGTACTTTGTGTATATTTTGACGTAATCAAAAGAAACCAAGTTCACGAGCTTGGGACATTTGAAATACGTATTTAACACAAGACAAGACGCACTGATGTAAACAGAAAAGGAGAGACTCAGAAGAAATAGGAGAACGGGAAAAGAGCGAGGGTATAGTGGAAAATGCTTAAAATAAATCAGCAAATAGAAGTACAGCTTAACCCCGTTATAGCTTATAGCGCGGTCCTCGGGGGCCACCCGCGACCTCCACGTTATAAACGGGGTCGCGGAATTTTTTTTTTTTGTGGTGGTACTGTGTCCGCCGGAGGGGGAAAGCTGAGAACTCTCCCAGCATTCCTGGGCCCGGTGGGTCAGCGGCAAAAGCACACAGCACTTACCTGGCATCTGGCAGCTCTTCTCCCTGTCTCTGCTTCCTGCTTCTGCTTTCGTCTTGCGAGAGCAAGCTCCCTTAAAGAGACAGTGTGTCTGTGTGTGTGTGTGTGTGTGTGTGTGTGTGTGTGTGTGTATTTGACTGTGTGAGACTGTGTGTGTGTGTGTGTCAGTGTGTCAATGTGTGTGTTTGCAGTGTGCTGTGAGTGTGTGCAGTGTGCTGAGTATGTGCAGTGTGCTTTGAGTGTGTGCAGTGTGCTGTAAATGTATGCAGTGTGCTGTGAGTGTGTGCTATGAGAGTGTGCTGTGTGTGTCAGTGTGTGTGTGTGCAGTGTGCTGAGTGTATGCAGTGTGCTGTGAGTGTATGCAGTGTGCTGTGAGTGTGCAGTGTGCTGTGAGTATATGCAGTGTGCTGTGAATGTGTGCAGTGTGCTTTCAGTGTGTGCAGTGTGCTGTGAGTGTGTGCAGTGTGCTGTGAGAGTGTGCAGTGTGCTGTGAGTGCATGCGGTGTGCTGTGAATGTATGCAGTGTGCAGTGAGTGTGTGCAGTGTGTGTGCAAAAAATAAATAAAAAAACTTTAACATTTTTTTTTTTTTTTAATTCGGGGTCCACGCTCAAACTGCGTTATAAGCGGATCCGCGTTATAGCGGATCGCGCTATAACGGGGTTGAGCTGTATCACTTGTGAGCACATTCACGTCTCAGACAGGTCTGCAACCCGGCCTTTCCCCATTATCTCTTAGCATACAGTGCTTCCA
Organism: Ascaphus truei; assembly: GCA_036426205.1. Classification (NCBI taxonomy): domain Eukaryota; kingdom Metazoa; phylum Chordata; class Amphibia; order Anura; family Ascaphidae; genus Ascaphus; species Ascaphus truei. The sequence goes on from CM071573.1 coordinate 66,505,961, forward strand.
CTGCAGCCAGGGATTCTGGGTAATGACATGTGCAGCCATGTAGCCCCTGGCTATATATATTTCTCTGCTCTAGTATTATAGGTCCTGGTAATAGCAGGCAGTGCTAGGGTTACACCCCTCTCCCACGGCCTAGCATGCAAGCTTCATCCTCCCTAAATTATATTGTTGCAGTTTCCAGGTGCCTGCCTCAAAACCGTTGGAGTCACATCCCTCCTGTGTAGGCTGACCATATTTCCTTTAGACAAAAACGGGACATTGGGATGTCAAAAACAAGACGGGGTTATGTAATATTCGGTATTTATGAAAAAGTAAGACGATAACAAAAGTTTTATATATCCTCACACCCCAGTACAGTGCATTTAGTTTATTGAGTCAGAAGCACAATGGGTTTCTAGTACAGGTGCGCCGACGAGTATTCTAAAACTTGCCTTAAACTTGCCTTGGAAAATCTGGGGCTATCACCAACAAAACCCAGGTACATGCTGGGTACATGCTGCAACATTTCAGTGACATTTCTGCAGAGAGTAATGGCCCATCGGATCAAATAAAAAAAGATTAAAAAAAAAAATGGCAATCCACCAGGGCCACACAAGTTGACACTAATTCCAGGGGACATTGTTTAAGGGGTCTCATCTGAAGTGACGATACTTTTTAAACCCAAAACCTGACACCTATAAGTATTTTTAAAATATTTTTTTAAAGTTAGACATAGGAGTCTGTATTCTTTGGGTGATTCTATTTTGTGGGAGTCACAGTGTGATTGTCACTGTGTGTTCAGCGAGTGCTGTGCAGCCAGAGTCCTCCGTTTCCCTTTATTGGTTCTCTGTGAGGAGGGTGGGATAAGGGGATAAAGAAAACACTTTATTATTTTTCATTGTTATCCTTTATTAAAATTGGCAACATATTTCGAGTGCGCAGTACAATAAGGTTGAAGGACGAAAAAACAATAAATATCACACATTAACATACCGTGTTACAGTAGGTTAAAGACGGGGCCCTGGCCCCAAAGAGCTTGCATGCAATTATAAGGAAAGGCAAGTATGGAAACAATTGCAAACTACCCCCATTCCAGAGCCCCTACAAGAAATTCAACTCGTAACTCATTTTCCAAAAATATTAAAGCATGTGAAACATTTTCTATTAGCACGGTGGGTTTCTTTGGAAGTCCAGTAGTCATGTTATCACGTTATTTTGGTTTTGCCTGGCTCTATGTTGGATTGCCTTTTTTTTTTTTTAAATGGCAGATTCTGACGTTTCTGAGCCATATCTATCAAGCGCACAAATTGTGCAACTGTCTCTAAATAAGTGCAATTTCATCAATTTTGAGTCTTGCAGTCACTTTGCGTCATCAATGTATCAAGGTGCTGCTTTGTCCAATATTACTTCCGCTTGATAAAAAAGTCCTCCTTGCGCTGGATCACCTTGGTGTTGCTGGCGTTATTCTCCCAATTGATATATGGAAAATGAAACAACAAGCAAAATGGAATTATACAGGTGGTCCATAATGTCTATTTTGGTGAGTGTGTGTGGTGATCCCCACCCTTCCACATTCCCCCCTTCCTCATTTTGACCATAAACATCCCTCGGGCACATACTCTTCCCTCCCCTCCCATTCCCAAACCAATTAGCAACCCTCCTCTGGCCCATGAGACACACCCCCCCTCCCACAGCCATGGACCCCCTCACCAGGGCCGTAACAGCGGGACTGGTCCCTCACACCGGACTTTTTAACAGGCGCCTCCGTGACCGTTAGTCGGAGGGCCAATCCATGGGCACGTTAGTTGGGCCACCTCCCTTGACTAGGTCATGAGCAGACGAGCCAAAGCCATGTACATAGTCAACGGATTGTAAGCCTTTAAGGGCACGCGCAAAGGAGGGTTCACACGTGAACCAGGTCCCCTTCTCCCTGACCCCCACCCTCGCCCCACTCTCCCACTCACGCCCCCCATACGGTCTAATGCCCTGTCGTGCGGCTTCCTGAGGGGACACTCGATAGAACCCGCCGGCACTCGGAGGGTGAGGGCCATGCGGAGCGCTTCGGCGTCCGGAGGTTCCCGGCGGAGTCCATGCAGGGCGCCGCATCTTGTGAGAGTTGTGCGCATGCCAGTGAGAGCTCCGGCGGCCGGACCAGGTCGCATGTCGCGCGCACAAGCGGTGAACGCCTACCTACCAGGGAAGGCTCTTGCGACGGGACTACGATCCCTGGAGCCTTGGGGGACCCATCTTTGCACGACAGGGAGCCAGCAATATGGCTACAGCGGTCCCTGTTGCAGGGAATGATACATTCGCGCGCTGGAGAAGACAGTCAGTCAGGACCAGGAAAGCTAGGGGAATGAGGTGAGGTCACGGGGTCTGTGACCCACTGCATTAGGCCAGCAGTGCCCCTAGCCCCATTAGGTCCTGAGCCCACACAGCTTGGGTGCTACGCGGGACAGGCCCCTAGGTTAGGGACCTGCCTCCTTAGTAACAGTGTTAGTATAGGGGACCACAGCGGGAGCTGCGCTCCCCAGAGAAGCGGCTAATGGGCTCAAGCCTACGCCCCAAAGAGACCAAAGACTAATATCTCCAGGGTGAGATCGCCCTGGCGGACCCTCGTGCAGGGAAGGGCGGCTCACAGCGGGGATCACGCAAGTGGCGGATCCTTTCGAAGTTGGCTGTCAGGCCCAGTGCAGGAGCACTCGGCAGTACCTTCATAAGGGTCACACAACAAATCACCTATATATATATTCTCACATAGTGGGCAGCGCTGACCACGGTGACAAAGGGGTTAGACTGTGACACGGCTGTGTGTATGCACAGTGGTAGGGGCAATTACACTCCTAGTGGAGTGAATGGCTGGGGACTATGGTAAATGGGTGGATTTACCCCCTAGGGGGGAGCTAGCTCGTTACAAGTACTGCATAGTGGTTTGCTGTAAGTTGTGTTACCTGGTATGCATGTATCCTGCCTATATATAAAACTGTTATATATGTAAAGCGGTATCCCCCCACCCAATCGATATATAGTGTGGGTGCGTAGAACATACGGTGTTACTGGCACCGGACCACACTAATTCGAGCAAAATCCCGGTATGTAACCTGGCTGATACCTGGAATGCGCCACTCCTCAACCCTCTGGACAAGCCCCGTGCATTTGCCTTCACCACCTGGGTCATGTCTGGCTGACGGGCGGCTGATTGTTAAAATGATAATGATTAGGATTTACTAGGCTGCAATGCTTCGCGTGTCTACACAGATGGCATAAATTCATGAATTGTAATGCAGTAGATATAATATGTACGTGCAGTATTTGCAGCGCTGTCGGGAATAAAATTCCTTCAATCCCTGCCTGGAAAATACTCAATGCACTCGGGCCAGAAGAAAACAGTCACAACCCTCAATACACCCCCGGGTATACCCGATTCGTGGTACTAGCCAAGCCGAATAAAGGTGTCACCAGTGTTACCAGTTGGTGCATATACTGCAGGCTCACAGGGATGCGAGCCTCCGCTAGTTAGAGCCTAGGGTGGATCCCGGTGGAACGGTCTTGGTTTCACCCTGCGCCTCCACCATTTAGGATCTATGGAAATGTAGAATGACCCTAACTAGGAACCCACCCAGAACCACATACACCAGTATTATGGATAACAGTTTACTGATGCAATAATGATCACTCTTACAAACATTATAGCTCAAACATCACACTCACCCTAACATGTGTCCTCTTAGAGGTAGACACTACTGTAGCGTCGCACGGAGGAGCTTTCCCAACCCACCAGGTGATCCCCCCAGTGTCCCCATAGAAACCCCACCCAATGTCCCGCACTCTTGCAGAGAGGCATAGGGGACTGCGCCCCAGTCACTATTATACTAAGGCCCGTGGTGCACTTGTATATGATAGTACCGTGCCGAGAACTTCGGTGCCGGAGCAGCAACAACTTCCACAACGGATCAGTCGTTTCTGGATCCCGTCTGATCCGGTCGGTCCGAATTGAATTCCTTGCTTGGGTCCTCCAGGGGCGATCCCACCTGAAGATTAGTCTTTGTCTTGAGCACCGATTGGGCCCAAATCTCTTTAGAAGCGCAGCATCCGCTGATCCTATCATAAACCTGGCACTACATGAACCGGTCCTAACCTAGGGCCTGTCCCTGTAGCACCACAAAACTGGGGAGTGAGGACCTACCTGGGACCTCAAGTAGGGGTTAACTTGCCTATCTCGTCCCCCCTAGCTCTTCCGCGTCCCGACTCTAGGCCAACTAGTACCATGCAAGTAACGCACCCTTCTTGGTACGTGCGCAACCGTGCTGCACAAAACACTGTGCCTGCCTGTCAACCTCACAGCCACTTGATGCAGCTGGTGACTCTGACAAAGAAGCACTCACTAAGGGCAGGTCCCTAACTGTTGGCCGTCCCTATTCAAACCACTAACACTGTGTGGGGAGTTGGGGGCATAGGCCTGGGAAGAGGGGTGGCGGGAACCTTACTGCGACTGCATAGGAGCTTCACTCGCTCCCTGCACCCTTCCTTCCCCTTCGCTGCGACTAGGCATCCAAGAACTGACTGCGTGAGCTGCAAGCCCAAACACAAATTTCATGTCCTCCTTTCTCCTGGTTAGATCCTTTGTTCCCTCATTTGGCCACACAAGGCACCGTGTGTGGTGGCTGGCCCTAAGCCGGTCATGGGCGTTGTAGTCCCTGGTGGGGCTGCAATTCCATTGGGGCCGCCTTGTGAGTCCGCTCCTTCCCGCGTCCTGGCGCGAACCCTAATGGCCGCCGCCAACCCCTTCCTGCTGTGGTCCACTGCAGATACGCAACTTTCCCGGGCTCTAGGGTACCTTCCTGCGCATGCGCGACTCTGGCGGGCCGCCGGGGTCCTTACCTGCGCATGACGCGAACTGGCGCAACGGCGGCGCCCTCAACCGCCCGTCTCCGGGAGCGCGCGTGAGCCCTGTGACGATGCGTCCCGGCCAGCCCCCGAGCCGGGGCCATGACCGCCCCAACCCCTAGGATCGTCCGCGCGGGCACGCCATTGAGCCGGCGCACCACTATCAGTCAGCAAGGTGAGGGGGGTGTGCTGACAGGCTGGGGAGACCTGGCTACACTACCATCTCAGGTATGTACTTATTGCAATGTGGGTCCTGTGTAGGCAACCTTCTAATGCCTAGAAACCCCTAACAGGTTGGAGGCGCCTTGGCAAACTAAAGATTCGCCGAGGACATCACCCCAGGTTCCAACAAGCGGAGCTCAGGCCTCTTGTGACAACCTACACGTATACGCAACCACACCTGGTAACACATAGGTTCACCCCTCACACACACTTATCTGGCCTTGGGTATGGGGAATACCGTTATACAAGGTCAATGGTTGCCTGAATCAGTGTATTTTTATCAAGCCAAAACAGGAAACCAACATTGTCAGTTCATAAATGAGACCTTTATCGGTCTATCTATCAATGTAGAAAACAGGGAAGAAAACGAAAGCACCAATCCAGCTGTAGAATATCAATAACAACCAACAGGGATACGTACCAAAAATAAGCATTTAATAGGAATCCAGCAAAGTAAACACAAAACACCTACGCGGTTCGGACCTCTACAGTCCTTATCAACGGTGAATACAACCAAAGTTATGAGCGACATTTATAACTCACTTAACAAGCATGTAGCCCCAATGCGGAGCATATCCAAATACGTCACGCGGGTCGCGTAGATGACCTCGACCGTGACAACGTTGGTCGCGTGTTACGCTGCATAATGCGTGCCCTGGTAGTCGCGTCATGCGCGAAGGAGATGGTGAGAATCATTTGCAACTCGCATGAACACATGCAACCCGTATGCAGTGCCTCCACTCCTTGAAAAAAAATAGCGTGATGACGTCACTCCGTTACAGGAAGACTTGACCACAAATGTCAAATGCTAGGCGTAGCTAAGCAACAGAGCCCGTGCGTCACTGGAGCATGTTATACAACAACAAACACATCTGTTATTAAACATAAACAAAAAAACATATTATAGTAAAAACCTCCAATGAGAAAAGCATAATAATGGATAAACCAATAAAAAATAAATATAAAAACATTAGAAGTAACCTATGATAACAGTGTTTCAAGATCCTCATAGTTAGGTTGTTGATATTGTAAGGGTAAGTGAGAATCTTATAGATAACAATGATATACATAAAGCGTAAGCTCCACAGCCCAGAAGATAATGAAAACAGGAGACCTTCTTTACAATGTCTACATAATGAATCTAACAATCGTAATACACTTAAGCAATAGTCGATCTTAATACATACGACAGGAAAATATGTCTACGGCAATAGCTAGGGTATCAAACAGAAGAGTACAATATCCAATCTAGTTTAATCATAAGGGATAGAACGTGTTTGTAAAAGTGATATCCAATATAGTTCTCATATCTGTTTAAGATACCTGTCTATATGCCGAACCATCTGATGGAAATTCATATATGTTCAATGACCTGAAACACACAATTCTGAGTCTCCCATGTTACAATGACTAAAATGTTGAGAACGGGATGACTCAAAATTCTTTTTGATAATTATCTGGTGCTCGAGTATACGGACTTTCAAGGTCTACAGTCCTACCATGTACTGTTTACGGCAACCGCACTTAACAAGTATACCACAAAATTGGTAACACACAATTGATAAATGATTCACATAATATTTTTTACCATTTTAAAAGAAACGAAATCTTTTTGATATCCATATGTTTGCCAAATTTTTACATTTTGAACATAGCGTTACCCTTGGGAAATTCTTGATCACTGATTTAATCTGAAGAACAAGCTGAATCAGATCAACAAAGTCGCAAGGTTTTAGCTTTGATGAATTACTATCTAGTGACCCTCTCTATCAATATTTTGTTAATAAAGGATCTTGCTGCTAACACTCCCCACGTGTTTGTGAATGGATTCTCTATGTTTTAGATTGAGTTAATGTTGAGTAACAAAATATGGAAATTGGAAAAGATTGTTGCTCTTAATTTGCACTCTTTTAGCAACAAACGATCTATCCAAATTTCTCAACCTCCCTGAGTGTTTGTTTGAGTATCGTCTTATTGGATAACTCTCGCCTTCAAAACGCTCCATCAGCTCCTCGGCATTGTTTTGCAAAGTCTTATGTTAATAAAGATGGTTGTTTTGTTTTGATAACATGCTCCAGGGACGCACGGGCTCTGTTGCAGCTACGCTTAGCATTTGACCGTTTTGGTCACATGTCTGTGACGGAGTGACGTCATGCGCTTATTTTTTCAAGGAGTGGGAGGCACTAGCATCGGGTGCATGTGGTTCATGCACGTGCAGTGATTCTCCCATCTCCTTCGCGCATGACGCGACAACCAGGGCACGCATTATGCAGCGAAACAGCGACCATACGTCACGGGTCAAGAGGTCATCTACGCGACCGCGTGACGTATGCGGATATGCTCCGCGATGGGCTAACTGCTTGTTAAGTGAGTATAAAGGTCGCTCCATAAACTTATGGTTGTTCACCTTGATAAAGGACTGTAGAGGTCCGAAACGCGTAGGTGGTTTGTTACTTTGCCTGGATCCTATTAAATAGCTTTTATTTTGGTACGTATCCCTGTTGGTGTTATTGCTATTCTACAGCTGGACTTGGTGCTTCGTTTTTCTTCCCTGTCTACATTCTGAGTACCGCATACGGATGCGCCAGTCAACCCTGGACACTGGAACCCAACTGGACTTACTACTTATGGTGGATGAAGATTCCCAAGTGAGTTAGTTCGTTCCATTTTGCCCTATTAACAATACAGTTTGTAATAGGATGTTTCTTCTACCGGTCAACCTGCTGGTGTCATTGACATTTCCTAATACCTGGTCTGTGGGATTGTTCCACTACCGGGCTACATTCCTAGAGACACTATACATATATTCATTCAAGGGTTGTTTTCCGTTATTCACTCAAGTGGCTCAAGTATTGTCGCGAGAGCACCACACATTTTTTTGTTGATACTATCTATCAATGTATCTATCTCCCTTTTGGGAGTGTTTCTAATCTTTTTTGGGGAGATATTAGTTTGGTATCCTAAAACATGGCCGGGCTGGGGGTGTACTGGAGAGAGATGAGAAAATACTAGTTCTATGTATATAGCAAATCTATACAAAAAGTAAAGATATATTAAATATGTATATTATAATATTATGTTGATTTATTTTGTTTCGTAGGCAACGTTTAAAAGTTAGTACAAAAATCTCACTCTATATTTAAAGGCTCTATCAGCTGCCACAATTCCAAGGTTACATTTAAGGTAGGTAATCCCTGTAAGACAAAAACATTACACTATACAAAGCCCAGATGTTTATATTAGTTTCATACTTTTTTTTTGGACAAGAAACTATGATGATGTCTTGCTAGTGTCTGCAAAGATAAAAATCTGAACATGTCGCCAGTATTCCACTAATAAACAACCTTAACCAAATTAAAAAGGCATTAAAAATATTAACATTGTATTGCATCTGCGGCCTGACCGCCCCAGTGTTAAATTAATTAATTTCAGCCATTTTAATATGCAAATTAACCTTGAATACATAAATTTTTAGTTCCAATCCATTTTAAAACCTACAACCCCCAAAAATTAAAAACAAATCGAATTTTTCCCTAAAGCTTGAGATGTAGAATTAACCTGTATGCCATGCAGGCACCTCGACCAGATGAAGACGTTAAGCAGCTTGTATAGCCAACCTCAGGCTAAGGAAAAAAGTGTGTGTGTGCCGAGCATGCGCATTTTAAGTGAAACGTCTTTGTCTTTTGTCACAGAAATTGTATTTGTGATGTGATGTTTTATTAAAAATCAAAACACAATTTCAATGCCAAAACGCAAAGAAGTTTGTCTTATAACACGTATTTTAGCTATTTGCACTTCTAATTTATATATTTATATATCTGGGCCTCCGCTAACTGGGAGCCTGGGGTAACATATGATCATCAGCAAGCACCTCCAATTGTAACGTGTTTCCCAGGCCCTTCTGATCCTGACCCTATATGTGGAAAACTGGCCCCGTTACAGGTCAGTTGTGTGGTGCACCTGCTGGCTCACAGGATTTCCTTAGTCTCCCCGCTCCATGGTATGGGGATTTCACCAGGGATGGCTGTGAGGTAGTGTTGAGTTCTACTCCCAGTTGTACAGCACCTCCATTCTTTCCAGGTCTCCCACGACAGCACGGGGAGAGTATCTGGAAGAGGAACCCCTGGGTGCAACTTCTCCTGATTAACTCCGTCTCAGGCAAGAAAGGCTCTTTGAACAATGGGCATCTTATTGAACATCATCCACGGCAGCACTGCCGATCAATTGGCCGGTACTTAGCCGCCAACATCAGATAGTTGCCCCATCAAGGAACAGTTCCCTCGGACTCTGTAATAGAGACAGGATATCCTCTGCCACCTCTCCCCTTACGGGAGGGCCACCATCTGTGCCAGAGCCCGGGAACAGTGCGGGGGTCAGCTTGTCACACTCTGCAACGACACTTTAACTTCACCTTCTTGCCACGCAAGAGAACCTGCAGTCAGACAGAGCAGAAACACTTGACTAGCACTGAACTGAACAACTAACTTTAGGAAGTGATGCGTTTATATAGCTCCAGAAAACCCACCCCTATGTCACTGTTAGTGGACACAGGGCATGCTATCTACTTCCTTTGCCTACAAATACACCTCACAAGGGGGTGAGGCCAATCCTCATGGATAACTTCTGGCAAACATGCCCTCTTAACAGGGATTTCTGCACAAAAGGAGAGAGGCATGTAACCCCAAAATTACACAGGGCTACAATAGTAACTGTGAATTCCGTTGTGTGTGTGTGTGTGTGTGTGTATGTGTGTGTGTCTGTGTGTGACAGTCAGTGTGAGGTGTCTCTGTGTGTTGTTGTGTGTGTGTGTCAGTAAAATCGTGGTGTGTGTGTGTGTGTGTGTGTGTGTTGTGTCAGTCAGTGTATGTGTGTGTATTAGTCAGTGTGTGCGTGTGTGTCAGTCAGTGTGTGTGTCAGTATGTGGTGGGTCAGTGGGTCAGTCAAGTGTGTGTGTGTGTCAGTCAGTGTATGTGTGTCTGTCAGTGTGTGAGTGTCAGTCAGGTGTGTGTGTAGCGTTGTCAGTCAGTGTGTTGTGTGTGTCAGTCCATTTGGGTGTTGTGTACAGTCAGTGTGTGTGTGAGTGTCAGTCAGTGTGTGTGTAGCGTGTCAGTAAGTGTGTGTGGTGTGTGTGTGTGTGTGTTGTGTGTGGTGTGTGTGTGTGTGGTGTGTGTGTGTGTTGTGTGTTGTGATGGTGTGTGGTGTGTGTGTGTGGGGTGTGTGTGTGGTGTTGTGTCAGTTGTCAGTCAGTGTGTGTGAGTGAGTGTGTCAGTCAGTGTCTTTCCTCTCTCTCCCTCGACGTCACTGATGGCCTCTTCTGCCAGCAGTGACGTCACTTCCGTTATGGAATTTTGTTACAACAAAAGGGATTTTTCCTATCAAAACTCTGTAGGTGCCAGCAAAGAAGTTTCACTTCAAAAATGAGCCAGCAACCAACCAAAACTTGCTGTAAGCTATTGTCCTCCTCTTTGCTATACTGTAAAATGATCCAAAGGGTTTATCCTGAGCCTGTACCACAGACATGGTTTTAGGACAAAACGCAAGTAGCACCTTATTGAATAAAAGGCAATACATGGAAACTAAGGCCTCGTCCAGTGTGATGCTGAGGGGGCTCGCGCACACTCGCCTCAACACGATGAAATATATTGCTACAATGTGTTTGTCCAGCGTGAGCGCGCGCGCGCATGTGAGAACACGGCACTCAGCTGCTTGGCGAGACAAATCAATTTGGTTTGCCGCTCGCTTGCTCGTCACGTGAGTGCTTCGCTCAATGAGGGCGAACCTGCACCGTAACATCATGACCGTACCCCCGCGACACGTCTCCCTACGTGCGCAACCAGGAGCCCACAAATCAAAAAACGTCACGGAGCTAAAGTGCTAGCGCCCTCGCAGTCACCCTGGCCGCAGCCTAAGACATCGAGCTTAGAAAAGTTGGGGCATACCCATAAAAACCATATAAGCACAAAAAGCAGACTTGCATATGTTCCATGCTCATAATCTGCTATTACAACGTTCTCAGAATTTAGCAAAAGCGAAGATCTATGTATTTCAAAAGATATTTCAAAATATGAAATAGCCACTGGATGAAGTGTGATGGTATTACTAGGTATAGGGTAGCATTACTTTTTATAGTTACAAATTTATATTTCAACTTTGTATTGAAGTCAAATGGATTTGTTTTAAATAGGTCAGACCAGTGGAAATAGCCCAATTACCTAAAAATGCCAGATTGTCTTGCAGTTTTGTCTACAAAACGTTTCAAAATTTAGTTTCTAGTTTAATAAACACCGAGATAAATGAGATTTTTATAGGTAGTGTTAGGACCTGCATACTGGTCATGCCGTGAAGTGGCTGCAGGCTTATACAGGCATACGTCTCGCTATATGGTCCTTCACTTTACGGACACTCGCTAGTACGGACATATTTACAATAGCACCATTCCCCTGAACAGCAATACCGTCTCACTACCTCTACCGATGTGAAAAAAGGTAGTGCTTCACTTTAAGTACATTTTCAGACTAATGGCCCATCGGATTAACAGCGGGGGTCCCTGGCAGTTCCATTCAAACTGAATGGCACTGCCAGGGACCCCTGCTTTGTTACACACACACACTGACTGACACACACACACACACTGACTGACACACACACACACTGACTGACACGCATACACACACACACTGACTGACACTCACACACTGACAGACACACATACACTGACTGACACACACACACATTGACTGACACACTGACACACACACACAGACTGACTGACACACACTGACTGACACACACGCACACACTGACAGACACACACTCACACTGACTGACACACACACACACACACACACACACACACACACTTACTGACACACACACAAACACACACAGAGACACACACACTGACTGTCACACACAGACACACACATACACACACACACACACACACACACGGAATTCACAGTTACTATTGTAGCCCTGTGTAATTTTGGGGTTACATGCCTCTCTCCTTTTGTGCAGAAATCCCTGTTAAGAGGGCAGGTTTGCCAGAAGTTATCATGAGGATTGGCCTCACCCCCTTGTGAGGTGTATTATGTAGCAAAGGAAGTGATAGCATGCCCTGTGTCCACTAACAGTGACATAGGGGTGGGTTTTCTGGAGCTATATAATACGCATCACTTCCTAAAGTTAGTTGTTCAGTTCAGTGCTAGTCAAGTGTTCTGCTCTGTCTGACTGCAGGTTCTCTGCAGTGCAAGAGTGAAGTTCAAGTGTCAGTTGCAGAGTGTGACAAGCTGACCCCGCACTGTGTCAGGGCTCTGGCACAGATGGTGGCCCTCCCGTAGGGGAGAGGTGGCAGAGATATCCCTGTCTCTATTACAGAGTCCGGAGGGAACTTCCTTGATGGGGCAACTATGCTGATGTGCGGCTAAGTACCGGCCGCTATGATAGGCAGTCTGCCGTGGATGATGTCAATAAAGATGCCCATGGTTCAAAGAGCCTTCTTGCCTGAGACTGGAGTTAATCAGGGAGAAGTTGCACCCAGGGGTTCTCTTCCAGATACTCCTCCCTGCTGTCGTGGGGACCTGGAAGAGATGGAGGCGCTGTACCAACTGGGAGTAGAACTCAACACTACCTCACGAGCCAGTCCTGGTGAAATCCCCAATACCATGGAGCGGGAGACTAAGGAGTCCTGTGAGCCAGCAGGTGCACCACACAACATGACCTGTAACGGGGGCCAGTTTTCACATATAGGGGTCAGGATCAGAAGGGCCCTGGGAAACACCGTTACAATTGGAGGTGCTGCTGAGATCATATTGTTACCCCAGGCTCCCAGTTAGCGGAGGCCCAGATATATAATATATAAATATAGAAGTGCAAATAGCTAAAATACGTGTTATAAGACAAACTTCTTTGCGTTTTGGCATTGAAATTGTGTTTTGATTTTTAATTAAAAACATCACCATCACAAATACAATTTCTGTGACAAAAGACAAAGACGTTTCACTTAAAATGCGCATGCTCGGCACACACACACTTTTTTTCCTTAGCCTGAGGTTGGCTATACAAGCTGCTTAACGTCTTCACTGTCGGAGGTGCCTGCAATGCATTACAGGGTTAATTCTACAGGCTCAAGCTTTAGGGAAAATTCGATTTGTTTTTAATTTTTGGGGTTGTAGGTTTTAAAATGGATTTGGAAGCTAAAAATGTTATGTATTCAGAGAGTTAATTTGCATAGTAAAATGGCTGAAATTAATTAATTTAACACTGGGGCAGGTCAGCCGCAATGCATACAATGTTAATAATTTTTTAATGCCTTTTTATTTGGTTAAGGTTGTTTAAAGTTGGAATAACTGGCGACATGTTCAGATTTTTATCTTTGCAGACACTAGCAAGACATCATTCATAGTCTTGTCCAAAAAAAAAGGATGAGACTAATATAAACATCTTGCTTCTGTATAGTGTATGTTTTGTCTTACAGGGATTACTCTACCTTAAATGTAACCTTGGAATTGTGCAGCTGATAGAGCTTTAAATACTAGAGTGAGATTTTTGTACTAACTATTTAAAAGTTGCCTACGAAAATTAATGATTATAATATACATATTTATATCTTTACTTTTTGTATAGATTGCTATATACATAGACAGTATTTCTCATCTCTCTCCAGTACACCCCAGCCCGGCCATGTTTTAGGGATAACAAACTAATGGATCTCCCCAAAAAAAAGATTAGAAACACTCCCAAAAGGGAGATAGATACATTGATAGATAGTATCAAAAAAATGTGTGTGGTGCTCTCAAGACAATACTTGAGCCACTTGAGTGAATAACCGGAAAACAACCCTTGAATGAATATAGGTAGTATAGTGTCCTCTAGGCATGTAGCCCGGTAGTGGAACAATCCCACAGACCAGGTATTAGGAAATGTCAATGACACCAGCAGGTTGACCGGTAGAAGAAACATCCTATTACAAACTGTATTGTTAATAGGGCAAAATGGAACGAACTAACTCACTTGGGAATCTTCATCCACCATAAGTAGTAAGTCCAGTTGGGTTCCAGTGTCCAGGGTTGACTGGCGCATCCGTATGCGGTACTCAGAATGTAGACAGGGAAGAAAAACGAAGCACCCAAGTCCAGCTGTAGAATAGCAATAACACCAACAGGGATACGTACCAAAATAAGCTATTTAATAGGATCCAGGCAAAGTAACAAACACACCTACGCGTTTCGGACCTCTACAGTCCTTTATCAAGGTGAATACAACCATAAGTTTATGGAGCGACTTTATACTCACTTAACAAGCATGTAGCCCATCGGCGGAGCATATCCGCATACGTCACGCGGGTCGCGTAGATGACCTCTTGACCCGTGACGTATGGTCGCGTTTACGCTGCAATAATGCGTGCCCTGGTTGTCGCGTCATGCGCGAAGGAGATGGGAGAATCACTGCACGTGCATGAACCACATGCACCCGATGCTAGTGCCTCCCACTCCTTGAAAAAAAAGCGCATGACGTCACTGCCGTCACAGACATGTGACCAAAAAGGTCAAATCTAAACGTAGCTGCAACAGAGCCCGTGCGTCCCTGGAGCATGTTATCAAAACAAAACAACCATCTTTATTAACATAAGACTTTGCAAAACAATACCGAGGAGCTGATGGAGCGTTTTGAAGGCGAGAGTTATCTCAAAAGACGATCCTCAAACAAACACTCAGGGAGGTGTAGAAATTTGCGTATAGATCTGTTTGTTGCTAAAAGCGTGCAAAGCTAAGAGCAAAAAATCTTTCCAATTTCCATATTTTGTTACTCAACATAACCTCATCTAAAAACATAGAGAATCCATTCACAAACACTGGGGAGTGTTAGCAGCAGATCATTTATTACAAAATATATACGAGAGGGTCCTAGATAGTAATTCACAAAGCTAAAACCATTGCGACTTTTGATCTCAGCTTTGTTCCTCAGATTAAATCAGTGATCAAGAATTTCCCAAGGGTAACGCTGCATGTTCAAAATGTAAAATTTGGCAAACATATGGATATCAAAAAAGATTTCGTTTCTTTTAAAACTGGTAAAAATATTATGTGAATCATTTATCATTGTGATACCAATTTTGTGTATAACTTGTTAAGTTGCGGTTGCGTAAACAGTACATTGGTAGGACTGTAAGACACTTGAAAGTCCGTATACTCGAGCACCTAGATTAATTATCAAAAAGATTTGAGTCATCCCGATTCTCAACATTTTAGTCATTGTAACATGGGAGACTCAGATAATTTGTGTGTTTCAGGTATTGAACATAATTATTATCCGATCAGAGGTGGCAATAGACTAGGTATCTTAAACAGAAGAGAACTATATTGGATATTCACTTTACAAACACGTATCCCTTATGGATTAAACTCAGATTGGGATATTGGTACTCTTCTGTTTGATACCTAGCTTTGCGTAGACACTATTTTCCTGTGTATGATTAATGACTATATGCTTAAGATGTATTAGATTGTTTAGATTCATTATGTAGACATTGTAAGAAGGTCTCTGTTTTCATTATCTCTCTGGGCTGTGGAGCTTACACTTTATGTATATCAATTTGTTATTATAAGATGTCTCCACTTACCCTTACAATATCAACAACCTAACTATGAGGATCTTGAAAACAACTGTTATCATAGGTTTACTTCTAATGTTTTTAATTTATTTCTTTATGGTTTTATTATTATTATGCTTTTCCTCATTAGGAGTGTTTTTATATATATATTTTTTTTGTTTATGTTAATAAAGATGTGTTTGTTTTGTATAACATGCTCCAGGACGCACTGGGCTCTGTTGCCTAGCTACGCTTAGCATTTGACCTTTTTGGTCACATGTCTGTGACGGAGTGACGTCATGCGCTATTTTTTCAAGGAGTGGGAGGCACTAGCATCGGGTGCATGTGTTCATGCGCGTGCAGTGATTCTCCCATCTCCTTCGCGCATGACGCGACTACCAGGGCACGCATTATGCAGCGTAACCACGCGACCATACGTCACGGGTCAGAGGTCATCTACGCGACCCGCGTGACGTATGCGGATATGCTCCGCGATTGGGCTACATGCTTGTTAAGTGAGTATAAATGTCGCTCCATAACTTATGGTTGTATTCACCTTGATAAAGGACTGTAGAGGTCCGAAACGCGTAGGTGTGTTTGTTACTTTGCCTGGATCCTATTAAATAGCTTATTTTTGGT
Source organism: Ascaphus truei (assembly GCA_036426205.1). Classification (NCBI taxonomy): domain Eukaryota; kingdom Metazoa; phylum Chordata; class Amphibia; order Anura; family Ascaphidae; genus Ascaphus; species Ascaphus truei. The sequence goes on from CM071573.1 coordinate 66,522,276, forward strand.
ACGTATCCCTGTTGGTGTTATTGCTATTCTACAGCTGGACTTGGTGCTTCGTTTTTCTTCCCTGTTCTACATTGATAGATAGACCTGATGAAGGTTCATTTATGAACTGAAATGTTGGTTTTCCTGTTGTGGCTTTGATAAAATACACTGCTTCAGGCAACCATTGATCCTTGTATAACGGGTATTCCCCCTACCCCAAGCACAGATATAGTGTGTGTGAGGGGGAACCTATGTGTTACCAGGTGTGGTGCGTATACGTGTAGGTTCACAAGAGGCCTGAGCCTCCGCTTGTTGGGAACCTGGGGTGAGTCCTTCGGATCGATCTAGTTTGCAGCGCCTCCACCTGTGTAGGGTTCTAGGAATGTAGAAGGTTGCCTACACAGGACCCACATATGCAATAAGTACATACACTGAGATGTAAGTGTAGCCAGGTCTCCCCAGCCTGTCAGCACCCCCCTCACCTTGCTGACGATCGTGGGTGCAGCCGAGTCAAATGGCGGCCCCGCGCGGCGATCGCAGGGGTGAGGGCGGTCAGGCCCCGGCTCGGGGGTTGCCGGGGACGCATGCGTCACAGGGCTCCCGGCGCTCCCGGAGCCGGGCGGTGAGGGCGCCGCCACGTTGCGCCAGTTCGCGCATGCGCAGTAAGCCCCCGGCGGCCCGCCAGAGTCGCGCATGCGCAGAAGGTACCCTAGAGCCAGGGAACAGTTGCGTGACTGCAGGGACCATACAGGAGAGGTTGCGGCGGCCATTAGGGATTCGCGCAGGCGCAGGGAAGGCGCGCACGCGGCCCCAATGTAATTGCAGCCTCCACGGGACTACAACTCCCATGAGGCTTAGGGCCAAGCACACCAGGTGCCTTAGTGTGGCCAATGAGGGCCAAGGATCTCTAGAGGGAGAAAGGAGATACATTGTTTGGGCTTGCAGCTACGCAGTCAGTTGGAGCAGCGCAGCAGAAGGGGAAGGAAGGGTGCAGGGAGCGAGTGAAGCTCCTGCATCGCGTAAGGTCCCCCCTCTCCCAGGTAGGCCCCAACTCCCCACCAGGTTAGTGGGTAATTGATAGGGACGGCCCCAGTTAGGGACTCTGCCCTTAGTGAGTGCTGTCTTGTCAGAGTCACAGCTATCAGTGCTGTGAGGTCTGACAGGCAGGCACAGTGTTTGTGCAGCACGGTTGCTGCACGTACCAAGTAAGTGGCCGTGCGTTACTGCAGGTACTAGTTGGCTAGAGTCAGGACCGGGAAGAGCTAGGGGGGCGAGATAGGCCAGTTAACCCCTTAGGTCCCAGGTAGGTCCTCACTCCCCAGTTTGTGGTGCTACAGGGACAGGCCCTAGGTTAGGGACCGTGTCATGTAGTGCCAGTGTTAGATAGGGATCAGCGGATGCTGCGCTTCCTGAAAAGAGATTTGGGCCCAAGTCGGTGCTCAAAGACAAAGACTATCTTCAGGGTGGGATCGCCCCTGGCGGACCCAAGCAAGGATTCACCGGACCGGATCAGACGGGATCCAGAACGACTGATCCTTTGTGAAGTTGTTGCTGCTCCGAGCACCGAAGTGCTCGGCAGGTACTATACATATACAAGTGCACCAACGGGCCCTTAGTATAATAGTGACTGCGCAGTCACCTATTGCCTCTCTGCAAGAGTGCGGGACATTGGGTGGGGTTTCTATGGACACTGGGTGGGATCACCTGGTGTTGGGAAAGCGTCCTGTGCGACGCAGTAGTGTCTCCTCTAGAGAGGACACATGTTATTGAGTGTGATGTTATGAGCATAATTGTTATGTAAGAGTTATCATTTATTCATTCAGTAAACCTGTTATCCATAATACTGGTGTATGTGGTTTCTGGGTGGGTTCCTATGTTAGGGTCATTCTACATTTCCATAGAATCCTACATAGGTGGAGGCGCTGAAACCAAGACCGTTCCAGAGGATTCACCCTAGGCTCTCACTAGCGGAGGCTCAGGCCTCCTGTGAGCCTGCAGGTATATGCACCACACCTGGTACACTGGTGACACACTTTATTCGAGCTTGGCTAGTCCCACGAATTCGGGTATACCCGGGTGTATTGAGGTTTGTGACTGTTTTCTGCCCGAGTGCATTGAGGTATTTTCCAGGCAGGGATTGAAGCATTTTATTCCCGCTGGCTGCAATACTGCACAGTATATATATATATACTGCATTACAATTCATGAATTTATGCCATCTGGTAGACACGCGAAGCATTGCAGCCTATTAAATCCTAATCATTATCATTTAACAGATCAGCCGCCCGTCAGCCAGGCATGAACCCAGGCTGGGAAGGCAAATGCAACGGGGCTTGTCAGAGGTGAGGAGTGGCGCATTCCAGGTATCTGCCAGGTACATACCGGGTATTTGCTCGAATAAAGTGTGTCGGTGCAGTAACACCGTATGTTCTACGCACCCACACTATATATGCGATTGGGTGGGGTGGAATACCCGTTACATATATAACCAGTTTATATATATGCAGGATAATCATACATGTAACACACTTATCAGAAACCACTACTGCGTACTTGTAACACTACTCCCCCTAGGGGGTAACTCCACACCATGTACCATAGTCCCAAATGCCATTCACTCCACTAGGAGTGTACCTTGCACCCACCACTGTGTACACCCACACCGTGTCCACAGTCTAACCCCTTTGTCCCGTGGTCAGCGCTGCCACTATGTGAGAATATATATATAGGTGATTTGTTGGTGCACTTATGAAGGTACCTGCCGAGTGCTCCTGCACTCGGGCCTGCAAGCAACTTCGAAAAGGATCCGCCACTTGGTGATCCCGTCTGTGATCCGGCCCTTCCCTGCACGAGGGTCCGCCAGGGGCGATCTCACCCTGGAGATAGTCTTTGTCTCTTTGGGGCGTAGGCTTGAGCCCAAGCCTCTTCTTGGGGAGCGCAGCGTCCGCTGTGTCCCTAACTAACACTGTTACTAAGGGGCAAGGTCCCTAACCTAGGGCCTGTCCCTGTAGCACCACAAGCTGTGAGGGGCTCAGGACCTAACTGGGGCCTAGGGGACTGCTGGCCTAATGCAGTGGGTCACAGACCCCTGCACTCACCTCCTTCCCCTAGCTCTTCCTGGTCCTGACTGACGTGCTTCTCCAGCGCGCGAAATGTATCTATTCCCTGCAAGCAGGGAGCTCCTGTAGCCCTATTGGCTCCCTGGCGTCACGTGGGGTCCCCCAAGGCTCATGGGACTCGTAGTCCCGTCCAAGAGCCTTCCCTGGTAGGCTAGGGTTCACGCGCTTGTGCTCGCGCATGCGCAACTGGTCCGGCCGCCCGAGCTCTCACTGCGCATGCGCAAACTCTCACAAGATGGCGGCGCCCTGCATGGGAGCCGCCGGGAACCTCCGGAGCGCCGAAGCGCTCCCTGCATGGCCCTCACCCTCCAGAAGTGCCGGCGGGTCTATCGAGTGCCCCTCGGCAGCGGAGGTAACGAGGGGGGGGAGGATCGAGGGGCAGAGGGGACCTGGTTACACTTGTGTAACCCTCCTTGCGCGGCCCTTAAAGAGCTTACATCCGTTGACTATGTACATGGCTTTGCTCAGTCTCTCATACCTAGTCAAGGGGAGGGGCCCAACTAACGGCCCATGGATTGGCCTGACTAACGGCTCACGGAGGTGCCGCCTGTAAAAGTCCGTGGAGGGACCTGAGTCCCTCTGTGACGGCCCATGGTGAAGGGGTCCATGGCCTGTGGAGGGGGGAGGTGTTCTCATGGGCCAGAGGAGGGTTGCTATGGGTTGGGAATGGGGAGGGGAAGGAGGAAGAGTATGTGCCCAGAGGGATGTTATAGGTCAAATGAGGGAAGGGGGGAATTGGAAGGGTTGGGGATCACTCACACACACTCACACAAATAGACATTAGGGACACACATGATAAATATGCACTTTTGTTGTTGTTTTTTCCATATATCAATTGGAGAATAACGCCAGCAACACCAGGATTCCAGCGCCAAGGAGGACTTTTTTTTCTACAAGCGAAGTAATATTGGAGCAAAGCACCTTGATACATTGATGACGCAAAGTGATGCAGACTCAAAATGATGAAATTTGCACCTTTATTTTAGAGCAGTTGCCAATTTGAGCCGCTTGATAGATAATGGCTCAGAACGTCAGAATTCTGCCATTTAAAAAAAAAAAAGTGCAATCCAACATAGGCAGCCAGAAAACCAAAAATGAACAGTGCTACTGGCTTCCCTAAAGAAACCTCACCGTGCTAATAGAAAATGTTTCACTGCTTTAATATTTTTGGAAATGAGTTACGAGTTGAATTTCTTAGGGGCCTCTGAATGGGGTAGTGTTTGTCAATTGTTTCCACTTTGCCTTCCTTATAGATTGCAAGCTCTTTGGGCCAGGGCCCTCTTTACCTACTGTAACAAGGTATGTTAATGTGTGATATTTTATTGTTTTTTTCGTCCTTCAACCTTATTGTACTGCGCTACGAAATATGTTGCCACATTATTAATAAAGGATAACATGAAAAATAATAAAGTGTTTTCTTTACCCTTATCCCACCCTGTCCTCATCAGAGAACCAATAAAGGGAAGGGAGGGACTCTGGCTGCACAAGCACTCGCTGAACACACAGTGACATCACACTGTGACATCACACAAAATAGAATCACCAAAGAATATCAGACGTCCTTATGTCTAACTTTAAAAATAATTTAAAAATACTTATAGGTGTCAGGTTTGGGTTAAAAAGGTATCAGTCACTCAGATGAGACCCCCTTAAACATGTCACTGGAATTAGTTCACTTTGGCCCTAGGAGGGATTGCCATTTTTTTTTTTAAATCTTTTTTTATTTGAGACAGCACAGTTTACATATCATTGCTTTGAGACAATTACATATGCATATGACATAATACATAAATTAAATTTTATACATTGTTACATTTGATATTCGGCCATAGTATTTCCCTTCATCCAATAGTTTGTTAGCTGTTTCTTGTCTCCCTGTTAGGTGGGCAAATGGGGGAATAGAAATCAAGCTTTCATACCAAACTCCCTTGCCTCAGTTGATCATCTGCATTCTTATTCTCAATATGATCTATATCTAGTTTCCTTCCAGTTCATCTCCTCCCACAATTGTCTCCTCCTCAAGTGTATGACCCTTTTTTATAACTCCCTCCCCCCCCCCCCAAACATGGGATACTTATTTACTACATAAACAATAATAACAGTATTAGCTTGATTTGTCTTATCTGTTTCCGCCACATGTTGGCTTCTAGAACTTACACTTTGTCTAGGCCGACGTTTGTAGGACTTAACCTGGTCTAACCTCTGGTCCTTTCCGGGCTAGGTAACTTAATGTTTCCTCTACCTTCCTTTGTTTAGGCCATAGCTTATTGATTTTCAAGATTTGTATATTTGTTTATGTCTAAATTTTTCTTGTTCTTGGGAGTGAATGATCATTCCCCATTTTGATTCGAATTTGGTCAATTTGTCCTTGTCTTCGTATTTGTATATAATTTTGTCTATTGTGATCGATTTGATAAGAAGCGTTCAAATTAAATCTATTGTTGGTCTTTCCTTGTCTCTCCATTTAATCAAAATCGCTTTCCTGGCTGTCAGCAGGATCATCTCCATTGGTTGGACCGCTTTCATATTGTGGTTGACCTGGATTGACCAAGCTTCTGTGTTGGCAAACAACATAGGTATTGGATGTTTTATCCACTTTACTTTTGTTACGTTTGCAATATGTATAAGTACTTGGTCCCAGAATTTTGCGATATTGGTACATGTCCAAAAACAGTGGGTAAGACATGCTTTTTGTAGGCCGCATTTGGCACACTTAGTTGTGTTTGCCTCTGTGTATTACAATTGTCTTATGAATGGGATATAAGCTCTATGCATTATCCGAAACTGCATCTCCCTCCAATTGTCTGTGGTGATTAGTTTACATACTCTCATATATACCCCTATTAAATCCTCCATAGACTGGATGTGACGGTAACGTTGTAACAGGCTATTAATAATACACAAAAAATATAACTGGGTTGAACTGGACGAGGCTTAGATATGATAAAATATAATTTATTCCTTGAAAAAGGTGAACACAACAGATTATACAAATAACAGACAAAATATGGACACTTACTGAAAGGTTTGGACAAGAAAGCCATCAGGATACAGGATGTGCCATTTCTTCCATAATTCAGGTTCACATGTAGACATCACGACAATACATGAAGATCATGCATGAAGACATTTGAGTAAGTGCTGACTCTGGTTTAAATACAATTTCAACCCCCTCTCTTACAACCTAGGTGCCGAGCTGGCTAGAAAAATCTCTTTGAAGGAGATTTTCCTTCCCCTGCAGGTGTGAACTGGGCCACTTGCAAAACACTCAATTCCTTTGTTACTGGCCCTAGTATAAACAATCAGGGCAGTTAACTTTTGATCACAGGGCTATGCTAATTCTTCAGGATGCCCTTCCTGTCCTATTTAGCATAGCAGATGGAGTCTGCATTTTCAGAGCAGATCCAAAATCCCATATACACTTTAATATCTACACATATTAAAATACACGGTTCTGGTAGGTCCAGCGGGTCCAAACTTTCCAGACCTTAATGCCGGAAGTGGTACACTATAGGGTCCAAGTTTCAGCCCGCTGCGACCTTCGGAACCGGAGATATACAAATACCATTTAAACCGTTTCATATTTTATTATAAAAATCTCCGCTAAAAAGAAATCTCAGCGTTTCACTAAATCCCCATTGAAAACAACGGGCTTCACCGCCATAGGCTTTCAATGGGAAATCTCCGCCATTGGCGGCTATGGGAGTCTGCCGCCATAGACTTACAACGGGGAATCCGCCGCCGTTGGAGTCTATGGGGCTTCTCCGCCACAGCCGGTCAATGGGGGGACGGCCGCCATTAAAGCCTATGAGAAAAACCACAAATCTTTACTGTCGTCCATACTCCGTCTGGTTGTTCGGAGGGGGTTGGGAAGGGCCATGCATTAAAGCCGGAACCTTGGCTACATGCCACCCAAATCCCATCCCTCTGGTCATTCCAGAACCGGAGATATGGACTTACACATTTCAACATTTTACACTTAGTCGTTTTAACGCCACGCAGCTTTTCCCCATTGGAATCAATGGCCGGCGCAGCCATTGACAATGCATGGCGCCCGCTGCCATTAGATTCAATGGGACCTCCGCTCCGCCATTGAAATCAATGGCGCAACCCTCCTTCTCCGCTCGACCCCTTACGAGGGTCTCTCATTCCTGGACCCGGTGTGGATCGTGTGTGGGGGTTCCTAGGAGCTAGGGACAAAAAGAACTTTATTCCCAGGGGCCCTAGAACCTAAGATTCCCACGCCAATTGTCTTTGAACTTGACCGAAGTGATTAAACTCTTTTCAAAGATATTGTATCCGCTTTTGCGGTCTGCGGTTTGGATGGCTGCCAACCTGTTCCTCGAGGCCGGCATTGACTTACAATGGGAAACCGCCGCTCCTCCTCTCGGACGCCACCTGCTGGTCGTCGCTGGAAAACAGGTCCAAAACCGCTACTTCTGCCATTAGAACGCATGGAGTCTCAATGGCGACTTATGGAAGGCTGCAAAATGGAGCCTGAAAAGGTGGGAAAAGGGAACAAAGGGCTATAATCACTAAATTAACCTTAAACCCTTCCCTCCCGCATCAACCCTAGTGTATGTGTGAGTGCAAACACCAGGCTGAGACATTACATTTACACAGGGGAATAAACATTTGGATACTGAAGCAAGGTAAAATCACATTACTGGACCTCAGTCCAGTTAACCCCTTGCTTCCCAAGTGAGAGTAGGGGGTGGCCAAATGGGGTGTAACCCCTTTAATCCCGGGTCAAACCCCCTCTATCATGACACTGGACTTCTTGTATCTCTTTCTGCCAGGCCCTTAGATTTGTTTTATTATTTTTCTTCATATCTTGGTCTCTTATTAGTCTGTATATTCCCGCTAGTGTATATCTTGAGGTGTTAGATTGTTTTTAGTACTCATCTAGTCTATTATTTCTTAGTATGTTTTGGTTATAATTTTGTCGTTTCTTACTATAATTAATTAATTGGATATATGGGAAAGTCTAATTAATGTTTGAGGTTTTTAGGTTTTGATCTCTCTGTATTGGGTCAACTGTTCCTTTATCGTATAGCTTTTCATAGCATTCCTTAAATATTTTGGTTATTTCCTCGGGTTTTGTTTTGGTCTGCCCTGATGTATCTTTTAATTTAGTGATTGGTTTCATATTGTTAAAGCCTCTCATGAGGTTACCTAGCAGTCTGATTTGTTTCCATGTTTAAAGAAGTTTTTTCCTGGTTATCTAGCCATAGCTCGCATGCCGCTTTTTTCTGCCTATAACCTGCCTGTTTTGTGTAGAATAATAACTGTTGATGCGTAATTCTAGAGACCAGTAGCAGAGGAGTAAATATATATAAATGGATACTTGTAGAATGACCCCCAGGTAGTACTTGATTGAAGACAGGTACTGGGTGTGATGTCATGGATGGTAAACTCACAACTCTTAAGTGAGACTGTGTACACAATAACACCAGAAACCATAAGCATATAAATCACCCTAGATTGTACCAAGTGTCCTGAAATCCATAATGAGGAAACATGTAGCAAGCAAAAACCTCACTGTTAGTGCTGCAACGTCCATGTATTTCCAAAGTTCCATGGGTCCAGGTCCGGTATTTTCCTGTTTCTGTTTTGTCTAGAGTCTGTTATTTTTAGAAATGTAAAGGCTTGCGCCTGTTCCTTAGTGGCCTTATTGAACCCTTTAATTGCGTCCCTTTCGTGTCTACTAACATAGGCGATGATCTGTCCTCGCATAACTGCCTTAGATGTTTCCCAGAAGAGGGTTGGATTATCTTAATGTGTTTCGTTATCTATTTCGAATTCTTTCCAGCTTTTATGTAAGTATTCTTTAAACTTTTCACTCTGGGCTAATTAATTCAGGAATCTCCAAATGTTTGGGGCAGCTTTTGATATTCCTATTTCTAGTTCAAGATATACTGGCGCGTGATTTCGAGATGACAATCTCTCCAATTTCAGTTTTGGATATCTGGGAAATTAGTCTTTCGTTGGTGAGTATGCTATCAATCCTTGAGAAGGATGAATGTACATTTGAGTAGAATGTATATTCTTTCTCCGTGGGGTTAAAGGTCCTCCAGGAATCTATCAAATTTAGGGTGTCCTTCATAAATGTCATATTTTTGGTTTGAGTATTTACTATGGGGCTCCATTTCTTAAAACCTGATCTGTCCATGTATACATCTTGAATAGCATTCCAGTCCACTCCTAATATTATATAATGACAGTTTTGGCTTAACATGTTTTGGTTAAGATCTCTAAAGTATTTGCGGTTATGGTCATTGGGACCATATATATATTTCTTAGGATATATTCCTTCTCCGTTATTTTCATTTTTATTAGTAGCAGTCTGCCTTCTGTGTCTGTCTCTGATGACAGCACTTCTATTGGTGTGTTCTTGTTAAGTAGGATGGCAACTCTCGCTTTTTTATTTACTGCCGGTGAAAATATGCATTGGCTTACCCAATCTCTTTGGAGTTTTGTGGATTCCTTAATATCTAGGTGGGTTTCTTGGAGTAATGCTATATCCACCCTTTTTTATTTAGATAGACAAGTAGTTTTCTACGCTTAATTGGGTTATTTATTCCTTTTACATTCCAGGAGGCTATTTTTACTTGCATTGTGTATTGTTTTTGGTGTTGTAGTGCTGGTTTACCTTGTTTTTCCATGTCCTCACCTTTCTCCCCCAGACAGTGTGATTTTATTTTTGATATTTGGGGATTCTCAACATCTTTTGGAAACACAGAGTTACCTTAACACTTATAACACAAACTGTAAAAACAATATAAACATAACATAACTTTTTCATTTGATAAGACTTCTCTTTTTTCCAGAGGAGTGTGAAGCTCTAACGTTGTCTAAGACAAGTTGTTTCTGATTTTCGCAGCTGCGCTGCTTTGGAGAAGCAATTGCCCTTGTTAGTCTTTTCCCGGTGTAACCTCTTACTTGGTAAATCTTACTCTCTTGTGGATTCCTTGTTGTCCCTATTTTTACATTTTTTTTTCTTTGTGGGGCTGTATTTTTGTTGTTATGTCTCTATTTCCTTATTTTGAGTTTTCTGATTCTTTGTATTTAACTAATTGTGTGGAGTGCTTTATCCGTGGGGGTAGTTCTATTCTGAACTCCTTTTGTGTTATCTGTCCTCTATCTTCCCTCCTTCTAGGATCTATGTCTGTGTCAAATCAGTTTCCCTTCAGACCATATATGTGCTATTAATTTTAGCCTTATTCTCAGGGTCTCCTATTTGTGTATATTGGGACGTCTGGGTTCTGGTCTTTGGGTTCATAAATGACCTTCTCTAGTTAGGTCCTTAACCTCATTGTGGTGTCAGCTCACCCCATCACCCGATTCTCCCCCCAATAATTGTCTACTAATAGACATTGCCCCCCCCCCAACCAATCCCTCATCCCCCCCCCTATCGTGCGAACACCTCTTAAAGTTCTTCTGGTTCAAGCCAAAGTCCTGCGCGGTCCCAGCATGTATGGGCTCCACGCCTCCCTCCGTCCATCCCCTCCCCCGCCTGGAACCCATTGTTCGCGGGAGAGGCCCCACCTTTCGCCGCTGCTCCTCCAGGTGTCTCGGGCCCTATGGCTTCCCCGCCCCCCTCCCCCTGTCCTGACACCCCAGTCCACCATCTGCGGCCTGGATAAAGTTCTTAAACGTCCCTCAGGTTTTAAGTCCCAGTCCCGGTAGTCAGAGAGCCAGAGAGTGAGTCCGCGGATGGGTGGCTGGGCGGGCGATCGCACGGGAGATCGGGGTCTCGGTCTGTAAGCTCCACGCACGGCCAGACCTGAGGAGGAGGGGGGGGGGGCGAGGAGGGGAAGGGGAAGCGGAAAAGTCTTGTGAGGAGGTGGGCGGCCGGGCCCCAAAGAGGGTCCTCTAGGTCTGTATATACTTGCACTTCTGTTTGTCCCTAGTCTCGGTGTCCGGGGTCCCCCGTTATCCTCGCCATTCGCCTCCAGATCTCCGGTGGTGTAATGGTGGCTAGTGTCATCATATATTGGATATTCTCCCAAAAAAACCTAACATCATATTTTCTAAGGCTAATAACTTAAAATTTAAGCTAGCCCCGAGCTGCCCGGTTAAACAACAAAAACAGAAACAAGTAGGGAGCCTAAAAGGTTTTTTCACTTGTGCAAAATGTGTAGCTTGCTCTTATAGCACCAATGCCAGACATTTTACATCCAATGTCACCTCTAGGAGTTACCCCATTAAAACATTTATCAATTGCCATTCAATTTTTGTTATATACCTACTGCAATGCCCTTGTGGCTTGCAGTATGTAGGCAGAACAGGGAGAACTTTCCAGAGACGCATCTATGAGCACATTTACAATATCAAAAAGGGTTTGGTGACACATAGTGTCTCTCATCATTTTCTTTTGTGTCATGATAGAAATCCTAAGGGTTTACGTTGTCAGGCCATTGAGATAGTTCATGCCAATTCAAGAGGTGGGAGTAGATTACAGCAGGCCAGTATGCGTGAAGCATACTGGATTTATGAATTGAAAACCCTCTCCCCAAGAGGGATGAATATAGATTTCAAACTGAAAGCCTTTCTATGATCCAGTATATTGAGTATGCTCCTCACTATTTATTTTCTTAACCTTTTTAAGTGTTTTTATGTATTATTGTATTAATGTTGTTATGTGTACCAGTCTTTGTTAGTATGTGTTTTTTGTCTAGCTTTTCCCATCTATGTACCACCCTGATTATGGCTAATACGGGGTTAAAATTATTTTAATCATGTAATTAGCCAATTGAAACCAAGGACTGAGAGTATTTATACCATTAAGTCTAAGGGGTAGGCATATCCCTTGAAGAAGTGCGCGCATGCGCACGAAACGCGTCGAGAGTTTTTTGTGTGTTTTAGAGCTGCATCTGGCCCGTGGAGGACTTTGTAATACAGCTGGTGAAGCCGTGGGAGGAGAGGAGTGAAGGAGGAACGTCATCTCTGCGAGTATCTTGAGGCGCGACGTCATATCCGCCCGGAAATCCCGCAGTTCGTGTGACTCCCCTTCCACCCCTGTCACATGGGGACGCCTGTGAGAGTGCTCCAGTCGCCATCTTTGAAGATCATCAGCGCGATTCCAGTCTGTTTTGCCTGTTATTGTCCAGTATCTTGTGAGTAGGGTTTCACTTTTACCCATCCGGATGCTTGTGATTTCAGTGACCCTCCAGGAATCCAGGATTAGTCTTAATAAATTAGCTTTGTTTTAATATTTCAGCCTTGCTAGTGTGTTCACGTTTGTCTGTCATGTTTGTGTTGTGTTGTTAGTCTGATACGATTTTAGTCAACAGTGATTGGCATACTGCACCATAATTTGTTTTTTTCTTCTTTCCACATATTGCACTGCCCTCTGATGTGAGATTCCTCCATCACCAGTCCATTTAAGGACTCCATTTGGACTTTACACTTTATGGTTTGGACTTTTCACTTTATATTTATTGCGGCGCCGGTATTCTTTTTTTTTCCATGCATCCTGACTGACTGTACTGTCAGTATTCACCTGGCTGCCAGTGTTTTTTCACTTTATATTAAGTACACTTTTTATATTGTCTGTAGCGCTGTTTCACACCGTCTTTTTTGCTATTGGTCTTTGTCTTGTACAATTTGGTGTTAGCTGCTGTGTATACACATTTTATTATTGTTTTATTATTTGTATGCCAAGAGATTTATTATGAGTTCTCTATTCTTGAGATCTCGCAGAAATGTCAATGTTGATCATATTTTTAGTGATCCCAGTTCAGTTCAATTAATTGAAAATGCGACGGAAGATTTTCATCCAATACTTGCTCGGCTGGAGAAGACTCTTATGCTAGAGAGCAAACAATGGTGGGAGGCTACTACACTGAGCAAGTATTTGGAAAATCACCGTATTCCAAGGGGTCTCAGAGTCCGTAAAAAACCCACCGCTGATGCACACAATGAATTTTTCATGAAAGAGTGGAATGAAATACTAGACCAGTGTTCATTCGCTCTCATGAAGTTATTGGTGCACCAGCGAAGAAAGACCCTAGCTGAGTTGGACGATCAGATTTTAGAAATGAAAATTCAGCTTGATCCATATAAGGACAACAATGAGCTGCTTGCATTAGAACCGACTATTAAAAAAAGGTTGGATCAGGCAGAACTAGAGATAGTCCAAATCAAACAACAAAAGTTCTTCAGGGACAAACAGGACTATGACACAGGCTGTCAAAGAGACTGGGCGAAGAAATCTAAAGAGATTAATGCTACTAAAGTGGAACATAAGAAACCTAATCCAATACTAGGAACTAAAGAGTCTAAGGCCACTAAGAGTAAATTCATACATAAGGAAATGAGGAATGGCCCAAAGAAACCCACTACTAATGTGTTGGTTCCTACACCATTTATATCTGCTAAATTACCTTTGCATGATAAAAACCTCTATTTGCAACAAAAGAGAGCGAAGGAACGTTACGATGCACTGGCATTACCTCAGTTAGTGCCTATTCCGGTCAGCAATAGATATACACTGCTGTCCGATATAGGATATGAGAGTGATGCAGAGAGCATCTCTTATACACCTCTCCCCACACCGTTCACTAAAACCAACTTTTCTTTTTTAGAATGGAGGAAGGAAAGAGAGCACATCTTTCCAGAAGTGGAAATTGTAAAACCACCACTAGAAGCCCGACCTCGTCCAAACTACAAAAAAAGAAAGACAGGGTCCGAGGGAGAAGAGGAGGTACTAGTAGAAATCGGATAAAGAAAAGGGTAGAATATCTGAATATATTCAATATCAGCCAGTATCATCTCACTGACATTGAAAAAAAGGTACTCAATAAGGGTCTAACATTTGCTCCTGTCTGTGGGCCAAATAGTTTCAATTTATTTATAGATGTCCACAAATTCGCCCGTAAACTCGCCCTGAAAAAATATTTTGCAAGGGATGCTATATCCAACCAAACAAGTCTAACTAGTGAGGTACGCAGCACGGTTGATCCTCAACAAAGGATCTTTAAGAAAACATCAACTTTTTACCCTAAGTTGCCCAGGGACATCTGGTGAGCTCCTTTGTTGAGATGGTTAGTATGGATCTGGAGAATTCATGTCGAACTTACAAAATTAGACATGATAATTTTAATGTTCAGGAGAAGGAGGCTGTTCAAAGTTTGGAGAAGAATGACTCCATTGTCATCAAATCGGCAGATAAGGGTGGGGGTATTGTGGTGATGGACAAAGATTATTATATACAGGAGTCCATGAGATTATTGGGTGATAAGACCACATACCTCCCCCTTACCGGTGACCCTTTAGTACATTTCAAAGCCGAACTTGGAGATTTGCTGACTACTGGCCTAGATAGTGGGGCAATATGTGAAGATGAGTTTAATTTCTTGTTGGTTCAGTTTCCCCACACTCCTTTATTTTACTTTATACCTAAAATACATAAAAATTTGACTTCACCCCCAGGTAGACCTATTATTTCTGGTATTTCTTCTCTCACCTCCAACCTTTCCCAATTTATTGATCATCACCTTCAACCTTTAGTCACTGGTGTTAGATCCTATTTGCGAGACACGACACATATATTACAAATTTTGAAAGATCTTAAATGGCAGCCTGGTTATATACTGGCTACGGCCGATGTAACATCATTAAATACTGTAATTGACCATCAACTAGGTTGCCAAGCCGTGTCTCGCAAATTGGAGAATTTTAGTAATTATTCACTCATCATAGGGAATTTTTTGGTTGATAGTATTTGGTTTATTTTGACGCACAATTATTTCACTTTTAATTCACAGTATTTCATTCAGAAATGTGGTACCGCTATGGGCACGAGGTTTGCTCCTAGTTATGCCAATCTTTTTATGGACAATTGGGAAGAGGAGTTTATTTGGAACAACTGTCCTCTAGGAGCAAACCTGGTGCTCTGGCGGCGCTACATTGATGATGTGGTTTTTGTGTGGTCAGGCAGTCATGCCTCACTGGATAATTTCTGCACGTATTTGAATCACAACCATCATAATCTAAAATTCACTTGTCATTTTAGCACTGAGCACATTGATTTTTTGGATCTTCACATATTTGTCAAAAATGATATACTGCATACTAAGACCTTTTTTAAGCCAGTACAGGCTAATAACTATGTGCGTGCAGACAGTTAGCATAATCCACAGTGGCTGCGAAACATCTCGAAGGGTCAATTGTTGCGTCTTAAACGTAATTGCTCTGAAGAAGAGACCTTTAGGACACAAGCTAAAGACTTAAAAAATAAATTTATAAATAGAAAATATTCAGAGACTCTCTTAGACGAAGCTTTTAACCAAGTTAATAATATGCACAGGGACACTTTACTCCAATATAATAATAAGAGTAAGGACACATTAGAAAGGTGTAATAAGCAGGTTGCTTTTATTACCCAATATAATGAGATGGCGCCTAAAATAAAACAAATTATAAACAAATATTGGCCTATTTTGTTGCAAGATGATGTTTTAGTGGATATTCTCCCAAAAAAACCTAACATCATATTTTCTAAGGCTAATAACTTAAAATCTAAGCTAGCCCCGAGCTGCCCGGTTAAACAACAAAAACAGAAACAAGTAGGGAGCCTAAAATGTTTTTTCACTTGTGCAAAATGTGTAGCTTGCTCTTATAGCACCAATGCCAGACATTTTACATCCAATGTCACCTCTAGGAGTTACCCCATTAAAACATTTATCAATTGCCATTCAATTTTTATTATATACCTACTGCAATGCCCTTGTGGCTTGCAGTATGTAGGCAGAACAGGGAGAACTTTCCAGAGACGCATCTATGAGCACATTTACAATATCAAAAAGGGTTTGGTGACACATAGTGTCTCTCATCATTTTCTTTTGTGTCATGATAGAAATCCGAAGGGTTTACGTTGTCAGGCCATTGAGATAGTTCATGCCAATTCAAGAGGTGGGAGTAGATTACAGCAGGCCAGTATGTGTGAAGCATACTGGATTTATGAATTGAAAACCCTCTCCTCAAGAGGGATGAATATAGATTTCGAACTGAAAGCCTTTCTATGATCCAATATATTGAGTATGCTCCTCACTATTTATTTTCTTAACCTTTTTAAGTGTTTTTATGTATTATTGTATTAATGTTGTTATGTGTACCAGTCTTTGTTAGTATGTGTTTTTTTGTCTAGCTTGGCCCATCTATGTACCACCCTGATTATGGCTAATACGGGGTTAAAATTATTTTAATCATGTAATTAGCCAATTGAAACCAAGGACTGAGAGTATTTATACCATTAAGTCTAAGGGGTAGGCACATCCCTTGAAGAAGTGCGTGCATGCGCACGAAACGCGTCGGGAGTTTTTTGTGTGTTTTAGAGCTGCATCTGGCCCGTGGAGGACATTGTAATACAGCTGGTGAAGCCGTGGTGAAGCCGTGGGAGAAGAGGAGTGAAGGAGGAACGTCATCTCTGGGAGTATCGTGAGGCGCGACGTCATATCCGCACGGAAATCCCGCAGTTCGTGTGACTCCCCTTCCACCCCTGTCACGTGGGGACGCCTGTGAGAGTGCTCCGGTCGCCATCTTTGAAGATCATCAGCGCGATTCCAGTCTGTTTTGCCTGTTATTGTCCAGTATCTTGTGAGTAGGGTTTCACTTTTACCCATCCGGATGCTTGTGATTTCAGTGACCCTCCAGGAATCCAGTATTAGTCTTAATAAATTAGCTTTGTTTTAATATTTCAGCCTTGCTAGTGTGTTCACGTTTGTCTGTCATGTTTGTGTTGTATTGTTAGTCTGATACGATTTTAGTCAACAGTGATTGGCATACTGCACCATAATTTGTTTTTTTCTTCTTTCTACATATTGCACTGCCCTCTGATGTGAGATTCCTCCATCACCAGTCCATTTAAGGACTCCATTTGGACTTTACACTTTATGGTTTGGACTTTTCACTTTATATTTATTGTGGTGCCGGTATTCTCTTTTTTTCCATGCATCCTGACTGACTGTACTGTCAGTATTCACCTGGCTGCCAGTGTTTTTTCACTTTATATTAAGTACACTTTTTATATTGTCTGTAGCGCTGTTTCACACCGTCTTTTTTGCTATTGAACTCCTTTTGTGTTATCTGTCCTCTATCTTCCCTCCTTCTAGGGTCTATGTCTGGGTCAAATCAGTTTCCCTTCAGACCATATATGTGCTATTAATTTTAGCCTTATTCTCAGGGTCTCCTATTTGTGTATATTGGGACGTCTGGGTTCTGGTCTTTGGGTCCATAAATGACCTTCTCTAGTTAGATCCTTAACCTCATTGTGGTGTCAGCTCACCCCATCACCTGATTCTCCCCCCAATAATTGTCTACTAATAGACATTGCCCCCCCCCCCCCCCCCCCCAACCCCCCCCCCCCCCCCCCCCCCTATCGTGCGAACACCTCTTAAAGTTCTTCTGGTTCAAGCCAAAGTCCTGCGCGGTCCCAGCATGTATGGGCTCAACGCCTCCGTCCCTCCATCCCCTTCCCGCCTGGAACCAATCGTTCGCGGGAGAGGCCCCACCCTTCCCCGCTGCTCCTCCAGGTGCCTCGGGCCCTATGGCTTCCCCGCCCCCCTCCCCCTGTCCTGACACCCCAGTCCACCATCTGCGGCCTGGATAAAGTTCTTAAACGTCCCTCAGGTTTTAAGTCCCGGTCCCGGTAGTCAGAGAGCCAGAGAGTGAGTCAGCGGATGGGTGGCTGGGCGGGCGATCGCACGGGAGATCGGGGTCTCGGTCTGTAAGCTCCACGCACGGCCAGGCCTGAGGAGGAGGGGGGGGGAGGAGGGGACGGGGAAGCGGAAAAGTCTTGTGAGGAGGTGGGCGGCCGGGCCCCAAAGAGGATCCTCTAGGTCTGTATATACTTGCACTTCTGTTTGTCCCTAGTCTCGGTGTCCGGGTTCCCCCGTTATCCTCGCCATTCGCCTCCAGATCTCCGGTGGTGTAATGGTGGCTAGTGTCATCTATGCGCGGTGTCAGCCTGTTCCAGCCTCTCTGACGTGCCTCCTACAAATATCTCCGCTTTTTCGTGGGAGATTAAACATTTTTGTACCCCTTCTGTAAAAATCTTAAGCGTTGCAGGATATGTTACAGCGAATTTTCTTTTTTGATTGAAGAGGGTAGTGCATACTCTGCCAAATTCCCTTCTCTTCTGTGAGACTGCAGCTGAGAAGTCTTGGAAAATCATAAGTCTTTTTCCCCCCATTTGTAGTTGTTGGCTGTCTTTGAATGTTCTGATAATTATTGTTTTGTCATTAAAATTCAGATATCTGGCAATGATGGGTCTTGGGGCATGGAGTTTTGGTCCTCTCTAGTTTGTCCCAGTCTATGAGCTCTCTCCACTCAGATGTATTCTTCTTTCTTGGTCAATCCTAATTTGTCTGGCAGCCATTTTTTGGCATGAGTCCATCAACTCCCTTAGTTTAATGGATTCTGGAACTCCAATTATGCGAATATTGTTTCTGCGTGATCTATTCTCTAGATCGTCCATTTTCTCCTCTAAAATCTTGTTTTGTCTTTGCAGATCTTCCACCTTTTTGGATAGGGTCCATGTTATCTTCCACCATGCTCACCAAATTCTCAGCCACCCTGGCTGCATGTGAGGTAAGATCTCTTCTGTGTTCTTTTATTGCCTGTTGTATTTTGTCTGAGTTGAGTTCTAGTTTAGGCATTAATTATTTTGCCACTGCCTTGGCTATAGTTTCATAGTTTAATCCCTTTTGGAAGAGTGGAGGATTGGAGGAGTCGGTGTCTCCCTCATGCTGGTCGGATCTCCTTCCCTCGTGGCCGTCGGCCATTTTGTGGTTCTCCTTCTTTCCCCATTTCTCAGACCGCTGGTGTTTTGGGCCCATGCTTCCACTTTTGGCCAGATATCTCTCCATAAACCGGAGCTCGGCGACTTCGACTCTTTGTTAATGTTGTTTTTGGGCAATTCTTTGTAGATAATTAGCCGTTATTTCGATCTCTTCCTCCCGAGCCAGCAGAGCTGTTTGTGAGCGTGACTCACTGCCCTGGCACCATACCGGAAGTCGGGATTGCCATTTTAAGAATTTGTTATCCAATAGGCAGAGTACAACTATTTGACTGATCACTTATTTTATTTGTATAAATACTTTTTACAATTTTTTTTCTTCATCCTGGTAACTAATTTGACTTTAAATAGAAATGATCTAGTAGTTTTGTGTTTGGGGGAAGAGGTAGGCTTTTATTGAATGTAGCCAGGTCCCCCCTCGCGCACTCACCCCCTCCTTCCCCGTTGCGAGCGCGCGGTGTGTGTTGCGGCCGGTTGCTATGACGCGATCGGGCCGGTTGCTATGGCGCGATCGGGCCGGTTGCCGAGGCCGCGATCGCGTTGCTGGGGTCCCCGGCGGCCGGTGAGCAGGGCGCCGCCATGCTAGGTCTGTTGCGCATGCGCAGTGACCCAGACAGCGCGGGAAGGCCCCAGATAGCTCGCGCATGCGCGAGAGGAGTCTGCCAGCCCCCAGGGTGCATAGGGGCAGAGCCACATGACTTCAGGGAGCCAATAGGGCTGAGGGATTGCCTGGGAATAGAAAGGATACATTTCGCGGGGTTTTGCAGCCACGCAGTTAGTCAGGATCCGGACCAGCTAGGGGTAAGAGGTGGATGCAGGGGTCAGTGACCCTCTGCATTAGGCCAGCAGCCCCCAAGGTCCCAGTTAGGTCCTGAGCCACCTAGTAGTTTGTGGAGCTTAGGGACAGGCCCTAGATAGGGACACTGCCCCATTAATTGGTTGCTTAGTCAGGGACACAGTGCTGAATCCGTGCGGCCCTGCGAGGTGGGTTCTGGGCTCAGAACACCACCTACAACCCTGGGACTAAGGTGATATTATCCGCGCTGGAATTCACCCAACGTGGTGTGGAGGACAACGTCGGATCGGGCGGATCTCCAGTGATATCGCAGTACCCGTGGCTGGAGCCCCGGGCAGGTAACCTACCATTCACGTGCACCAACAAGGCCTAATCACCAGACATAGTGGCTGCGCAGTCACACATATATACAGACATTGGTGTTTGACATTTGGGAGTGCGAGACATTTGGGTGGGGGTTACTGGACACAGGGTGGGGTCACTCTGTGGGAGGTTAGCGTCCGCCGTGATGCCTAGAGTGGTTAGCGTCCGCCGTGGCGCAGAGTGGTTAGCGTCCGCCGTGGCGCATAGTGGTTAGCGTCCTGTGTGACGCCACATGTGGCTCCTCTAGAGAGGAGTCATGGTTATGTGATGTGTGATAATATATGTTTTGCTATGCAGTAAAGCCAGTCCTGTTTTATATTAGCTCGCTTTGTGTGGTTGTTTCCTGTGAGGGTCTCCTCCCACTCCGTTGGGATCCCTCCCAGGTGGAGGCGTTGCACCCAGAGATGTATAACATGCATGTACCCCAGGTTCCCCAAGCGGAGGCTTAGGCTCCTGAGAGCCACACAGGTTGCACAGCAGGTAGTAGCGGTTGTATTCATAGGGAATGCCCGTTACATGAATATGGTGAGAAGTTTGTGTACGCACAGTTAGTGATACATTCAACTTCCATTAAAGGGAATGGAATGATTGTGTAGTTAACTGTACATTACCTTTCACTATTTTGGATTGCACCATAGATGTAAAACATTTTCATAGTCCCCTTTTATTATTCATTTTTTAAAACCCGTTTTATAGCCCTGTCCTGATTACCGCTGTTTCTGTGATATTTTATATTGTGTCTTCCTCTGCTGTTTTCAAGACTACATTCACACATATATAACGTGTGCGGTTGAAGTATGGTGTTATGGATGGGGAAGGGTACTTCCAGACCGAAAGTAACATTTTTTTTTTATTACTTACACACTTATAGTTCTTTTTTTTCTATTTAAAGAAGGGGATATTTATTTTGGCTCACTTCCCTTTTAAATATTGCAAAGATCTATTGAAAATAAGGACCTAAGAGCATTGCCTCAAAAGTAAAACACATGTAGATTTTTGTATTGGTAGCACCACTTTATTTAAGCCACTCTGACACATATATAAAATTGTTAACCAGTGGCAGATAAGGTGGTAATGGCTGAGTGCTTTCACTTGATAGCAGCTTCATTATATGTTGCTATGTGAGGCTGGGTCTCTATGGAAGCCCTCTGCCCCCCTGATAACCCCTCCTAATTCCTGTGTGTGTTCTTGGGAGGAGCATGTGCAGGCTGTGAGCACAGAGAGCAGGGGGAGCGCCTGGTATCCCCGCCTCCTCTATGCACATCTGTATGCAAGAGGAGAAGACAATACAAGGAGGGAGGCCCCCAGAATAGGCAGAGGGTCAGGGAACAACCAGAACACCAGCTCGACATCTGCATCCTGCACAGTTGGGTCTCTTACCTTCCCCCAAATACTCCCCCCTTCACTTTGCCTCTAAGCTGTCTCAGAGACTGTGATTCTTCCATCACTGCACTCTTTGTGTCTCCCCATACTGTCTCCCTGATTTAATCTTCTGTCTCCTTGCCCCCCCGCACTTCATTTACCCTACTCTAGCTGTCTCTTCACATCCCTAACAAGACTGTCCCTAATGCTGCATTCTTCTGGTGCATGCCTGTCTAATAACGTTTCCTCTCTCGCTCTCTGCTCTGATACCGTGCTGTCTCGTTGCCTGCACTCTCTCTGCTTCCCAACCTGTTTGCCTCCCACTTTCATCCCAACCCCGCTCTTTTCCCATACCCGACGGTCTATTCCCCCCCCCCCCCCCGATTTAGGAAACTCTCCTTATACAGCCTAATCCCCTATTCAGACAGCTTCCCGTGACCTCTAACCTTGCAGTCTCTAGCATCCCAGGCTGCCTCTTTCTTGCCACTTGTTGCTCTTCTTGACCAACCCAAGACTTAAAGGTCCAGCTGGAGACATGCATCAGTCACAGCCCCGGTAAGTGACTCTGATTTTTTTGGGGGGGTACCCTATTATTTATCAGAGAATAAAACAACTTAGTGCATTGCTATTAACCCCTGCACTGCTGCACTGCTATGCAATACTTTGCTGGCCCTTGTTGCAATGAAGTGGTTAATCCCCTTCCAAAATTTTAAAAAGGACCTAGATTTAATATTAGTAGGGGATGATGGATCATCAGCAGTATTATTGATGAGCAGAATTTCACTACTTTCTAAAATATGGTCATTTTTAAAGTAGCAGATGTATCCCCCACACATCAACCTCCCCCCAAAACAACAACATTCTTCTTTCTGGGAAAATAACAATGCCCCCCCCCCCCCCCCCCCCCCCCCATCCTATTCCCTTTGTAAATAATGACCTCCTTTCTTTCCTTGGCCAGCTACAAATTCCCCATCCATGAAATACTTTTTTGCTGACTGTTAACTGGGGGTTTCCTCTAGACACGGATTAGGGTGGGAATTCTGCATCAAAATATTGGAACCATTTTCAGTTCCCCGCTGTTTGTTCTTTGCTGTTGATTTTGTGATTTATTTTTATTTTGTGATTTATTTTTATTTTGTGAAATGGGAAATTCGGATTAGTTTGAATACAATCACACGTGTGGTTCATTTATATTCAGGACATGTCAAGGCACCCAATTCAGGGAACAGCTCAGATAAAAGGGCAGCGTAACACATGGAAAACTATGTTAAATTATGCACATTTTTGGTTTAGCTAAAAAAATGCATCATGGATGTTTAATGTTTCCTGTCATGTCTTCTAAGGAAAGTTTAGTGTGTGTGTACACACACCACCCACACACACACACACACACACACACACACACACACACACACACCACACACACACACACACACACACACACACACACACACACACACACCACACACACACACACACACCAACAACATTTAATATACATATGGATACAGGCATACCCACATATACGTAACGCAATGGGACCCGAGCCATGTATGTAGAAGACGGAAAATTTACTTAAATTTGAAGCACTACTTTTTCCTTTTCCCACTTATTGATGCATGTACTGTACTGCATCGCAACACGTGCATAACTGATGTAAATACACATGTGGTAACAGGCTCTATGTCTCCCCTCCGCTGTGCACAGCTTCGGTACAGGTAGGGCCCGTTATTGCTGTTCAGGATTTGGCTGACTGGCGCATAGCGTGAGCTGCCGTTTGCCTATAGAGCGAGATGTAACTTACTCGCGAGTGTACTTAAAGTGAGTGTACTTAAACAGGGGTATGCCTGTATATACACTTGAGTCAAAATATCCTAAAGATTTAAACGCAATTATGGAATTACCTCCTTTTCTTATCTAGATAAATTAGGATTGAAATGTAATCCGATGGCTTTATTCTTTATTCAATGTTGTTTAATGATTTTTATGTCTGTTTCTAGGTGTTTTTAATTGAGATATATAAAGGTAAAAATATATGTATTTCTGTGTGTATTTATATGGATTTATTATATTTTGACGATTATATTTGTTTTAAATCTGTGTCTATATATGGATGCATTAATTGTTATGCATTCCTGCTATGATGCATTTATATTGGCATGATCCAACAGTTCTCTTACACTCTGCTATTCATCATATGTTAATTATTACTTTAAACATCATGCCTTATCCTACTTATCCGTGCATAAGTATTTTTTAGTTTATCATTAGTATATAGATACACTACTGCTTTTGCCCCAATTGTCATTATCTGTTGACATCACATTGCCCTAGGCATTGGTGGCATGTCCACTCTTGAGTAGGTTTATTATTGGTTAATGTTTTTCACCATCACTGTTTCTCATCACCACTGATTTGAGGTGTATTTCTTATTGGCATAGATCGCACTTTAAAGTCATTGACAGCCTTTTTTTCATGGGCTGAGAGTGGTACTAATGCGCATGGGGCAACCCCTATCACTTACTCCTTGATGAAGCACGTAGTTGCGAAACGCGTTAGAGGTCACGAGAGGTTCTCCGCGCATTCAACCATTGGCTGGAAGGGAACTCCAGGAAGCGCCAGCGAGGGAGACCTGCCTTGTGTTCGCGTGTCCGGACTTTTTTCGTGCTCACCACTAGTTACCTCTGCCGCTTGTGGTTAGTGTCCATTCCCCCTCGTGGTTTTTAACCGATTTTTTCTAGATGCTTCTCATTTTAAAAGTTATTTGTTTGGACTAACTTGGTTGTTTATGTATGGCTACTACTATGCTCTGATGCTCTGCGGTGCCGCACAACTGGGGCGCGACCCCCAGGGGGGCCACGAGATTACCGACGGGGGTGCGCAGGGTTTACAGAGGTCCCGCGCGCGTTCCCGAAGGCACTTAAATTACGTGCTGGGGAGCGTGCAGGGCTCTGTAAACAATCTTACCTACTTCAGCCGGCATCTGAGACACGTCGCCATGCAACGCGGCGTCAAAATGACGCCGCAAGGTCATGTTCCCATCACGTTGCTATGCAACGTGAATGTCCATGAACCGCCCAGTAGCCGGGAAATCAAGTGCGGATGAAGAGGCCGCGCGGAGAGGAGGACACCGGCAGGGGGGGGGGGCGCAGGGAAAAAGGTTTGCGCCCACCCCCCCAGTTTTTATCCAATAGTGCAGGGGTGGGGAACGACAGGCCCGCCCGTCGAAATCATTTGGTCTGGCCCTGCTAAGGCAACTGCTATACCGGGGTACACTGCTAATTTTTAATTAACCCGCGCGCACCGATCGGGAGGAAGGAGGAGGTGGTGTGAGGCGCCGGCACAGCCCTCACGCTCCCCCGCAGCCCCGTACTAGCCCCATCGATCCCCATCAGCCACTCCGTCTTCCCCGCCACTCCCCCCCAGCAGTCCCCGCAGCATTCCCTCTTCCCCACAGTTCCCCCCGCACTTCCCCCATGACTTCTCCCAGTTCCCCCAGATCCGCCCTACACGATCCACCCCAGCAGCAAGCAACTACCAGGTGTAAGGGGGCGGGGTTCTGTGTCCCACGCTGTCGGCCGTGTGCCTGCGTGTGCCTGCCGTGTGGCCTGCCGTGTGCCTGTCTGTGTCTGTATGGCCCACGCGAACGATGTTATAATATCTCAAATGGCCCTTGGCAGTAAAAACGTTCCCACCCCTGCAATAGTGGGATTGTTTACATGTTAGTATATTTATGTTAATGTTATGTTTTTTTTACTTGATTCCATTAGTTATTTGTGTATATTATTTGTTGTGATTATACATTCTTTGTGGTCTTTTGACCATTTGTTTTGTTTAAAATTATTTGATATCTAATCCGTGGCTTTGTGTGCATTGTTTTTTTGTTCGTATTAATATCAGATATATATTTCGAGATAGATATATCTATCTATATATATATATATATATATATTATATCTATAATATATCAATACCCACCTTATATATTATATACACACACCACATATTATATATACATACTATATATATCATATATACTATATATCTATATATATATATATAGTCTATATACTATATATATTATAACCGGAAATAGCCCATATATATATATAGATAAATAATTATACCTACATGGAGAAGAGTGACCTAAGCGCAGGTGGAAAAAGGGAGAGAGAAACAAAAAAGGGATCATAGGGCCAGTATATCTATAATTATATAAATATAAGAATGGTAATATCTGCGCTTACACTGATCAGTGTAAGCGGCTATATACCATTCTTATATTAGTATAATTATGATCTACTGCCCTATGCATCCTTTTTGTGTTTTCTCTCTCCCTTTTTTCCACTTGCGCTAGGTCACTCTTCTTCCAGATCTCCAAAGCGGCGATTGTGGGCCAGAACCTAAACGAGCTCGCAGTTAGTAGGTTAGAGGTGACCAGGGTATGTACCCCTTTCTTATTTTGGCTCTACATAGTGGTGTACAACATCTCTTCCACAGAACAAACTGTATAGATTTGCGCTGTGTGTTTCTTTTGTATACATACATACATACATACATACATACATACATACATACATACATACACACACACTAGCTGAATTCATGTTGGGTGTTAGTCTGAACAAAGTGTGGTTTGCATTTTTAACATTACTTCCATAGACTTTATATAGTTACCTCACTTTTTGGTTCTTCTTTGGCTAGTAGCAGTAATTGGAGCTGTTAAAAAAAAAAAAAAAAAAATCTGTATGTGCTCAGCAAAACCAAGTATAGTTGGGAACATAGCGTTTCCTGAAAATATTTTTGGCCAATGTTTCCACTTTCCTGAAATGCAGTCCAAAACTATTTTAAGTGTGTTACTTGTAGTTTACATTTGTATAGTATTAAATGAATGTTGCAGAACCATGGTAGAGACAGGTAGTTTAATGCATTGGCTATATTTGTTTGGCTTCATTTGTAAAATGACTATTTTTGTATTGTATGTCTTTATTGATATAGCGCCATAAATGTACATAGCGCTTCACAGTAGTAATACATGTCATATAAATAACAAATAATATAAATAACAGATCATGGGAATAAGTGCTTCAGACATACTGTAAAAGTAACATTAAGGAAGGAGTCCCTGCTCCGAGGAGCTTACAATCTAATTGGTAGGTAGGGAGAACGTACAGAGACAGTAGGAGGGAATTCTAGTAAGTGCGTCTGCAGGGGGCCAAGATTTATGTGTCATGTGTCCATGATTATCCAGTGCTACTCATATGCTTCTTTAAGCAGATGTGTCTTAAGGTGAGTCTTAAAGGTGGATAGCGAGGGGGCTAGTCGGGTATTGAGGGGAAGGGCATTCCAGAGGTATGGGGCAGAAAGTGAGAAAGGTTTAAGGCGGGAGAGAGCTTTAGATACAAAGGGGGTAGAAAGAAGACATCCTTGAGAAGAACGCAAGAGTCGTGATGGTGCATAGCGAGAAATTAGGGCTGAGATGTAAGGAGGGGCAGAAGAATGTAAAGCTTTAAAAGTGAGCAGGAGAATTGAGTGTGAGATACGTGATTTAATCGGAAGCCAGGAGAGGGATTTCAGGAGGGGAGATGCGGAGACAGATTTAGGAAAGAGTAGAGT
Organism: Ascaphus truei; assembly: GCA_036426205.1. Classification (NCBI taxonomy): domain Eukaryota; kingdom Metazoa; phylum Chordata; class Amphibia; order Anura; family Ascaphidae; genus Ascaphus; species Ascaphus truei. Next base: position 66,549,313 of record CM071573.1, read on the forward strand.
GATTCTGGCAGCAGCGTTTAGGATAGATTGTAGGGGAGACAGGTCAGAGGTAGGAAGGCCGGACAGCAGGAGGTTGCAGTAATCGAGACAAGAGAGAATGAGGGCCTGAGTCAGAGTTTTAGCAGTTGAGTAACAGAGGAAAGGGCGTATCTTTGTGATATTGCGGAGGAAAAAGCGACAAGTTTTTTTGCTGATAAACCACGTGGAGCTGCACAGATGCTCAAAAAATTGTGTTTACAGAATGGTACATGAAATATTGGGTGGAAGAAAAATCTTTTTAAGACAACATTGAAAGAATACATTTTTTATTTACATTTTTTGTAAGTATTATGCATTCTGCCTAACACGTTTACTAACGGCTGGACTAGCAATGTATTGTAAAGCAAGAAAAGTGAGAAGGTCCTTTTCCACAGAGCACTATAAAGCTTTGAAGTCCTCTTCTGCACTGGTAGGGTTAGGAATGGTCCCTACCAAACCATGTCCAATCAAAATATACACTATGTCACGCCACAGAAAACTGCAATATTCATGCATAACCTGACCAATGTTTCAATCTCCTGTGGGGACCTTCCTCAGGGCTACTGCCTGATTATTTCTGAGTACTTACCATGGCCAACTTTTTTTTTGGTTAAGGAACCCTATGAGAAATTCTGAAGGACCCCAACTCTCTCTAATAGCACATCTGAGATCCAATGCATTGTAAATTCTTCTTTATTTGGTACAACTTTAACATGAAAATTACAGGGAACCATTTTGGGATGCCCAGGGAACCTGGTAGAAAAACACTGAGCTAAGATATTAAAAGTAATTGTATGGAGCTCATTTGTGTAGTATGTAGTCCAATAAACTGTTTACAGTAATGTGTTGCACAATGAGATAAGGTGCAAATGTAAGTGTATTATTGTATTCCTATAATTGCACACACACACACACACACACACACACACACACACACACACACACACGAGGAATCATGTGATGTATGTCACTGCTTAAAAACTGAGAGTGCCATTGCCATATTTCTGTTGCTTTTCTGTGACTGCACATGTGCAGAGCAGCTCATTTCTGCCATCAGTTCAGAACTATGCAGCTAGGTTTACTGTTGATTTCCTGTGTTAATATCACGTTTCTCTCTGCCTCGCGTTTGCTTCTCTACATGGTTCTCCATTTACCAATCTAGTTCTTTGAGCATTTCGCAGTGATGTGTGTTGTAGTTGCATTGGAGAACAAAACGGCATATTGAATTGTAGAGGGTATCAAGTTTGCTAAGGTGGGTTTGGGGTGCAGAGCCGTATACTATGTCCCCATAATGGATAATTGGCATTAGCAACAGCTGTGCGATACGCTTTCTGACCAGAAGACTTAGGGAGGATGTGTTCCTATAAAGTACACCTAGTTTGGCATAGGTTTTGGATGTCAGGGTATCAATGTGCATCCCAAATGTTAAATGGGAGACAAACCATATGCCCAAGTATTTAAAACTAGTAATTTAGAATGCAACAAAAGACAAAAAATACCCAATGCTACATCCAAGCTGACAAGATACATAGTTGAATACTTCAATATTAGTATTCTCATGAGTAAGGGTCATTTAGTTAAACCCTTTGGCCAAAGTGTTATAAGCCTGCAGCCACGTCACGGCATGACCAGTATGCAGGTCCTAACTCTACCTGTGAAAAATCTCATTTACCTCTGCAGTGGAGGGAGAATGGCCTCAGTGGACCTGTCCTAAGGTACATGGAAAAACCTGCTACTTAAAAAGTGGGGAGGGGCGAGCTTAAACCCTGGGAGGAGGGGCCACCAACCTCCAAACAACTGATACCAGTTGAAAATTAAAACTCTAACCCCAGAACCCACCACATTATATATATATATATATATATATATATATATATATATATATATATATATATAAAAAGGAGTGTAACGGGTATTCCCCCACCCAATCGCATATAGAGTGTATGTGAGGGGGAACCTATATGTTACCAGGTGTGGTGCAGTATACCTGTCAGGCTCACAGGAGGTCTGAGCCTCCGCTAGTGAGAGCCTGGGGTGAATCCTCTGGAACGATCTTATAATTACAGCGCCTCCACCTGTGCAGGATTCTAGGAGTGTAGAATGTCCCCTACACAGACCCACATATATGAACCACATACACCATGGTATATATATATAACACAGGTTTACTATATGGGCAAATAACACAATAACATCACATCACATCATACTGTATAGCAACACAGCCGTGTTACCCCCTGCCACTAGATGGCAGCTATAACCTTGCCCCTAACTGGGCTATACCTTTACACCCCCTTCCCAACCCCGTGTCCAAAGAGTCCGAGCCCACCCAAGTGTGTGAACAGGCCTGTCACATGTGAGGAGCAAGGTAAAGTTGGTGCACGTGTGGAAGGTTGTAAATACCTGCCCAGGTGTCTCTACACCTGGGTGTCTTCGCAAAGGGTCTACCGGCGCCGCTTGGTCCAGCGCTGATCTGTACCTCGGCGTGGGATGGGGATCCAGCCGGACGTCCCACCGTAAGGACAGTCTCTGGATCAGCAACACCGCATACAGGAACATGCAGCAAACCCTTTCACTGGGTAACTGCACTAAAGAACTACACAGAGTCTCTCCCTGCTCTAAGGAACTGCACAGAGTCTCTCCCTGCTCTAAGGAACTGCACAGGGTCTCTCCCTGCTCTAATATATATATATATATATATATATATATATATATATATATATATATATTTGTGTCCAAAGGAGTGCTACTGAACATGGCCAAATGTATACAACAAAAGACAAAAAATCCCCAATGCTACATCCAATGTGACAAAATACATAGTTAAATACTTCAATGTTCGTATTCTCATGAGTAAGGGTCATTTAGTTAAACTTTTTGGCCTGAGCGTTATAAGCCTGCAGCCAAAGTTTGTAACTTCTCAACTATCTGTTGATCCAATAAATGGTATCACACTACCTACTTGGTCTAGGATGGTTAGACTTGGCCGTTTGGCAGTGACCAAGCCACTGCTGGCGTTCTGCCGCAACACATGTCGCCACCGGGACAGGACACCCGGCCACAGGGCAGTTCGCTGCCGCTCCGATGTCCAGCACGGTGCACTGTGTAAAGGTCACTCCCCTCCCCAGGGCAAAGATCCTCAACTAGATCCACGAAGGAATTATCCACAACTTGATAGAAGAGTAGTCTCCGGTGTGCAGATCTTCCTTTTTCTTTTCCTCTTATTTTCTTCCCCCCTGATATTGATTGTAGCTCTCCTTCCTGTCAAATTAGATGTCCCAGGCCTTATATAAGGCATGTGATGTCACATTTCACCATCACATGGTACGTTCACCAACTCTATTGGTGGATGTATCGTGATCAACCATCAAGGTTGGTTGAAAAAGACCTCTCAACCAACCTTGATGACATCACTTGTTACATCAACCAATAGGATTGGTTGATGTACCATGTGATATATGCCCCTGTTTGGAAAATTTGACATGACCTTTAAAGGGGGGATCACATAGGACTATTGCCCATTACTGGGGGTGGGGCTAGAGGGGGTAGGTAATTGGTAGTTGCCCTGGGTGGATGGTTAAGCCTATGGGAGGGGGAGGGGCGGGGGGGTAGTGAAACAGTTTAACCCCTTCATTGCCATAGCAGTTAGCCGCTAAGGTAATGAAGGGGATTATTAATGGGGTTTTTTTGGGGGGGAGAGGGTAATGTGTTTTTTTTATTCCAGGTTATCATTTATTACCAGTGTGAATATCTAGCCTCCCCATTGAGAGAGCTAGGTATCAACAGTGATAATCAACGGTTTTAGGTTGAAAAATTATTTTCAACATTCTTTATTGTTTTAATTTAAAAATGTTAAATGTCCAAAACCACTACTGGCCACATTTGGCTAATATAATATTGGGCATTAGTCTAGAGGGTCATAATGAGCGATGAATGATTTGCGAATGCTTCAAGCTGAATGATATCTCCTGCCTGACCACAATATTCTTTGTGTAACCCCTCTTCTGGGAGTTATTATATTCAACTAACGGGTTAAAGAGGATTGAAAGCATTACATCGGAGTAATGCCCCATTTGACAGTTAGTTGTGAAGTAACCAGGCAGGGGCCTGATTAATCCCTGTTTCTAGAACGTGCTGGGTTGGCCACATGGTTCAGGATGACTCAGCAGAGACTAAGCTCTGACACTTTTCTGCCCAGAGATGGAGGTAGAAGATAAAAATAGGAGGGGAATGTAACTTCACCCTCAGATCCCAGGAGGGGAGCCAGAGGAGGGGTCTCACCTGTAAATATGTAACCAGTTATGTGACCAGGCACTTTAGGGTAGTAGCCCCTTTGTTGTTTTGGATAGATCGGGAAGTCCCCTTGAAGATAGGTTCTCTATAAATGTAGGAGTCATATAAGTTCAGGCTCCCCGATGGGAGGCCGGTGTCCCCTAGGGGTTACCCCAACAGGTAGCTCTGGGACTCAAAAGAACATAGCAACTGGTAGCCTTGCAGACCCTGCCACTGTGAGCATCCCAGGGGAGTATAATATGAAACCCAATAGAAAGTGATCACCTCTGCCATCCCAGCATTGGAGAGCTACTAAAAGGATGGTCAGAGCCAGATAGAGAACCAAGGCCTCTTTGACCAAAGTGATAAAGGGGAAGCCCAAGCAGGGACCCATAAGCTATCTTGTTTGACTAATCAACGACTTCAACTGTTCTAAGCATGCGCCTCTCCAGTAATACAGTAATGCACCTGGAGAAGTTGTTCTTCCTCAAACTCTGTTAATAAAGCCAGTCCTGTTTGTAACGGCGCCCATCTTTTGTACCTCTACACCCAGCTGCACGGACCAGCACCCTGACAAGGTAATACACTGTACAAGCCAAATCTAGAGACTATCTAAGTAATCCATAGGAGCCGGGCAGGGAGGTTTACATTTGGTTTTTATCATCTCTGCTCTTGGCGGACGGGAAAGACGCGCACTGAACCAACAAGTAGCGGTGGGAGAAAAAGTAACGTTTATAGGGTGGGTGTCATGATGTTATGAGACGACCAGGCAGTGTCCTAACTTTATTATTTTATTAATTCAGTAGCGTTGACATCTTTCGGAAAAGGTAACTATTACACTCAAGTAGAAATCTGTTACGTTTTTAGGACCAATTTAATTCCGGTAATTATAAGTCCAGGCATTCAACATCAAGGCATTAAAATAGGGGACAATTATGCATTCCGACCAGACAAGTTAATGAAATAAGGGACAACCCCGTATATACGGGACATCTGGCAACCCTAGTATTAATATATCAAGACGTTTTGCATCATATAGTCTCCATTTGTGGGAGTGGTTAGGGGTGGAGTTGCTCAGACCAATATAAAACATTAGAATATTTGCCTCAGTAATGGTGCTGTTTTCTATTATCGTTGTGTCTTTTAAAGCAGCAGTTCAAGCAATATCCTACGTGTTTTTTTTTGTTTTTTTTTTAAATAAATCAGTTCTGTATTATGAGAAAATACTTGTAGCTTTTAAAAAGAAAAAAAAAATGTTTTAAAGATTTTCTTTTAATGTTTCTAATGTCGGAAGCATTTCCAAAGTGACTGCCCCCTTCCCCTTCTGATAGGCTCTGGTTCTTGAGCCCCGCCCTCTCTCTAGCAGTGCACCAATTGTATCTAGTAACTGCCCAGTCAATCATATTCCAGGACTACATTGCCCAGAATGCTGTGCAAGAACTGAATTAAATAACCCGGAGCAAGCGATCGATTACAGGAGAACGGATCGATCTGCAGCTTAGCCAATCACTTGTCAGTGTGCAGATTGTATTGATGCACATATTGAATGGGAATTCTTTTTTTTTTAAACTGGCAAAGTCCAAGGTGGCATTGGATTAGATAGTCTGCGCCATAGATTAGTGCAGAGCCGCCAACAGAGGGGGAGTGCAGGAATTTCTATCCCGGGCCCAGCGGATGAGGGGGGCTCGCCTCGGTGGTCCGAACCAGGAAGTTAGGCCCCGCCGGAAGTCAGAACCAACCGCCTGTGTGGGCCCCCTTCCACCGCTGAGTAGGGCCCGGACGCACCTAGGCAGACCCTGCACACCCGCGCCGCAGGTAGGACCTAGGTCTGTGAGAAGGGGGCGGGGTGAGGGGCAGAGTGAGAGAGAAGAGATAGGAGGAGTGAGAGGGGAGGGTCTGAGGGAGAAGGGGGGAATCAGAGAGAAGAGGGTGGGGAGTCTGAAAGATGGGGGGGTTTCAGAGAAGAGAGGGGCACAAGAGAGAGAGGTTGGGGGGTGAGAGATGTGGAGCGGAGAGAGTGGGAGGTAAGAGAGCGGGCACTCCCTCATCCTCCGCCTCCACCCTCTTTGCACTCAATAAGCCGGCGCCCTAGTCCCGGGAAAGCTGCCCATGGCCCTGTGTCCAGCTTTTGGGTACCTACCATAGCAGTGGGAATTATTTGCTGAATTATAAGTCCATTTTGGAAGTGACTGCATCTCCTGTTGCACTTTATTTCAACTGAATGATCTTTGACATATCATTAGACATTGAGACACATTTATTGGAAATAAGGTAGAACTACTTTCCTGAATTATTATGGATTTGGTTTATTGTGTGATTTATGTAGTACGGTGGTTTCCAACCTTTGTTTGGTTAAGGAACCCAATGTGAAATTCTGAGAAGCCTCAACCCTCTCTAACAGTGTGTTTGAGATCAGATGCATTCTAAGGAACCCCAACCCTCTCTAATAGTGTGTCTGAGATCAGATGCATTCTAAGGAACCCCAACCCTCTCTAATAGCGCGTCTAAGATCAGATGCACTGTAAGGAACCCCAACCCTCTCTAATAGTGTGTCTGAGATCAGATGCACTGTAAGGAACCCCAACCCTCTCTATTAGTGTGCCTGAGATCAGATGCACTGTAAGGAACCCCGACCCTCTCTAATAGCGTTTCTGTGATCAGATGTACTGTAAGTTCTTCTGTATTTGGTACAATTTTAAATTTACAGGTAAACCTTTAGGGATGCCCGGGGAAAACCAAGACTTCCTAGGAACCCTGATTTAAAAAACCCCCCACTGATTTAGTCATTTAATTGTTATGTATGAATGTCCTGGAACATGATTACACATTTTCTGTCTCACTTTGCAGTTTGACTATTCCTGTCTCCCTTGTTTGGCTGCATGTTTTGCTCCTGTTCCAGCAGCTAGCTGCATGTGTAAAGGCAACATTATTGCTACATATGTCCCTTACACAGCCTTAGTTGGTTGCCCTGGCAACCTTCCAATCTCCTTAGCTAGAAGGTTGGTTTAGTCCAGCTTGCGCCCCTGCCTTTATTGCAGTTACTTTGGTCCTTAGACCCTTCCTGCCAGCCACAGGAACATGTGCTTTAGATCTAACTGCTGGCTTAGGCCGCGCTTATAGTGTCGGCGACTGCGACGCAACGTCGCCCGAAAACAAATGCATTGTCGCCGCCGCGTGCGCTTATAGTAAGCGCGACAGCGACGGGGCAACGCGATTTTTGGTAGCCGAAATTATTTGATTTTTCAGGGACTGTCGCCTCATGTGACAGCCCCTGAACCAATCATGAGCCTGGTCGCCTGCGACGCCGCCGCAAAGCGAAATACAACTTTCGCTTCCGGCGACGGGTGATGTCATGCGTCGCCGTCACTATAGGCGCGGCCTTAGTGAGTACATGCTTCCTCCATTACACCCCTGCAAGGCCATCCTTTTTTACCGTCCCCCCATAACAGAGCACCTTCACATAGAGAAGCACTGTCTCACCACACATTACCATCTGCAAGTACCCTTTATATTTGTTTTTGACTCCCCCATTAAAGTTGAAGAAAATAAAAGGACTCTGTGTGCTCTCAAAAGGGGATGAGTTAAACCACTGGACTCACTCACATCCCACATGTGATCCTGGTTCCAGAAGAATTAGTGTAATTTCATTTCTTTAAGCAATAAATTAAATATGTTACTTTTCGTTGACAACTCTTTTTACAGTTACAAATACTCCTCATTTGTCTAATTATACCATTTTATTTTTCTGTTACTGTACAATCTTTATAAAAAAAATAAATGCTTCATCGACAGTATTGTACAATCATGTTATCGTGGAAAAAACACTTAGGAAGGGACCAAGGAACCAGCGAATGGCATGGAGTCCTAATTGACAACCACCAAACTAGGTAGATGTGGTTTGCTAATACTGTACCACTATTTGAATATCTATATACTGTAACCGAGGAGTAGGCACCGATTAAGTGTATTGCTCTGTAATATGCTAAGCTAAAAATTCAATTAGCTATCAGAAAAGTATTTTGGATTTGTTATTCATTGTTTGAGCCCAAAAGTGTCTCAGGGAAATTCATCATGGCAAAAGTTACTAGGCTTCAATTACATAGATAAGCAGTTATTTGGACCACGGGGAGACATTGTTATTATTGTTAATGTGTAAAGCACTAACATACTATGTAGCGCGGTACAATGGGGGGAGGGGGTACAGAGATTTGATAATTACATAAACAGAATGGCATACAAATAACGACAAACAAGTGCAACCAGATACAGAAGGGAATGAGGGTCCTGACCCTGGGAGCTTACACTCTAGAGGGAATAATGGGCAATGTTGAAACAAAAGGTAAAGTGGCTGCTCATTGTGGGAGGGAGTGTGTCTCAGGATAGAGAATGGCCCAGCTGCACAGAGAGTCTCATTAAGGTATGGGGGTTTAGATGTAAGGGGGTGTTAGATAGCGTGGAGTTTGGTCCAGCTGCACAGCTGATACCAATAGGGTGTGTGTGTGGGGGGAGGCAGGAGGGTTTGGATGTTAGGGGTATGCCAGATAGGCTTCATTAAGAAGGTGAGTGTTTAAATGTCTGAAAGCAAGGGGGAGGGGGGGCGCAAAGTTTTTAGGCTGTAGGGAATTCCATGGTGGACAGCATTGGAGAAGTCTTGTAGATGGGAATGAGAGGTGGGAATAAGGCAGGAGGAAATGCAGATGTCGTGGGCAGAACGGAGGCGGTGTTTAGGGATATATTTGGGGATGAGGGTTGAGATGTAAGGGGGGCAACATCGTTGAGAGTTTTGTAAGTCAGAGTAGACATAGAACACAAACTGACCACGTCTAGCTTACAGGTTTCTATGGTAACTTTTTGTCGAGAATTTGCCAAATAAGATCTGCTGTTTTAATCATACAGAATAATTCCTTTTTGTAATCTATATTTATTGTACATATCCCTTATGATAATAACATGATGGGCAAGAATGGGTTCCTAGACGTGTGAGACGTCAGCCTTTTTACATTGAGGAACTTCTAGGAATTCACCTGAGTGGGGCAGAAGGTGTCTCTTCCAGCGCAGAAAACTGCTGAGTGACTATGGCCACAGTGTGTATGTACAGAAATGGCATGTGCAGTGGGTTTGAGTAGGTATTAGTGTCTAGTGAAATTAATGACTTTTATACTTCCATTCACACAATTTAAAGGAGCAATTATTACTGTTACTTTTTTCCATATAGGATTGAAGTAGAGGGTCTCCGGAGCTGAACCCCATTAATTTCAGCTCTGGGGGCCCCATGCTTTCCAAAATACAGACTTGCGAAGGGAGTGCCGGTATCCCCTGCAAGTTTAAAGCTCCCACGCAATGAGAGTCAGTAGGAAGCAGAACCTGATGACATCACGGCTCCCTATTGGTTCGCAGGGCTCGGGAGCTTTGCAACTCTTGCATTCCGTGATCCCTTGCCAGCGGAGCGGCTATCAGCACCCAGTACGTCAGTATCTCTGGAAGCAGGGGGTCCACGGAGCTGAAATGAACGGGGTTCAGCTCTGGAGACCCAGGCTTTAATCCTATGTAAGAAAAGAAAAAAGTGGGGTGTGTGCCGAGCACGCGCGTTATAAGTGAAACGTCTTTGTGTTTTGCCAATCACAAAAGTGTTTAATTCCATCACAAATATACAAATTAAAGTACAAAGTCATTGATAAAATGCAAAGTAGGTTAACTGTGAATGCGGGCTCGCCACACAGCCCTGTTTAAAAAAAAACCACATTACAGTTGCTCTATTATATTAAAGTATATATATATATATATGTGTGTTATATGTTCACACAGCTTGCATGTTTTGCACTTCTGCCGTTTTTATTTCAAATGGTATTTTTGTTGTTGTTGCTATTTGCACTTCTATATTTATAGTGTATGTATGTGTCTGTTTGTGTGTGTGCATATGTCTGTGTGTGTCTGTGGGTGTTTTTGTGTGGGTGATTGTGTATTTTACACAACAGTACAACAGCTCATGCTCGTAGTTAAGAACGCGGCATGGGTCCATGATACCGTCCCCCTGACACCGGCAGTGACTAGGACCGGGATCACCATGCCGGAGCAGGCACTCCTCACCGTGAGGTTGGCCCCGTACTCCTGCAGCTCCGGGCGAGTGCTGTACCGCATGTTCCGGCTGCAGGGCCTGCGAAGTGAGGCTGTGGTCCCAGTCATAACTGTGACACGCGCGCCCGGAGGGGGGGGGCGGCGCGTGCACAGCGCTAACCGCGATCTGCGGTCTGACAGGGAGAGAGGGAGTTTGCGACGGGAGGGGGCGTGGTCAGGGATTTGCGGGGGCGTGGCCATCACGTCACGCGTCAGGTTCGCCCTCATTGGGTGAACCGCTGGTGGGGGCGTGGCCACGCCTCCGTCGCAAGTTTTAAACTCAATTTCATTGAGTTTAAAAAATCTTGCCGCACGGCGCGGCTGCACTTTCAGCGTGAAGGTGCGTACTGGGCCCTTCCCCATTGAGGGGCGGTGCTTACACGCACAGCGCACGCCGCGCCGTGCGATGTAGCAGTGACTGGGACCGCAGCCTAAGGCCAGTATCAGATTTCCCATTAGGCCCGGGCCTAAGGCAGCAAAATTTTGGGGCGGCAAAAATGTCCTCCCCTATTTCCATTTGCCGCACTCGCGGGCCTATTGGGCCTAATGAGAAGGACTTACCTGTGCCGGCCGCCTCCGTTCTGCCGCCCTGCTTCTCCTTCAAAATCGAGCGTCGAATGACGCAGCGGACGTCACAAACGTCATCACATGGTGTCTCGTTGCCATGGCAACTGTGATGTTGCGATGTCAAATGACATCATGCCGGCGCGTTACAATGGTAACGTGACGCCGTGCGACGTCACGTTGGGGACGTCTGTGGCGTCATTTGATGCTGGATTCTGAAGGAGAAGAATGGTGGCAGATTTGTAAATCCGCCGCTGCCTGAGGCCGGTACCTTTTCCCTGCTCCCAACTCACACCCCGGCCGGAGTCCCCTGGGCGCCGGTCACAGGCAGCGACACTGTGCTCCCGGCGAGCCGATTTGCGAATGTGCGCCCATTGGCTAGCGTGTCTGCGCATGCGTGGATTGGCAATGCTCCTGGACAGCTGTTTATGTGCTGGTGTTGTATGGACAGCCGTATATATATATATATATACTGGTATGCGCCTGCTCCGGCATGCCGATTCTGCACATTCACTCACCTCCGTTAGCATTTTCGTCCGCCTGAACAGTGTTTTTCCCTATGAGATTTTTTAGTTGCCACTGCCAGCAAAGACGTTTCACTTAAAAATACCCGGCAATGTGTTACTGGAGCCTGTTGTGTTCTGATAGAATTCTTGGCTGCAAAACTGAAAGTAAAATGATACAAGGCAATATACCCAGGTGCGAAGATTATAATTTGTAAACATGACTCATTGCTAAATATTGGCTTGAAACAAGAGAACCGTACTGAAAAATGACAAAATACTGCAGCTGTATGCCTGCTCAGATGGCTTTTTTTGTCAGGTTTTTTTTCTGACTGCTTTTTGGGGGGGTGAATACAGCATAGGTTAGGCTACGGCCCCACTGCCTGCGCTGCACGCGCGCCTGCGAGGCTGGTGGCGTGTGCAGCCGAGTTCCCCGATCTGCAGTGAGCTGCAGAGGATAAGACCGGGGGTGGGGGTGGGGCATTACGGGGAGTGACGGGGGCGCGACCATGATGTCACCCGGCAGCTTCGCCCTCATTGGCTGAACCGCTGGGGGGGCGTGGCCTAGCTCAATTTTCATGTGTGCCTCAAAATCTCGCTGCACTGCGCGGGCCTCGCCCCAGCTCTTATCCCCGCAGCGCCCGCCATAGCGAGCGCTGCAGCAGCCAGTGAGGACCAAGCCTTACAGTCGAAGACTGAGCCACTAATTGAGACACCTGTTCGGAAGCAGGGATATTCTGAAAGCCGGACCTGCTGGTGGCCCTTGAGGACTGGAGTTGGCCACCCCTGGGCGGAAATTATGAGCTTTCAGCCCATCGACCATGATGAGATTGATTTCTGCGCGCCTGTGAAGCTCTGAACGAGATCTAACAGCCAGGGAACGTCGGGGGAGGACTCCTCTTCCTTTCCCATACTCAGTGACGCTGCGATCACATAATCCTTTAGTGGAGTGATCGCGATGTGACGGAGGGGTTGGGGCACTCTGGTAAAAGTATTGCAGATATATATATATATATATATATATACATATATACAGGCATACCCCGCATTAACGTACACAATGGGTCCAGAGCATTTATGGAAAATGTACTTAAAGTGAAGAACTACCTTTTTCCCACTTATCGCTGCATGTACTGTACTGCAATCGTCATATATGAGCATAACTGATGTAAATAACGCATTTGTAACAGGCTCTATAGTCTCCCCGCTTGCACACAGCTTCGGTACAGGTTGGGAGTCGGTATTGCTGTTCAGGACGTGCTGACAGGCGCATGCGTGAGCTGCCGTTTGACTATTGGGCGATATGTACTTACTCGCGAGTGTACTTAAAGCGAGTGTCCTTAAACTGGGGTATGCCTGTATATATATTTGTGATATCTGTTTTCGTGCCTACATTTGCACCGTTTCTAAATGTATCAGCCATGTAACATATCATCTACCATCACTGCCACAAGGCCCTTTGTGACGTCAGCACGCGCATTGGTGCGGCGACATCTGTTTAGAGCGCGGAGTAATAGCCGCTGCTTCATTTTCGAGCTCCACCCGGCAGTTCATTATATAGCGGTGTTCATGAATACACCATGCCGGGCGGAGACTCAACAGATGCCGCCACTCGGGAGCAGGAACTAAACGCTCCGAGACAGCAGCCCTTCCACAGCCCCCTTGAATTGTAGAGGGTACGCCATAGCGGCTGCAGGGCACCACAGAGACTATACACAGTCACCTATAATCAGCAGACAGGGCGCATTCGCCCCAGATGATAAGTGATTACTGAGATAAATTTGTCTATGTGAATATAGCCAGCCCATTTATTACATCTACATGGACTGACCCAACAGGGCGGCCAGTATATACATCAATCACTAACATATACCATATATAGAGGTCTGCAGACAGAGTGATTTTTATTCTATAGGCAGCTGAAGTTAACCCTTTATAATTGGCTTTATCATTTTAGAGACATCAGCTAGCCTATCTACGAACACACCTGCTATCTTCACAGGGGACATGAGCAGCTATCTATCTCACTATTTATTTATTAAGTAAATTCTGTTGAGCTCATCTGAGGCTATAATAACATTGTAACAATCACTGACCAGGGGGAAACAATATAAGTATTATTATATACTAATAGTATCCTCAATCTAGCCTCACCACCCCTAGCTACGCAGTAGCCTTATTTTTCTTTTTTGATACTTGATTTCACCCAGCGTTGTATTGAAGGATATTTATTAACTCCTCGTTGGTTTTTCTGACAAATCGATTCAAACCGGGCCACATTCAGCATTGAGTATGTTGGTCTAGCAAAAACTACCAAATATATTACACCATCTACATATTGTCAGAAAACCACATATTAATCAGATGTGGTTTGAAAGTAGTGTGATCTACACTTCAGTTATGTGACACACTTCAGATCCTTTCATCTACAATACACACACCACACTGAGGCACCCTACCCCATACATTCTATATTGCAATAATTAAAATCCTCTCTTCTGTTTTGATTTTATTGCACATGGTGCCAGTCACACTACATTCCTTCAAACACTACCTTCATTAGTCTATGACTTAGACTCAGAGACAAATAGTTTAATACGTGTTTTAATTGTGTTGAGTGTTTATGTACTTCACCTATTTTACCCACAGACACTAATAAAGGTTACTTTTTTAATTACTTGTATCAATTATGTTATGAGTGCTTGTTCAAAAGGGGTACTCTCACTTGTCTAGGCAAGTTTCTCTGTATGCTTAATGATCCTCTTACCCCTGGCACCTAACCACAGACAGTAGCTAGAGCTCTCTATCCTTTTCCCCCATTCTCCATTACTTTCATAATGTAATGCTGACCGCCCCCCTCCCCCCCATGCTTTCATGGGCTTATACATTTGAATTTAAAAGAAATGTTCATCAGTGTAAAAGAAGGTATAGTTTTTGTGATTGTAAAAATTATTTGAATGGGTTTTATGCAGACTTGGGCAAATTGTGACTGTCTCAGCTAAACCTGGATCACTCAGTAACTTCATCCCAATGTCAGCAGCAAGCATCACAAAACAAGAAGAGGTACCCCGGGTATGTAATGCGTGAGCCAGTCCCGAAAACACCCAGTGTAACCTAATCCAGGGTCCCAAGACACCCCTGCTTTCCATGATAACCCTAGTACTGAGCGTGGTTCAGTTGCATACCTTCCCCCTAACTCCGGTGGTGTGATTATGACCCAGAACGCTCTTTTCTTTAGCTCTCATTTTATGATACCAAAGTTGCTAGCAGACAAGCAAATGGTAATAAAAAAAAACAGGATTGGATCATTATCTCACTATTGGTCTGGACTTAACTGGCAGTTAAGTTATGTTGCCTCTTGTGTGTCAGTCACCAGACCACGTAGATTGTAAGCTCCTTCGAACAATTCTTTGTTTTATATAGTTGTATTATATCACACAGAAATGTATCTGTAATCTTTCGCATTAGGAGACGAAGGCGAGAGAAAATGCCAAAATACCGTATTGGCCTGAATATAATGCTATGTTTTTTTCCTAAAAATGTCCTTCCGAAAACTGTACTCGTATTATATGCGCAGCCTAACACCTTTTATTTTTCATGTAGAGCACCGTCAAAATTTAGGGGTCGTATTATGTGCGAGGCCGTACAATATTCGGGCCAATACGGTAAGTCCCGATAGACTGGCATTTTCTCTTCATTTTCGCTATTTCCTCTCTGTAACCAGAGATACCCGGGATGTATAGTGATGTGCAAGATATACATGGTGTAATCCATAATAAAATATGTCATTAACCCCTAGAAACCATAGGGATCTATGTATCTGGGCAATTTTGGAGCAAAGTCGAGGCATTTCCAAACCTGCACCTATATATCAAAGCATTGTGCTCTAATTTCGTCCTGTCTGTCCTAGCTTGCTCCATAAAAACAGCAGTGCATCTAAACCAGGGATGGACAAAGCACAGCTTGCGGGATGGCTGCTTCCAGCCCACCCAGGGCTGGATTAAGCATTAAGCGACCTAGTCAGTCGCCTAGAGCAGAACATTTGGGGGGTGGTCAGCTGGGAGGGAGGGTAGCAGGAGCAGAGTGGGAAGCGTGCGGTGAAGGAGGATGGAGGAGCAGGAGAGTGGAGGGAGTAGAGCAGCCGAGGAAGGGTGTGGTGGAGGAGGATGGTGGCGGGAGCAGAGCAGAAGAGGAAGTGTGCAGTGGAGAAGGGCGGAGCACGCCCCAGCAGTCTGACCCAAAAGTAAGCGACAACTTCCGGTGTCTGCTGCCAGGCGGGACCTCCACCGCTCCACTCCACAGCCTTGGAAGAGGGGGAAGAGTGAGTGAGTAATGGGGGAGAAGAGTCAGTGAGTGGGGAAGGAGTGAGTTGGAATGGGAGGAGAGGGGGTGGAGGAGTGAGGGAGAGGGTGTAGGTGTGAGAGAAGGGGAGAAGTGAGAGAGGGATGGGGAGGAAGATTTAGAGAGAATGAGAGAGAGGAAAAAGGAGACTAGGGGAGAGTGAGTAAGAGAAAGGGAGGCAGAGAGTGATAGAGGGGAGATGCAGGTGAGAAAACGAGTATGTAGGGGAGAAGTTGGAGAGGAGGGGGGCATGTGCACATCTACATTAAGTGTGTGGCCCCCAAAGTTTACCAAAACCAAGTGGTCGTCCAGCTAAAATAATTGCCCATCCCTGATCTAAACTCTGTCTGTGTGCGGAATCTTGGTGTTGTCCTTGACTGTGACTTGACCCTTAAACATCAGTTGTCAGCCGTGATCAAATCTTCATTCTTCCACCTAAAGAATCCTGGGATTAAGCACTTGATCCCCCCAGAGGATCTTAGTACCCTTGGCCATGCCTTTGTGTCCTTACGCCTCAACCACAGCAATGCACTCTACTTGGGTCTTCTGTAAAAAGAGCTGCATCGCCTGCAGCCGGTGCAGAATGCTGTGGCCAGTTTGTTAGCTAATCAGACCCGTTCTTGCCACATAACACCTGTTCTCCATTCTCTGCACTGGCTGTCTGTAAAATGTTGAATTTATTTAAAGATTGGCTTGTTGACATTCAAACACTACATGACCAGTGTCCCAGCTATCTGAGAGAGCTTCTAGTTCCCTACACTCCCATTCAATCTGCAGGTGAAGGACTTCTAACAGTTCCCAGAATCTCCCGGACTTCCTTTGGGGCCCGAGCTTTTTAGCCGCGCTGCTCCCACTCGCTGGAACAGTCTGCCTCGTACAGTTCGAGAGGCCCCCTCTCTGGATATCTATAAAAACAGACTCAAGACCTACCTGTTTACCCAGGCATTGAATTAATGAACCATAACCTATCTGGCATTTAATAGCCACAGTACCGTCCCCATCTGTGTTGTACCTATCCTTGTGTTTAGTCCCATTTATAGCCTTAAATGTTTTCTTCTTTATCCCTTTTTGTAACAGTGAAGTACTTCTTGAGTCCCATTGAGATAAAAGTGGTACATAAATAAAGTTATAACTCCCCTGGGGGCCTAACCACTTACCTAAGGTCACCTATTAACAAAAAAGTGAAATGAGTAAGTTGAAGTAAGTGGCATATGTACAGTTTATTGAATACTAAGCGAGAAGAAAACCACCCAAATGGGGCGAATTTTGGACTTGTGACTCTCATAAAACAAGTTGTGAATTGGTCACCCTAATGCAGGGGAGCGCAAACTTTTGCTGCTGCGCCCCCCTGCCATTCCTCCGCTGGTGCTCGCGCCCCCTCCCTTACCTTGATGCGGCGTCAAATGACGCTGCTGGGTCACGTGACCCGCAGCTTCATTTGACGTGTGTGACGTCACATGGCCCTGTGGCGTCATTTGACGCCATGTTGCATTGGACACGAGTGACGCCGACATTTAATTTAAATGCCTCTGGGAAGCGCGCGGGACCTCTGCAACAGTCCTCGCGCCCCCCCAGAAAGATCTCCCGCCCCCTCTGTGGGGCACGCCCCTCACTTTGCCCACTGCTGCCCTAAGGGACCAGTTAATTTGACAGCTTTGGTGAAATGTTGACCTTTGCCTGTTTTACTGACTTATTCAATACGCGGAGAAAATTGTGGTGCAAGCGTTTGCTGTGGAACTTATTGAATAAGCACATTAAGCCCTTATTCTAGATGCTGTGAAGAGACTTCCCTGTGCTGAAGCTCAACCCTTCTCCAACGTTGGCAAGCGGCTTTACAGTATATTGAATAGGAGCCTTAGCGAAACTCACAGAGGCACTAAATGTTTGTGTAAGGCAATGTTTATAAAACATGTCGTACAAGTTTCTTTGCTTGTGAATATCAAGAAGAAACAAACGCTGATTGCACAAATGTCTGAAAATTGGCCTGAATATTCGTAAAGGGCAATCAGATTCCTTTGTAAATCTCTACTCAAGATCTGTTTGTTTCATGCCTAACCGCTCATTGACATGATACTATTCAGAGTACACTCAGGGAAGAAACCTATAAGGATTCAAAAGTTCTGTACAGTATAATTTTATCTATGAAGAACTGTGATGTTGGTCAGCTAACGGGTAACATAACCGACATTGTATCTGCTTTTCTCCAGGACCAATCTAGCTACTAACTAGTACTTTACATTACAGCAGGCATAAGCTGATAGGGGTCCATGTTAAAGTGGACAAGAAGCAAAAAGTGACACACTGTGAGTGCTCATCTGCATGTCATTACCCAGAATCCCTGGCTGTAGTGGGAGCATTGTATGCCAAGAGATAAAGGGGAAAGGCGGGGTTATGGACCTGCTAGAACCATGAATGTGCGCAAACTGTAAGTGGTATCTTATTTGCTGTAAGTTTTTAATTAGGAAGCGTGTATATCTATCTCTTTCCACTAGGTGGCAATGTAGGTCAACTCTTACCCTTGAGTGCAAGGTGAAGAAACATTTGCTGCACTTTGAATTTGTAACTATAATTTGGCAGGCACTGTGATTTATTGGCTTAAATGTGCAGTTGTGGTTAGCAGTACAAATTATTATTAGAATTGCAATAAAAACAAAGCATTTATAAAAAACAATAAAAAAATTGAAACAAAAAAAAAAAACAAAGCATTTATGGCAGCGAACACGTAGCTCCAATACGGTTAACTCACTGCGATCCTGTGTTAACTGCCATTGACCTAATAACTCATGTCAGAGGTTAGTGACTCTCCTCCTAAGTGGAGATGCGCAAAAAACGCAACATTTTGAGAATAGAAGTCACCGAAGTTCAAAAATAGCCACCTTCTGTGTTGTTTTTTTTTGTTTTTTTTTGCATGATTGTGAAAATAATGAAAATGATAAAATATTCAAAGGAAAAAAACCCCATAACAACAAACTTAGCATTTTTCCGCACAGAAAGCCACATTTTTGTACCTTAAAATACCTTTAAAATATTTGCACATTTAAAAAGAAAAATGTTTTTAATTCACAAAAAAAGCTGCAAAGTGAATTCTAACACATTGCCCCATCTCTACCCCTTAGTTCAGTGGTTTCCAACCTTTTTTTGGTTAAGGAACACCCAACTCTCTCTAATAACGCGTCTGTGATCAGATGCATTGTAAGGAACCCCAACTCTCTCTAATATTTCACTATTCATTATTCACGCCTTTCTTTGCAAGCAAATTGCAATTTCCAAATATCTGGCAGCTGCTCACGTTTGCAACACACACTGGCAGTGGCGCATATCCCATTAGGCCCGGGCGTTGGGCGGCAAAAATGTCCGCCCCCATATACATTTGCCGCACTCTCGGGCCTATTGGGCCTGATGGGAAGGCAATTAGCTGTTGCAAAAAACTATTTAAGAAATATTACTGTAAAGCTTTATCTTGTTTTTTTGAGGAAACTGGAGGTCATGTTTTGAGGTTAAAGGATTGGACACATAAAGCAAAACTGAGGAATGTTGTTTTTTTTTTTTTTTAACTCAAAGGTCTTAAATGTTATTGCACTGAAAGCCCCATCTTGTATATACTGTATAACCCTGTTCACTTATGTAACTGTAGTACTCTGTGCCCAGGACATACTTGAAAACGAGAGGTAACTCTCAATGTATTACTTCCTGGTAAAATATTTTTATAAAAAAAATAAGTATGTTGATAAATAAATAAACTGACGTCGATGGGGCTTTCCGTGTGCCGCATCGACGATATCGCGCTTAATAGAATGAGGGTGAAAGTAGTAGCTGCATGGAACAGTCTCCCAGCAGCGGCTGCAGGAACAAATACAGTCAAATGCCCAAATTCAAAAAGCTCCATTAAATCAGGTAAAATAACGTGACATTACCTAAAAGAGGAAGGGATGTTATTTTCCTCTTACAGAATTGAAACCGTGAGGTGCTCTGGAGCTGAACAAGAGACCTCAGTTTCCGAAGGTAGTTGCATGTTAGTTGCCTGTGTTTAAAGAGACGTTTTTTTAGGGAGTTAAGGTAGTTGCATGTTAGTGCCTCCATGTGAGCCGTCTCCTAAGAGAGACACTTAGGCTAAGGCCCCGCTCCCTCAGTCAGCGCGCCCGCACTGCAGACAGGCGGCGCGCTGACAGGCACAGACCGCGATATGCGGTCTGTAGGCAGCCGGGAGCCGGAGCGGGAGGGGGCGGGAGTGGGAGGGAGGGGGGCGGCAGAGGGAGGAGGGCGTGGTTTGAGCGGAGGGACCCGCTACCCCCCCCCCCCCCTCCCTCCACGGGCTCGGTCTCCCTGGCTGCAGGAGGGAGCTGCTGGAAGGAAGGTAAGCTCCCTCCCCCCCCCCTCACACACGCTCACACACGCTCACACACGCTCACACATGCTCACACATGCTCACACACACTCACACACCACCCCCTACCTTGTGTAGGAAGCTGTCTGACAGCTCCCGCTCCCGTCCCCGCCGCTGATAGGCTCATCAGCGCACCACGTGACGCGTCACCGCTCGGGATCACAATTTTTTTGCATCCCCTGGCGGCTGACGCGTTACAGCGCGTAGTGAGCCGTGCAGCGAGGGGGGACTGGGACCTGCTCAGAAGGATTCCCCTGCTGGTGGGGAACGCTCACGCGACCGCCCGCGCCGTGGGTCCCAGCCCTTAGGCTGCACTTATAGTGCCGGCGACGCGACGTCACGGCAACACAAATGCATTGCCGCCGTCGTGTGCGCTTATAGTAAGCGCAACGCGACGGATTGGTCGCGATCGCTGAAAGTCATCTCTATTTGATTTTCCAGCGACCGTCACATCGCCATCGCTGACACTATAAGCGTAGCCTAAGTTGCAATATGCAGGTGCAGGCCTAGTGGCTGTTAGTCACATGTAGCCAGGGGGGGAGGGGTTGACTAGGCTTTGATGCCATGTCGTCAGCTAGGCCTGCCCAGATACTGGGGCCAAGGGATTAACCCCTCCCCAGGTATAAAGGGTAGGGTCCCCTCCCTGGGTGCCCAGTTCAGTTTTTTCCCCTCTGTGGAGTGCAAGCTCCTGTTCTGCATGCTGCCCCCCCCCCCCCCCCCCCACCCGTAGCTGCTAAGCCTGCTGCGTCTGCAGTCCTCCCTATAGGACCAGAGTGAGGTGTTCCAGCCTTGCCCCTAAGGGGGTGAGAGAACACTAGACTAGCCCAGGGGCCTCAAGTTCCTGGGGTGCCTAGTCATGTCCTGTGCAGGGAGGGAAGGTGCCCCTGGTACAGGAAGAATAAGTATGTTCCTGTTGAAGTTATATTGTATTGTATTATATTGTATGCTGTAAACCCTGTTGCATGGATATGGTATCCTGAGTTATGTGTCCTGTGGGGGTAAACCCCTGCTTCTGGCAGGATGGAGGCGCTGCACCCTGAGATAAGAGAAGAGGACCCCAATCTCCCTTCCATCGCAGAGCACTGTGAGCACCATCACACCAGAATACACAAGTACCATCAGATCTCCATTAGCGGGAGGATAGGGGTGTTACATGTGTATACAGCGCTGTACATAGAATTTTTGCTGACCCAAGTCCCTGTCTCATAGAGCTTACAATCTATTTTTTGGAGCCTGAGGCACAGGGAGATAAAGTGACTTGTCTATTCTTCCATACACATTTAAATCTAACAAGGAGCTGACACCGGGAATTGAACCAGGCTCAGTGTCATTGTTTTCAGAGTCAGGGTCTTTAGTCACTGAGCCATTCCTTCTCCCAGCTTCCTATTGGATGACCACAGTGGCCATCTTTAAAAATATCCAGGAAGAACCCCAGCAACTGATACATATTTTAGTAATGGGGGAGTCTCCTAGGAAAAAAACAGCGCGGTTCAGCTTCGAAGGACCCCTGGTTTAGATTCTATACAAAAAAAGAAATGGAAGATTGGCAGGATTGCTGCTTTAAATATTAGTTATTGAGCTTGTTAACCTTGCTCTTTAAAAATAAGACCCAGTGCAACCTTGTACGTACAGGCATATTGACAAAAAATGATCATTGTACCAAATAAACAGTAACATTTTATGTGGGGACCCTTAAAAATGGCTGCCCATCTGAAATTTCAAAAGAATGCCTTATTAGGCTGAGCTCCGACAGGCTGCTACACTACCTCACGTCCGCGTTTGCGAGCCTCTGTCTGCTGGGCGATGTGTACTCATCCCCAGCAGACAGAATGACACGATTTGGAGGCGGGACTTACGTCGTCCATTTAATAAAATAAAAAAAGAAACAAAGTGTGTGTGTTTGTGATTGGCTGGCGAAGTGCACGTGACGCGGCTGCCGCTTTAAATTTCAACTTCAGTTGTCTCCCCCAAGTGCAGCGGCGTCAACGCTGCACTTCGCCGCCGGGAGCCGTTTCCAGTTTGAAAACTACCACAGAACAAACCGAAAGAGTGACGAAGGTGCGCGCGCTTACGTCGCGCAGCGTCCTGTCTGATCGGGGCCTTACTCAGACTGGTACTGCAACATTTAACCCCTTAGCTGACAGAGTATATACGTCATCCACCTTCTCTTCCCACCTCTAAGACAAACCTTAAAACTCACCTCTTAAATGAAGCATCCCAATATCCAGGAATCATGGCCACTGTCCCACACCCACAGTCTCTCCTACCACCCATTGTGGCCAAGCACAGCCATCTACTGCACTTATTCCCTCACCTGCTGTCTCTGTTAGTCTCCCAACATTCCACTTAGATTGTAAGCTCTCCGGGGCAGGGATTTCCTTTTCTATTCTCTGACTTTGCTGTGCTTATTGTATTAGAATTCCCTGTACTGTATTGTCTATGTAAAGTGCTGAGTACACGGTGGGAACTATACAAATAAATAAATCTAATAACATAGAGTGTAATCTCTACGGGGCAGGGGCCGTGTCCGCAAAATGTCTCTGTAAAGCGCTACGTAAAACTAGCAGCGCTATTCAAGAACAAACAAATAATTATTATTATTACTATGTACATGCATACATACATACATAGGGCTCAGAGCAGGAGTGTACAAGAGAAGTCAAATACTCCAAGATCTGGGATAGAACAAGGTGGCTATCGCTAATCAGTCATCAGAACAGAGCTATTTTCAGGAGCCGAATGCATAACAAACAGGCCGAAAGCACATGGAATGTGGCAAGCACAATAAGAACCCTGATTTCAAAAAATAAATTAAATTGGAGAAAAAGACAGAGGGGTCTGTATCAGAATCTGTAACAAGATGTGGTGGTGATGGGATTCCGACTTTAAATTAGGATCTTTCTAAATTGTATTATTAATTATAATAACAACCCATTTTCTAGTATTTTAATGATACACCACTGCTGCTTCAATGAAAGGTGTCTTCCTTTTTGGGTAGCTAATTAGTACTTGATTTAATTAGTCTTATTAGGCACCTACCACCGGTTTTTAACTCTCAGGTGTGGACTATGAAATAACAACACAAATAGAGATTATAAATCGGGATTTACAGCAAATCTGTATTGCTAAATTCATTTTAAGTGATGTAGAAGGAAAGGAGCACAGCATCCGCATCAGTGGATCAAAAATAGACGGGGCAACTCCAGATGTAGTCAAATTGTGTTTATTGCACAATCAGTTTAGCAATGATGGTGTAGGAAACACGCCAACATGTTTCATCCAACAGGACTTTATCAAGTTATGATTGGACTGCAATAGCTAAACTATGTCAGGAAAACATATATACATTGTAGGGATTATTTATACATTTTTTAAATATAAATATCCTAAAATTAAAATATACAGTGAGATAAGGTATACATTTGTCGAAAACAACTATAAATAGGAATGGAAATCAAGCAAAGAGGATAATATATTTTATATTTTTTTTAACTAATCTAATAAATATTTTTTATATTTTTTTAAGTTTTAATTATTTTTTTTCAATTTGAGATTTTATGATATTTTTATTTTAAGATTTTGGTGATTGTTTTGACTAATCAAATGTGGAATTTCTTAATTGAATTCCATATTTAAATTTCCAATATAGCATTAAAAATATGAGATTTTTTTTATTCTCATGAAACAGTCAGATGGGGATATGATTGTGATACGTTTTTATGGGTAAAGGTTTCCTATATATTTTAGATTAATTTCAGATGTTTTAACATTGGCTTTTCAAAATTAGATGTATTATTAACTTTTAATAAATAACACTTTTCTTTTTTCCATATGTTCCCCTATGGCCTATGACCAACAAAATTAGTCTATGATAACTAATAGGAGGAAGGGTTTATTTTCTTAGTGTTTTTTTGTTATATGCTATATTTCTAATGATTACAATCTTAATTATTTTGATCTATTTATTCATAGATCTTTGTTTATAGGTTGATTATATATATATTATATATATATATATGAATACAGCGAGCTGGTGGCCAGCGTATATATATATATATATATATATATATATATATTTACTTTTAATTCTATTAATGTGTTTAAACATACACATTATTAATACAAATAAAATACAATAAGTGTTATCCCATGTAGGGAGGTAACCATATTTCTTAATTAGCATGATCCGGCAGTCCATTAGAAATAGGTGACTATTTGATCAATTAATTGATCATGATGATGATGGACACTGCTATATAAAGTCTGATAATGTGAACAGTGAACATAGACTCCTGAGGAAGCCCGAATCAGGCGAAACGCGTTGAGTCCATGTGAGAGGTGCAGCAACTGTGGAAGAAGTTCCTGTGAGCTGCTGTGCAGGGAGAGCGGGGTGGAGATTTTGACACCGAGCAGAACCGGAAGTGACATCAGACGGACCTCCGACAGTCCAGGTTCTTGCTGTGCGTTGTTCATTACATGCGTGTTATTATCTTGAGAAATGTGAGTGGGATTGCCCCAAGTTTCCTGGTCTTTGTAATTTACTTGTTTGATGTGATCTGCACTACGTCTATTTTTCCTTTTTGAGAGAGCGGAGGGACCCGCAGTGAGGATCAAAGAAAGAAAACCTGACTATATAAATGCCATTTAATTATTGTGTGCGAGTCCATGGAATGGATATTTTCTTTACTATATCACTAATATTCACTATTGGTATATAATTTTCATATACTGTATATTATATTTTTCACTGTTTGTGCTCCAACAGCCCCATCTTTATCTATCACTATAAGACTGAGACACAGTCTTACTTCAAAAGGGGTTCCTAGGTACTCTTGGTTTCCCTGGACATCCCAAAAGGGTTCCTTGCAATTTTCAGGTCATTTGAAAATGGTACCAAATACAGAAGAATTTATGATGCATTTGATCTTGGGCTAGGTCCTCGGTGGCCACGGTTGCACGCACGACAGCGTGCGCGCCGCACACAAGGCACAGCCCTCTATGGGGCAGGCACTATGCGCGGCCGAGCATTGGCCACGTCATGGAGGTGGTTCAGCCAATTAGGGTGAACCAGCTGCGTGACGTCATGGCCCCACCCACGCCGCGCCCCGTCGCGAGTTGCCAGTAGTCCAACTGGTCGCTCTGATGACGGGAACGAGCGCCGCCAGGCACCCCGTCGCACGCTCTATGCGCGTACTGGGGCCTTAGACATGTTATTAGTGAGGGTTGGGGTTCCTTACAATGCATCAGATCTCAGACACTATTAGAGAGGGTTGGGGTTTCCTACAATGCATCTGATCCCAGAGGCGGTATTAGAGGGTTGGAGTTCCTTATAATGCATCTGATCTCAGACATACTATTAGAGAGGGTTGGGGTTCCTCAGAATTTCACATTGGTTTCCTTGACCAAAAAAGGTTAGAAACCACTGCCTTAGAGGTTGGAGCTGCATTTGTGTTTCACAAAGATCACGAAAAGTCACAATTGCTATTAGGTTAGTTTATTCTGGTCACTAACACTTCAAAATATCACTATTCACTTTCATCACTGGGAGCGCTTCTTTTCTTGTGTTTTTGTATCTGTGAGCTAGTTCACTCCCTTCTTGTATCAATAATTTGCCAGCTCTGACATGGTGTAATCATCACTGGCTAGAAGCATGCACCATATATAAGTAAATTGGTTAACACATTTCTTACACTACGCTTTATAGAAGTTATGATGGGAAAAAAAGTGACAAAACCCTCCACTGGTGAGAAGCAGGGATGCAGACCTGTCTGAGACATGTGAATGTGTCCGCAAGTGATATTTCTATTTGGTGTACGGTAGAGGGTTTTTGTCACTTTTTTACCACCATAACTTATGTAATGTGTGGTTGAATTCTAACCAGGCTTCATATTGCAAAGAATAACCTGCCTCACACGGATGAGACCCAAAAGGTGGAAACATCTGCCTTTTCGCTAAGATCAAGTGTAGTGTCTAACCTACCTGTGACAGGAGTAGGATGGACAGTGGCACACATTTGATCCTCTGGCCTGGTCGAGAGGTGGGATGAGCCCAAGATTTCTTGTCTTGGGTCAATGCACCCCGGCAGGAGAAGTCCCGCGGGTGGTGGTGGGGGGTTCTTAGAAGAGTATCATCTGTGTGATGTTCACTGTGGGCAAGGTTATGCCCTAACGCAGCGACACACTGGTACGTCGAACTGTTCCAGCATTGGACCCTTGATGCCAAGGATTTACTTCCCTCATTCCCGTCGTTCCTGGGCTTTCTGGCTAAGGGGGGCCGACATTTTTTTAACCCGTCTGGCCCATCAGACCCGCCCGGCCCATCAGGACTTGTGTGCTCTGGCACGACCCAAGCACTATGGCTACTCACCGTTCCTCTTCGGAGGGAAAACGACAAAGACTCAGACTTTCCTGCGAGCCTTTTGACCAAAGTGAGGAAGAGATGGACGTTCCGAATCCTGACGGAGGATGGCGTCAAAGAGCCCTAGGCGCTTCCTAGCCATCAGGCTGAAGATCTTTGAGAGGAGTAACAGGACTTGTTCGACTTCGGGAGGGCAGTCTCAAGGAGAAGCACCCAAGCCGCTGAAGCGGCTTGAGTTCTAGGTGGAGGGAATAAAAGAAAAAAAACCTGTCTGAGTAGGGTTACAGGCTCTGCACTTCTTTAACCCAGGCTGTCCTGGAAAGCTGTGTAATACGGCACACATAAGCTTATAGAGCTCCATGTTAGAATGGACATGAAGCAAAAGGTGACGGTGTGTGCTCATTTGCATGTTAATTCCCAGAATCCTTGGCTGCAGTGGAAGCCCTGTATGCTAAGGGATAATGGGGAAAGGCAGAGTTGCAGACCTGTCTGAGACGTGTGAGTGTGCTCACAAGTGATATTTTTATTTGCTTTACCCTACACTGAAAGCAACAAAAACAATACCCTGCATCAAAGCACATTGTTGTTGTGTTGATACTTAGACCCCTCAGAGTTTGGACATGCAAGTGTGGGCATGAAATTGTGGTTATGGTTCCAAATGTTACTTATTGTGAAAGAACTGTCAGAATGCTTGAGTTTAACCATTGCGCCAGTAACTGTCAGGCAAAATATGTAATCAGGTTGTGGCAGAGTTTTCATGTTCTGGTTTCCAGACCAATTTAGTCTAGCCCCCCTAGCTCTAAGGGATTCCTGACCTGGGGGCTGCCCCTCCCCCTCTGGGGCGCCAGAGGATCTTAAAGTGAGGGACAAACTGGGATATATAGAAAGTACCAAAGAAAAAGGAGGGAATACGGTGAGAGGGATAAGAAACCGAGAGGGAGTAACAAATAAAAAGAATGTTTTTTACCTACATCAATAACCAACACGTTATACTTTCACTAATATCACAATATTTAGTACGCTAACTATATTTAGTCTTTTAATCTTTTTTTTTTTTTTTTAAACAAGAAAATTCGAACGCCTTTTTATTAGTGGAATAATTAACTTTTATTCCTAGGTGACTATACAAAAAATATTGGTTAGGCTATATATATTCATTTTATGCGGTTGCAGAAATGACTACTCTGCAAAAGACTTTTTTTGTACCCTAATCAATGTTTCTAGTGGGAACAGTAAAAAAAAAAAACGAGGGAAAAAATGTGTTACAAATAATTAGCATGAAATGTACATTCCCTGATCTTTCTTTTTTTGGATGATATAACTATATTTGGTTCTCATTTCTGCTTTTTAGAGGAATAGAAAAAAATGACTTAATTCACACCACACAGGCCTATATTTTTCTAAACATGAAAGGGCTGTAAGATGCCTTGGGCCGCGCTTATAGAGACGGCGACGCGATGTCGCCCGAAAACAAATGCATTGTCACCGCCACGTTCGCATATAGTAAGCGCGACGGCAACAAAGCGAAGGGGCGACGTGACGACGCGATTTTTTGCAGCCGGGAATATTTGATTTTTCAGGGGCTGTGACCTCATGTGACAGCCCCTGAACCAATCAATGGCTTGGTTGCCCGCGCCACCGCCGCCATAAAGCGAAATACAACTTTCGCTAGCGGCGACGGGTGACATCACGCGTCGCGGTCGCGGGCACTACACACGCGGGCTTACGCATTGGTTAAAATATAGTTTACAGGAGGATTCCTGGAGCTCCGAGAGAGGTTACTGAAGCTCAAATCGGCGTTAGCTCCTATTGACCCTTACTGGAGCTTCGTGACTCCGTCCTGTAATGTCTTCTGATTCAGTGTGGTTTGTATAAGTTTTAAGAATACGACTTAAAAAGTATTGGGTGTAGTTGAGTATATATATTATTTCTAAACGTAGTTTTTTATTTCCATTTATTTACCTTTCTAACAGTTTGCCTCGGGCGGGATGTCACTTTTAAAATCAAGTGGTACATTTTCTGTAGAACTATTGCAAGTACTGTATATGCAAATGTTAGAGATGTTCAATGCGGTGTGTTTTGTAAGTTCTACTTAGATGATTTAAGTGAGAAAGGGTAATGTGAATCGTGTGACATCATGAAAGGAAAGTGCTTCTCCCACACAGTATTCCTTCCCCAAAACACTTCTTCCAACAGCAAAGCGGCTTATTCTCACTTCCTGTATATCGGATTTCCCTGATAAGAAGGAAAGGAAGATGCAAGGAGTGTGTACACACATTTAAGAGCAGGCAGCCGCAGGGGAGGAAGTGACTCAAAATGAATGGATGATATCCAAATAATCTTTGTCGGATTGGAAAAAGTGGTGTAGCCCTGACTGCTTGGTAGAACATGGGGCTGCAGTGCAGTTTGATGTCTTAAGCAGATGGTACATCTTTGTTCATATATCATATGATACAATTAGAAGAGACGCCCACGCAAGTGAAATTGCTGAAACTGTTCAGAGAAGCAGAAAATATGTCATTTTAAAAAATAAATAAATAAAAAGGTACCTTTTGTTATTTTTAAAATACTGCTTATAAGGTATATATATATATATATTCTTCACAAGCACAGCATACTTTGTAATGCAAACTGGGTTGTCTTTCTCAGTGAAAGACTCCTTTAGATACGAGTATTTACATATCTTGCTACTGAGCTAGTTCTGTGTCACGAATAAACTATATTTGCATTTGATTTCCTCTTATGCTAACAATACATTTTGTATTGTGAACAGCTTTAGAGATAACAATTAAAAGAAGGAAGATATTTATTACCTCTCGCGGTGCAGGGAGTTGTATGTACGGAGTAGAACGCATTCTACTTTGCGGAACTCTGCAAAGCTGGCCTGGTGAAAGGTGAGTAGTGAGCAGTGTGTATGACATCTTAAAGCAGCAATTCCCCACAGAAAGCTATAGGAGTTTAACTCATAATATTAGTACAGTATCTCGCATCGTGATTTTCTTAATCTCTAGTGTGTGAGGTTCCCATGGTAACCTTGCACTACACTGGGCTCTTGAGAAAGCTCCATTTTGACCTCCCTGACAATCACTATTTAAAACGCTTATATCCCCATGAGCTTTGAATTTAAAAAATAATGCCGTCTTTGGAAAGGGCAAGCAGAGATCTCAAAGGAAGTAACATATCAGAAAAAGAAAAAAAAAGATCCTTGAAACAAATACCTCCTAACCCAGGGGTGCACAAACTGGGGGGTGCGACATTTTCTGGGGGGAGGGCGCGGCGCTTACAGAGGCCCCGCATTCTTCCCCACAACATTTAAATGAAATGCCGGGGGAGCGGGCGAGGTCTCTGTAACTCTCTCTTACCTGCTCTCCGGCAACACGGCAATGCAATGCCATGGCAACCCGACATTGTGATGTCATCTGACGCCACCCATGCCAGAGAGCAGGTAAGGGGGGAGGGGCTAGGGTGACTAGATTTTGAAAATGAAAAACCGGGACACATTTTTTTTTTTTTTATATATATATATAACAGTTTATTTATTGTAGTACACTTATACTTTACTACCATTAGAGAGAGTGTGTGTGTACACCTCACTAATCGAACAAAAAAAAAGCCAGATGTGAATGATTCTGAACCCATTAACCAGTGTTAGGATGCCCCCTCTTCACAATTTCTATAGCAGCAATCCCGCCTGTGATCTTACCTGATCCGCAGTCCCTCAAGGTACTATACTGGAGGGGAGGTGTTCCCTACCTGTCTTCCGATGTCTCCCGCGTGAAACTTGAGTCAGATCGGGAAGAAAGCAGGGTAGGTTACTTCGGTGTATTTATACGGCAGTTAAGATAAGACAGAGGGTGAGGGAGGGAGACAGGGAGGGTGAGGGAGGGAGACAGGGAGGGTGAGGGTGGGAGACAGGGAGGGTGAGGGAGGGGAGGGTGAGAGAGAGAGGGAGGGAGGGAGGGAGACAGGGAGGGTGAGGGAGGGAGGGAGACGGAGGGTGAGGGAGGGAGGGAGACAGGGAGGAAGGGTGAGGGAGGGAGGGAGACAGGGAGGGGGAGGGAGGGAGACAGGGAGGGGGTGGGAGACAGGGAGGGAGACAGGGAGGGAGACGGGGGGAGCAAGGGTGGGAGGGAGGGAGGGAGACAGGGTGGGAGGGAGGGAGACAGGGTGGGAGAAAGGGTGGAAGGGAGTGGGACAGAGAGGGAGACAGGGTGGGAGGGAGGGAGATAGACAGGGTGTTTCCACTTTATTGCAGGAGTGGCCAGTCGAGCTGTCGAGGTGGCCATACTCAAAGGTAATCTGTTAGAAACACGAAAGAGAGGACGGTTGCATGAATACAAATTTATGCAATGTTCGACACTTAGCGGTGGCTAAAACGAGACTGACAGCTTAGAGTCACTACCCTGAAACAAGACAACTCTCTTCCCATGAGTGCTAAAGGCCATGTCTATAACAGCTGCGACTCTAATGAATGCACACACACTGTCCACTTACACATACATATGTACAATGTATTCTATCCCTATATACCAATAGGACCACAGAAAAGAGCCCCTAACTACCCCATCTCCGTTATAACGCGAATCCACTTATAACACGATGCAAGCGTGGCTCCCAATTTTTGTATTTATGAATACACTTACAACACGATTATTGGTTTTATCTTAAATACTTTATGTACAATTGCAATATTATTCTAACGTGATCCGCCTTATAGCGCGATGTGATTTTTTGGACCCCAAGCACAGCGTTTATATAAGGGGGTGAGCCGTAATATCTACCACACTTAACAGTAATGCAACACCCTCTTCTTTCTTACACCTACCCACACCATTGGTATACACTGCCAGACACCTTTTGTAAGCGTTGTAACACTGTGGGGCACTTTATAAATTTATATTTACACGCTCAACACATACACACTCTTACATCACTAACATTCAGGAACCATTCAACACCTTAAGTCATAAATTGCATACTGCACAGGAGGAGGGAGGTCAGTGTCAGATACATTCCAGGATGCACTGTTTTTAAGTAAACCCTTTCTTGCTTTATCCATTGTAACATCGCCGGAGAAGAGATCAGGGATCTCGAAAGCTCGCACAATAAAAGCATTTCGTTAGCCACAGAACGGTATCGTCTATTCGTTTTTAATTTATTTATATATGTATCTCAAAAATGAATAGACGATATCGTTCTGTGGCTAACAAAATGCTTTTAGTTGTGCGAGCTTTCGAGATACACTGATCTCTTCTTCCGGCGATGTTACACACACACACACACACACACACACAACAACACACACACACACACACACACACACACACACACACACACACACACACATTAACCCTTTGGGTGCCCTATAGACGTAGCTAGTATGTCATGGAGTCTACACTTCAGGGCTCCATGATGTAGTAGCTATGTCATAATGTACCTGCTTGCTTCTCTTGGGGAGATCACGTTCTGTGGACCCAATCTATGAGGAAGTGGTACGTAAGGAAGAAGATATTTCCCCTTCTGTTCTAAGGCTAGATCCTCGCTGCCTGCTGCAGCGCCCGCTATGGTGAGCGCTGCAGGGACAAGAGCCACCCCTCAATGGGGCCGGGCCCACTACCAGGGTTGGTCGCCGTGTTGCGCGGCCTGATTTTTCTGAAGACAAAAAAATCTGTATTCGGATCTGGCGACGGAGGGGTGGCCACGCCCCACAGCGGTTCAGCCAATGAGGGCGAACCTGCCGGGTGACATCATGGCCGCACCCCCCGTCTTTCTCCCTGCAGCTCTGCACAGACTGGGGAATAGAGCTGCACGCGCCACCAGCCTGGCAGGCGCGCGCACAGTGCCGACACAGGGGACGAAGCTTATGATTGGTGACGGAGCGATCACATGATCAAATATATTAATATATGTGGTGTAAACAGTTAAGGACAGTGGTGGTTAATTGAGATCATTTCAACTCAAGATCTCTAAATCCCCTTTTTCACTGTCGACCATTTAAAATCTCAGAAGATGCAACAAAATGCCGTATAAAGGCACATCCAGTCTCTCCGACATATGATAAATTATCTTCTCAAACGACGATTCCTTCCGGATAATTACATAACCATTTACGTTGGCCTCAAGTGGTTCATCTTCTTTTCTTCTAATCCCTCAAGCTTCTTCATACCAGATATATTTCAATTAGCATTTTCCACGGTCTTCTGACTCTTTTTTTTTTTTTTTGCTTTAAACTCAAGTACTATTTTCTTAATTTGTTTTAGTTGTTGTGTCCTAAATTTTTTTCGTACTCGGTACTTTTTCATGACACACTTAGCCGAGGGTCATGAGAACCTGCCTTATACCACTCTGCAGTATTTATTGCTCTGGAAAGTAGGACCATGCCCCAAGGCCAAGACATCTCCTTGACGTCCTCTGATGTTGGGATCTGCTTCTTCTTGGCACGCATCTGATTCTTCACGGGTGTCTACATACACAAACGCACTGTAACTGGCAGTACAGCGAAGCTAAAATAAGGGTATGTTATGGTAGGGAGAAGGTTATTCTGGCAGTCATGGGGTTACACTGAATTATAGGCACAGTCTCATGTAACAGTCAAATTATATTCTTTGAACAATGTATTCATTCTTCCTTAGAAATAATCCATCACCCTAATTGATCTGTGTATTTTTAGTGGGTGCTCTCAATCGGAATTGTAAGATGCACTTCCCCAAAAGACCCACAATAAACTAAATGAAAGACGGTATGTTTTGCGGGCTACAGAAAAAAGAAAGGGGAGCAAGGGAAATAATAACACACAATAAAATACATCTCATAACAAACCCTAGAATACAATATACAGAAAAAAGGGGAGTAGGGGACATTCTCCACCCCCCCTCCCCCCTGCGGCTCAGCCTAGGCGTACATTGAGAAAATGTGTCTGAGACATTAGAACACAATACAAAAACTCTGGTGAGCAATAGGGGAACATGGCCCCAACCTGCCTTCAGCAGGAGTATATGGGGGGGTGGTGGGGGGGGGTTTGGTATTCCTCCCTTAGGAAAGATGTTATTTTTTCCATGTACAACACATACTTAATATTCATTATGTTAATATCGGGTACTGTGCGTTTGTTCCAGAGGTTGGCAACTCCTCGATTACCAGGAGAATGTGTATCCAATTTACATGAGTTCGGAGGAGTCTACCTTGCAAGACAAACCCAAGAGTTCGGAACAAGCGACATGTCTACCATAGAACTGATTACGGTGAATACCTGTCTCCAAACTGGGGCTACGACTGGACAGAACCACCATGTGTGTGAATGGAAACCATTTTGCTCACAACCCCCAAAAACCGAAAGGGGATAACGCATTATTAATGGCATGTACTATAACACAGGTCCGGTACTATTTGAATAACTTGTTGATCAACCAGCAAAAAAAAGCTAAATTGATTGAAAGGAGACCCGGTGGTTTTATTGTTTCTTTTAACGCATTACCTCTCGCCTCCCAGCCAAGACCTAAACCATAAAGGATATGATAGATAACAGTGGTTTTGCCACCCAGCCAGAAACCTACACTGCAGCATCATATGAAAACACCAGTGAAACACATGATCAATAATGACATCCACAGGGAGAGTGGGGAAGTGTGACCACTCGAGCCTACCTAACATCAGGTGAGACTGTTACTATTAACTTGCCCTGCTATAAACTAAATATTCCACCTAAAACTTCCAAGCCACCTGTCCGCCTAATCACAGAACCCTGCTCACCTACCCAGCGACAGCACTTGAGCCAAACCCCTAACCAACATCTACACAGTACCAAGCACCTCAGCGTGATCTCCACCGAAAATACCTATCCCCAACCGACTACCAAACAAAAACATTAACCAAGGTGAGCTGGGGGGGAATCCACATGACATTTGGTGCACATCACATAAATCCTCAAATTGCATCACTTGGGGACCATGGAAGCACTACACAAATTAAAATACCAATACTTAAAAAAAAAAGAAAAGAACCATTCACTGGCCCCTTTGGTTGTAGGTGGGACAGTACCTTGGAGTCTAATGTAAATGCAATAGCAGTTTGTGAGATAAATTGACAATATTACAGCAGACTATTGTGACATTGTGTGTGACACTGCCTTGCCTGAAGGCTTGTTACTATGTTACAGACGCCTCTTACCAACTCGGTGAGCATGTTCAAATCTACAACGAAAGTCTGATCTTTACATATTCCAAACAAGCCTTATTGTTCGGTTGAAACATGTTCGAAGGTGGATCATCCAGTGATTAAGTTGAAAGCTTTGCAGGCAAAAAGAGGGAGTGAAAAACGTCTGAAGCTTGGTGTTTTAACCCCTGCCCTGCCAGACTGTCTGGGAAATCATTCTGATATATATATATATAGATATATATATATATATATATATATATATATATATAACATTTCTAACTTTCCCCCTGTTCATCCACTGGTGCAAAGTTTTTGGTGCATCATTAATGGGGAGTGGGAGAAGAGAGAGAGAGAGAGAAAGGGGGTGTTATAAGCACTTTTCTTGCATTCTACACATCACTCTATCCTAATCCTTTAAATTGAATTCAATCCATAAAACGCTTCAAAGCTGCATCTCTGAGAAATCCTGTAGCTATTTTTGTATTTTGCCGTGGTGTAAAAGCCACAGGTTGGCTTTCGTCTGGTTGCTGACTCAGAAATAGATGTTTTTAAGTGATAATCCTGCACTGAAGAATACTATTTATACCCAGACGGGGAATCATATAAACATGTTTCTTCGAGATCCACACTTCAGAAAGCTTTCTAATTTTAGGAAATTATTGAAGACCGGTGTGTGCTACAGTGGCTGCTCAGTAGTTGACTCTACCCACCTGTACTTGTTCAGTGTATTTTAAACCTGAACTTTGAGAGCTGTGCAGCAGAATCACTTCAGTCTTATTAATGGGGAGGCCTTGCAGGTCTACAGATATTTCAGGTGTTCGTCTCTGCGTCCTAGGGAAATAAACCTAAATGTAGCTGGCAAGCCAGAGACTAAAGGTAACACGGTGACCCCATGCAATGGAGACCCAGGCAATGCCTGGCAGTAACCAAGATATGGGACTATAATTACTTAGCAGTTCTATTCCATAAGACACCTTCGGGCACCGAAAGGTGTCTAATTAGAATAGCACCATTTAAAGAGGCAGTCTCTTTTTGTTTTAATATATGCAGCCTTTGATTACCTTTCTTGAAAACAAATTACTTACACTGTCAATCTATTTATTGTCTCATGTTCGATCAGCAAAGGTACTGCTTCTCAGGGTTCCCTAAATGGCTGCCTTTCAGTTTCAAATCAATGCTTCAGTCGGTGTAACTCAGCAGCTACAATGTATTCTTATATTACTAAGGTAACATTAGCTATTAGTTTGCAGCTCAAACTGCTGGGAATATTGGCAACACATTATCACAAACAGGGAAGTGTTGCAAATATCTTACATTGCTGGAGATGTGCTAAGACCTACAATTTATTTATATATTATTATTAAAACTCATAGAAAAATGGCAGAGTTGAATTTAAAAAGAAAAAATATATACTAAGTTTTATCTAGTACTACAGAATTGATTTATTTAAAAAAAAAAAAAACCACCACATGTAGGATATTGCATGGATTGCTCCATTGTATGGAGCTTAATCCTAAATACATTCAGTTTGGCCCGTCTAAATCAACTTTTTTTGAAAGCTTTATCGCATTGGCGTCAATGCATCATCTTTTTTTTTACAGCATCATGTGCTGTTCATAATGACTTGTGATTGCAATCCTTTCACACTAACCTTCATAGTTCCACTAGAACCGAAGTTTGTTTTGTTGTTTTTTTTTTAATACCTTCTAATTTCTACGGGTACAAATTTATTTTCTAACCATTGCTAATTATGTGTCATTTAGGTTACAACACCACCTAATTATAATCTCGTATGTACCTGTGTTAATGCCATGTGCAGAAGTACAGCAGGCTCTGGCGTGTTGCAGCAGCACACACACAATTAGCCAGCGGGAAACGGCGGCAATGCTAACAGGCTCAATAATAATTTAACAGTCTCTTTTGGCTTCCCTGTACATGCTGATGGCAAACATTCGGCTGCTTCTTGGAAAGTAATTACAAGTTACATCTGAATGGGGAAGTGTTTGTAATGAAGTGTTTTCTTTACCCTTATCCCACTCTGCCCTTATTAGAGAACCAATAACGATAAGGGGAGGAGATCTGGTTGAACAAGCATTTGTTAAAAACACACTGACAATAATAATGATTTAATGATATTTATTTCTTATACAGTATAGTTGCCGACAATGTATGCAGCCCTGTACATAGAATTTTCCAGGCTTACTGAGTCTCTGCGGTATAGAGCTTACAATCTAATTTCAGTTCATGTGGCAAAGGGAGATAGTGACTTGTTCAAGGGCACAGGGAGAGCAGGTTCACCTCTCAAGTCTCAGGACGTCTGGTCACCCTATTCACAGTTCAAACTGGACCTGTTGGGGGGGGCTTAGGACTGGAGTTAAGCAGCCCTGCGTTAACGCAATAAGCCCATTTAAAGTAATGAGCACACCACATATAGCTTCTTATTCTATAGTTCTACGTGAATTGGAGTCAGGTGGGCATCGGTAGCAGGCAATAAGACTCCTGAATTACACCAATAGAAGTGAGCTTTCTAACTAGTCCCCTTGTGCTTTTAAGGAAGGTATGTGTGCTATCGTCATTCACTGAGCACTAAAAGATAAACGTGATAATAAGCCACGGTCATAAAAAGCAGTCCAAAACATTTACTCTAAATGGCCCTAAAACCACAGGAAGACCACTGGAAAGTGTGACAAATTACAGAACGTTCCGGCAGCACAGGATGTATCTGCACTAACTGGGCAGACGTTCCTGCACCCAATGGATAAACAAGAAGATTGCAGACAAAGATAGTCCACCTCCTTATGATTAATTTCCCATGGTGCTTAAGACAGGGGTGCTCAACTCCGATCTTCAAGGCCGGCCCCCCAAAAGTTCTCGCTTATGTTTTGTTTTTTACCTTCCTAAGGTGTTTTTTGTAGTTCATTTCTTTTTGTTTATAGTATATAAAATATTAAACTTGTCTTATAGTCACCAAGAATTACAAAACGATGCATTAAGTCAGGGGGGCTCAACTCCAGTCCTCAAGCCCCCCTCCCAACAGGTCAGGTTTTCTGGATAGCCCAGCTTCAGCACAGGTGGCTCAATCAGAGGCTGATCTGAATGAGCCACCTGTGCTGAAGCTGGGATATCCTGAAAACCTGACCTGTTGGGAGGGGGGCTTGAG
Source organism: Ascaphus truei (assembly GCA_036426205.1). Classification (NCBI taxonomy): domain Eukaryota; kingdom Metazoa; phylum Chordata; class Amphibia; order Anura; family Ascaphidae; genus Ascaphus; species Ascaphus truei. The sequence goes on from CM071573.1 coordinate 66,587,180, forward strand.
GACTGGAGTTGAGCATCACTGGCTTAAGGTAATAGTTTTGTAATTCTTGGTGACTATAAGACAAGTTTAATATTTTATATACTATAAACAAACAGAAATTAACTACAAAAAACACCTTAGGAAGGTAAAAATAAAACAAAATCGAGAACGGTTAGGTCTATGAGTCAATTGATTACAATGTTTCCAGGACACAGGAAGCGGCATTCGCATGGACTTATGACATGAATAATCAGCAGCCTGTGTTTAAAATGTTTCTTAAAATGATGGTAATATAATTATTCTCTAAAAAGAAGGGGAGACATCTATTTAAGTGTAGACTTGACGAATGACCGTTTTATCACCAAAAGTGGTTACAGATTGTGATAACCTCCAAAGCATGGAAATGTTCAAAGCGAAATAAATGCGGAATGAACGCGTTACGCGGGGCAATGGGAAGCCTGCCGCAGCTTCCTGCTGGCCAGGGGGTCCCTACGAGCTGAAATTAAGGGGAGCCAGGTGGGAGAAACTGCTAATTTAAGCCCATCTCCCCAGACAGATTCAGACAGTATTGGCAATTAAAGCGGCATAACTACATTTTCCCCCTTTATATGTAAAGTGTGTGACAATGTATAATTCTACATTCTTACCTAAGCTGGCAATTGTTTGGTGCGCCTGCTATAAATCTGTAAAATCCTTATGGTATTACTAACATAATGGCTACTTCAGTGAGTGTAACTCAGCAGCTACAATGTATCCTTATATTACTAATTTAACAGTATCTATTGTTACAGTCTACAGCTCAAACTGCTGGGAACATTGGCAACGAATTATCACAAACAGAAAAATGTTGCAAAGATCTTGCACAGCTGGGGAGGTGGGACAAATCCTGCTATAGAGATCAAAGGATGATTTAAAACTCATTAAAAATGGCATTAAGAGTCGAATAATATATAAATGCAGTAAGTATTATCTAATACTAGAGAACTGATTTGTTTAAAAAAAAAAAAAAAAAAAACCCCATATAAGATTTCACGTTTTGCTGCTTTAAGTATCTAATTTCATAGTAATAAATAATTAAAACCCCAGCACTTATTAAAACATTAGGTATCATTTTATACTGCAGCATATTTGTAGGATGAACTGCGTTAACAAAACTAGTTTACCAAGTACTTGTTACACGTTTCAGATACTGCACGCATGCAAATACCCCTCTTATCAGTTCCCGGCTGTCTTTTGGTTTTGTAAGAGCAGCATGCAGTTTCACAGGATGTAGATGGGGAAATGGCAGAGGACAGCCTGTTTCATTAGGTCACTTCCTCTAAGGCTCTCTGGACTGCTGCTGTCATGTGTACAATAGTAAATTCACATCTCACCCATGCACACTTCCATCTCCGCTTGCTCCCATGGCCCTCCCGGTGCTCAACAGATGTTGCCTTCCATTAACACTTCCCCGAGTTTTCCTTGTATAACTGTGTAACCATTTCCTGCGAAGGTAATCCAGCAAATGCTGTGACAAGTAACCCCTTTGATGCTGGAGGCGATTGCAAACATGGTATATGGATGCATTGCAAATGCCAGAAATGTCTACCTCCAAACACTGGTAGCCTCTGCTACAAATATATGTATACTGTGAACAGTACAGAATGAATCTATTAACGGGAGAGGGAGCGGCTCAGTGAGCAACGACACTGACTGGCATTGAGAGTTTAAAGCAAGGGAACCAGGTTCAATTCCCAGTGTCGGCTCCTTGTGACCTTGGGCAAGTCACTTTATCTCCCTGTGCCTCAGGCACCAAAAACATAGATTGTAGGCTCCACGGGGCAGGGATCTGTGCCTGCAAAATGTCTCTGTAAAGCACTACGTAAAACTAGCAGCGCTATAAAAGACGATGCTATTATTATTATAATCTGCTCCACCCAATCTGCATGGTGCGATAAGGAATAAGAGACACTGTCCATGATCTGCTGGGCAACACGAGAGGAGATATGTGATTGAATAAGAAGAAAACCAGATAGACTGTGAGTTTGAGAGATATAGAGGGAGTCCAACGGCCATTGTGAGACAAGACAGAGATAGGTGGTGATAGCCCAGGTGACCGTTAGAAGGGCTTAAGAAACAGCCTGACACTCACAGACGGTGAAAGAGGTGGCTTGTAAGAGAATGGTAGTGAAGGATAGAGAAAGTCAGAGGCAGCTGCAGAAACACATCTCCAACATACATAGAGAAATGTGTTATGAGAAGAAGAGTTCAGGATGTTTGCTGCACACCCCCCCAAAAAAATAGTAAATTCTGATACATTTACCGGTGCTCCTTAGTACCAGGGAAGACCTGCGTATCATCCAGAGAGACAGTGGAGCGCAGACTGTAATAGCACAAAGCAAGGACGCTCCCATTGAAGTCAATATATAACTCAAACCCTGATCGTAACAACGTTGATGCTTCTGTCCCTTAATTAGCCTATAATGAAAGCAGTTGGTACTTTTATTATACTTGTTATTTTACACTCATGAAAGGGCCTACATTTGCAACGCTATGAAATATCTCTTAAATTAAATAACCTTTTGTCGGCTGCTTATTTTTTTTTGGGGGGGGGGTGGGTAGGGTATTTTGCTTTTACATTATTTGAACAGGGGGTGCCACAGAGATGATTCACCTTTGGGGTCCTCCTGGTTTGGGGACCTCCTGGTTCTTGAGATAGACGTATTTTTCTGCCAGGCAAAAATATTTGCCCGGTAGACACAATATGGCCAATCGGGGCAGCTTAGTTCCGGTGGACCACAGCAAGCGACAATATGATCAGTAAATGACGTCGCAACTTTTGTTTGGGTGACACAGTGACCATATTTGTAGTTTTTTTTTGTGTGTCACAGAAAATGAGCAGTCCTTCTGAATCCCAGAATGTCAGGGGACCACAGATCCGGGCGACCCCACGGTTCATCTACTTAAAATAAAAAAATAAAGTAAGGACTGCTGCTTTAAGATTTAATTTTTGTTTTTTTACAGATGATTGAAGCAGGGGGTCTCTGGAGCTGAACACCGGTAATTTGAGCTCCGGAGACCCCCTTTTCCCAGAGACACAGAACTCCATAGGGGATGCCAGTAGCCACTCTGCTCGGCTAGCAGGGTTCACGTAATGGTGGCGTTTCAAAGCTCCCATGCCCCGCGGGCCAATAGGAAATGGTGATGTCATCAGGCGCGGCTTCCTATTGGCCCACGTGACGCTGGAGCTTTAAAAAGCAGAGGGACAGAGATATAGCCCCTGGAATTTAAGGCTTTCGGGCCTGGTTCGGCGGCAGGGGTTGAGGAACGTGACGCAAACGGCGGTACATCCCGATCCAGGGGGCAGCCTCTCAACATTAAACAGGTGAGGGGAGGGGGTGACCCGGAAGACTGCCTCTCCGAATACCCAGAAAGAGTTACACACGAGCCCGACAACAGGTTATAACAAGTTTAAGTTTACACAATCCATGAATGTAGTCTGTAGTTCTAAACTGACAACGGACCAGTTAGAGTTGTGAAACTTTATGTGGATGTTCCCTGTTTTAGAATGTATAATATATAATATGTATCTGTAACCACCATAACGAGTTGGAGTAAGCCTATACAAAGTAAGACGAAGCAGAGCAGGAGTTATTAGCCTTGGAGTATGTATAATGTCCTTTTAGACTTTTTCGATCGATTAACCGAGCATAACAGTACTCAGCATTCTGGTCTCAGCGCATAAAAAGAAACGTTTATTTTGAAGATAAATACTCACATACAAAAATAGTACAAAATGGCGGTGACATCAAATAAATTAGGATATCCTCAAAATTCTGCACCTGAGTAAAATACTTGCATTCAATCTTAGTATCATGATGTTATACCTGATTCCTTCTTTATCCTGGTGTTATCCCTCTCACATCCTTTTGGTGTAATCCCTCTGTTCTCCTCTAGCTACACACTGCTAGATATTTAGCCAGATAATATCCCTTACGGTTTGTCCCCGCATGCTACTGCAGTGCCCGCTGTGGCGGACGCTACAGGGACGAGAGCCCTCTCCTCAATGGCGCCGGGCCCGCTGCGAGGGGGGGCCGCAGCGCTGTGGCGAGAGTTTCTCCTGAGAGCAGGACTCGCGACGGAGCGCTAGGCCACGCCCCCCCCCATGGTCAATGAGGGCGAACCTGCTGGGTGACATGGCCGCGCCCCCGTCACTCCCCCGCCACGCCCCCCTGGTCTCTCTTCCTGCAGCTCACTGCAGACCGGGGAATCGGCTGCACGCGCCGCCAGCCTCGCGGGCGCGCGTGTAGCGGAGGCACTGGGACCTTAGCCTTAGGCTAAGGCCCCGCTGCCTCAGACCACGCGCCCGCACTGCAGACAGGCGCCGCGTGGAGAGGCACTTGGGGCTTTTCTGGTCCAAAGGGACCATTTTTGCGAGCAGGGGGCCGTGGCCAAAACGGGTGGGGGGGGGGGGGGGGGGGCCATGACGTGAGGGGGCGGGACCGCCTATCAGCCGTTCAGCCCCTCAACTCAGCCGTTCAGCTCCTCAGCCCCTCAACCGCTGAGCACCTCAAATCCTCAGCCCCTCAAATCCTCACACACAGACACGCACTCAGGCACACACACAGACAGGCACACACATACACACACACACAGAGGCACTCACGCACTCAGGCACACACATACACACACACAGACAGGCACTCATGCACTCGGGCACACACATGCACACACACAGACAGGCACTCACGCTGCTTTCCCCCCACACTCTCCTTCCCGCTCCCCGAAGCCTCCCCTCCTCATTGGCTCACAGCCACACCACGTGACGCATCGCCGCTTGGGATTAGAATTCTCTTGAATCCCCTAGCGGCTGACGCGTCACAGCGCGTAGTGAGCTGTGCCGTGAGGGGGGACTGGGACCGGCTCCGGAGGATTCCCCAGCTGGTGGGGAACGCTCGTGCGGCCGCCCACGCCGCTGGGCGCAGCAGGACTCAGCCCTTAGCTCTTGCTACCACTAATTCTATTACCAGATAAGGTTTCTACAGCTTGAAACTGATAAGGAACGGCCCATGCCTCCATGCAAGAGAATAACCAAATATGGAATGTCTTCTGGAAAGATCTCCTTATTAATCCAACCGGATGCCATAGCCTCTTAACATTGCATCAGCTCTAAGTAAAAGTGTCTATGGTCACTCAAATGTCACCAACAGGGCCTTCCTCGTTCGGACAACTCAACACAGCTGCAATTTCCATTATAACTCAAAATACTATCCCAATGTAACTGAATCTTTCAGAAGATACCAATTAACCAGATTAGAATATCATAGTGTATATAATATGTATGAAAGAAAGAATTGTTGCAAATTAGACAATATCATTCTGTATAGTTGGCATTTTGTCTTCACACCTAATTACAATATAATCATATCACTGAACTGGATTTCTAACAGAGTTGTATCTCCGTACAGCTTTCATACCTACCTTAAAAGCAACCCAGAGACCGGAGGCTTGCTCAAGCTACTTACCCCGTGCAGTGTACCCCTCAGATTTTCCGACATCTCCACTGGTATGGGTGCTCTTGTTCCCCCTCCTCTCCACACTTTATTTTTTACTCAAGGGCCAACGAGTTCCAGAGTCATTTTTATCCATGGGAGCTCGCATACCCACCCCCCTCCTAACCCACTCCCCACCCGAAGCTTATTTACAGGTCGAAACAATGGAAAGGCCCCAGCACAATCTCACCGTTTACCTTCTTCAATGACTCATAGTTTAACAGCCCTAATAAAAAGGCGAATGGCAATGACAAATTTAAAAACAAAAGGCGGGGATATTCTCCTCATTCAGGAAATCCACTTCAAAAACTCAAATACCCCAGGTACTTCGACAAAAATGATCAAACCTGCATGGGTGAAAAAGAAGCCGAAGAGTAAGGGGTTGAATGCTCCCCTAGCAATGCTCACAGGGAATGTAAACATACAATTTGTAGCCTTTAGAACCTTGTTTTCCTTCCCAAAGAAGACAGCATAATAAGCCTAGACCTCTGTGGTCTACATCAGCCAAAGTCAGTAATGTCACATAGGATGTACTTTGATTATCACTCTTGATAGACTCCCACTAGCCTTGATAGGTAAATCTTATGTGGTTCTCTCTGGTTTAGGGAACTGTAGATATATAGTGACACATGGAGTGGGTAACAATAGATAAATAAAGTTACTCACTTAGTTGATCGTCTGGAGATCCAGGTGCTGTCGGCGTGCTCCTACCGGAGAAAATCAACAGAGGAGCCGTGGATGGAAAGAACGTATGACCAAAGATTGCAATAAAATATCTAGGTACAAAAATTTATTGGCACATGAGGAAACAGCAAAAAAGTCCTCTCCTTAGAGGACTTTTTTGCTGTTTTCCTCATGTGCCAATAAATTTTTGTACCTAGATATTTTATTGCAATCTTTGGTCATACATTCTTTCCAAGGCAGTTGCACCGCCATCCACGGCTCCCTGTACATGGGTGAAAAAGAGAAGTGGCAATCCTTATAAACAGTGGCGGATTAAAAAAAATATGGCGCCCTTGGGTACTTATCTGGTGTATTCTCCAACTATAATTACTTGGCTTCAAACTGCCGTGTTGCTGGGACTATGACTGTTGTAACCACTTCATTGGGAATAGCTATGGTTATCGCTGCTGCTGCAGAACTTTTACCAGTTCCTCCATGGTATATACCCCGGTGTTTGATATCCTACTACATATACCAATGCGATCAATTGAGTTTTGAAGCTTTATCTCTTTTCCACTCCAGTGGGTCCCCAGTCTGGGTCTTCTACTTATCCAAAGAAAGGAGAGATGGAGCACAGCTGATTATAGAAAAAACTGCTATATGAGAGAATAAAAATCATTTATTGTTTTTTTTTTTTGTGGGTCTTCTACTTAGAAATGCACCAGGAGAAAGCTCGCTACACGTTGAGTTTTATTTTTCCACACCTGAACTAGGGCCATAACAGTCTAACCCGTTTGTGGTGCTAAAGTTTACATTACTAATTTAGTATACCATGGTAAGAAGGCTACTGCTGTTTAAACCTAACTCCACATAGCTTTAGACTATTTAATTTAGCTACTCAGACCATAGCATTTGAATTCTGTCGCTTGTCGCCGCTCGCGCATGTGCACAAACATATTCTTACAGAAATAGATGGAGAAGGTCGCTTACTGATGGCAGTAGGGGAATTATTCAGAAAGGAATTAACTCTAGCAAATATATACGCCCCGAATGGGAAGAGATTCAAATTTCTCAACACTTTCTTTAAAAGTGTAGGCAGTATAGCAAAAGGCCACATAATACTTGTTGGTGACATTAACCTCGCCTTTAATCCTATTATGGACAGGAGAGGTGTAACTAGGCATGATGGCGCTGCCGTCAGTGCCACTGCACCGAGCCCCGCGGTTACAATTAAACTGATTGCCGGGGGGAGAGCGCAGGGCCTCTGTAACTGTTCTCCCTCCAGTCAATACCCGCGCTCTCTGTTTAGAGGGACACTGACTGGCCCCAGGTCACACTCAATCAATCCTGAAGTCCTTCAGGCTTCTGCAGATCTGCTATAGGTCCTTCCTTAGGCTGCGGCCAGGCAGGGAACGGGCGCTCGTGCGCTGCGCCCTGCTCGGCTGTACGATTCTTGGCCGGTTAGGCGCGCGCTCGCGTGGGGGTGCGGCCACGACATCACGTGACGCGCTTGCGAGCGGCAAATTCAAATTTGCTCACGCTGGCCACACACATTGTCGCAATGTGTTTCATCGCGGCAGGTGTAAGCGCGCTCATCGCCACCCTGGACGAGGCCTACGTCCAGCCTCTCCAGAGTCCAATCTGATTGACTGAGGACCTGTCCATCACAAATCACATCCTGCTGTACCGGAAGTGTCTCCCTGCTGCAGCACAGCAAGCTGGGAATTTTAGTTTCCTATTGCAGCCAATGGGCAGTGCATGCGTGTCATGAGAGTCAGCTTCTTGCACTTACAAGTGGGTTACAATAATATGCGTGCAAGAGGTTACTATGTCCAATGGTGGTGTCATGGCTGAGGAGCCAATCAATAATGAGAACGCTGCTGCGACCGTTGACATTCTCTTTGCTGATTGGCTGGGGCCATGTCATTGAGAACTCCTGCCAATGACAGCCGCACTAAGAAGAGTACAGCTTCAAAACTGGTGGGGGGCTTAAGGGAACCCCCAGAATAAGGTCAGATTATTTTTAGGATAAGGGGAAATGCTACTTGTAGTCAGTTAGTATGAGAAGGACAGCAGTGAAAACCACAACATGCAGTAAGTTAACCACCTTGCGGTGTGAAGTGTTATTAACCTCATGGTTCAATATGTTGAATTGTATGTGAATATTTTCTGTTGTAACCTGTTCGTGCAGTGGATCCGTCTTTGCAGGGAGTTCCCCTTTTAGATAATGTTCGGTAAGATTGCCTGTAATGCAGTAAGCATGAAGTCTTCATTCACAAAGGAAATCCTTCGGGAATAGTGAGTGAATTGTTCACTTTTAAGCAGCAGTACAATAGTGAAGCTAGCTCTGCAGTTTGCTTCCTTTTTAATCTGTGTAGCACAGGACAGATGCATCCTGAAGCTGTGTAGATTTAATGTTCCATCAGAAATGTGTCTATATTTAGCTGCATTGCATTTGAAACAGCCTAATAGCTGCCTTCTCACCCTACTCACACCCAATGCCATTCAGAATTACTTACAGTAATTTGACACATACTGTAAGTAATGATATGTACTGTGTACAAGTGAATGCTATTACAAGGGGTGCTCAACTCCAGTCTTCACGGATTCAGGATATGCCAGCGTCAGCGCAGGTGGCTTAATCAGGGGCTCAGTCAAAGACTGAGCCACCTGTGCTGAAGCAGGGACTGATTGAGCCACCTGTGCTGAAGCAGGGATATCTTGAAAACCTGACCTGTTGGGGGGTGGGGACTGGAGGATTGGAGTTGAGCACCAGTGCTCTATTACAGCGGGAAAGTTATCCTTTTGTTAAAAGCTTTTAATGATAAGAATTTTATTTAGGCTGTACAGTATGTTGTCTTCCTAATGTATTTTTCAATCTAAAGGTGCTGCATGTGTAAAATCCATTATATACTGGCGCAATTTAGATAAAGACATACATACAATCCCCCATAAACCTATTTTTTTCTTACCTTAATGCAGGGGTTCTCAACTCCAGTCGTCAAGACTCCGCCAACAGGTCAGGTTTTCAGGATATCCCTGCTTCAGCACAGGTGGCTAAACCAGTGGCTGAAGCAGGGATATCCTGAAAACCTGTAAAAAATTGGCTTTGGGGGATTGCTACTTCGACTGAGCCAAGAATTAAGCCACCTGTGCTGAAGCAGGGACTGATTGAGCCACCTGTGCTGAAGCAGGGATATCCTGAAAACCTGACCTGTTGGGGGGTCTTGAGCACTGGAGTTGAGAACCACTGCCTTAATGGAATTGGGGAGTCTAGTGGATCTCAATCCTGGTGCTCCCAGCTCTGGTTGCCTGAATGATGATAATAATATTTGTACAATGAGTCCCTTGCTGCTCTGTTGAGATTAGTCTCATGTTGGTGCTTGCAGCTCAGGATAAAGATAAAGTCACCAGTCGCCACATGTGACTGTCTCTAAACCAAGCAAATTGCGCGGCCCGACCCTTTTAGTGACGTCACTGGCCTTGTCGCCAGCGGCGTCACAAAAAATCAAATTACAGCTTTCGCCAGTGGCGACAGCGACGGGTGACATCATTGGTCGCGTTTCCAGCACTATAAACGCGGCCTAAAGGCTCCTTTCTCATCAGATCCGCCTCTTCCACAGCTTTAGTTATTGGCTGATACTATGTCCATTATAAGTCACATGTCTACGGCACACAGGAGAGGAACCTGTGACAGGGGGCAGCGTGTATGTGTTGCTTGCTTCACAGAGGAAGTTACACAAATGCATAATCCGTTCTATTTGAGGATTGGGAAATCCAGAGTTGAATTCTAAGACGTAATTTGTGAACGTAATACACCGTTATAAATACATCATAAGAATGAGACCGAAGGTGTTCAATGACTGAATGGACTCGCTTAATTTTAACTCCAAAATACAGTATGCTGTAAAATAACAGTATACCTTTAAAAGATAGTACTTTAATTGCTGGGTTTGTTAGTACTTTTGGAACACATAGCATTCCTTATGCGTGGCATGTCTTAGCAATCCTCCCTCTGCCATGTGATAACTAAGGTGCGATTAATGAAGAACTTGATAAGGCATAGCTGAATAACATAGTGTATACAGGCATACCCCGCTTTAAGGACACACACGAGTAAGGACATATCACCCAATAGGCAAACGGCAGCTCGCGCATGCGCCTGTCACCACGTCCTGAACAGCAATATCGGCTCCCTACCTGTACCGAAGCTGTGCGCAAGCGGGGAGTCTATAGAGCCTGTTACAAATGCGTTATTTATATCAGTATGACGATTGCAGTACAGTACATGTATCGATAAGTGGGAAAAAGGTAGGGTTTCACTTTAAGTACATTTTCGCTTTACATACATGCTCCGGTCCCATTGCGTATGCTAATGCGTGGTATGCCTGTATATGTATATCTTTGTATAGCGCCATCCATATACATAGCGCAGGGCTGGGCAACTCAAGTCCTCAAGGGCCACCAACAGGTCCGTTTTTAAGGATATCCCTGCATCAGCACAGGAGGCTCAATCAGTGACTCAAGTGAAGATTGAGTCTCTGATTGAGCCACCTATGCTGTTGCAGGGATATCCTGAAAACGTGACCTGTTTGTGGCCCTTGAGGACTGGAGTTGCCCGCCCCTGCTTTAAAATGTGAGGTTCGAGGCCAGTTCGTTAAGTGCAAGAAGTGATGTCATTATGTCAGTGTTCAGCTGTGGAGTAATTTCACTGTGAGTTGAACGGAAATCCGTAAAATAAAGTGCTTTTGGAGTGTTGTTTTTGCTAAAGAAAGATATAGGCTGGCTTCCCAGGACAATTGCACACAATGGCTGTAGCCTTCCTCATTACTACTCTGCAGATATGCTGAGCGGTGGTATCTCAAGAATAGGAAATTCCATACAAATTCCATCCTCCACTGAACAGCAGGACTAATGTAATTAGGAATAACCAGCACTCCTAAGAAAACAGAAGTTAATTGGGAATGGGTGGATAATATGCTGTTATTTCCATTATTCATTGTTTCTGTAGTATGAAACTGACATATTTGCCTAAAGTTGAATTATACTATATGTATCCTGGCCTATAGCACTTCTGCTATGTACCAAGCCAAAATAACTGATAACAAGAATCTTTTATGGAGTGAGTCCATTCATGTTTTTTCACTATTGGTGCTTGGGATGAGTAGAGTACCAGAGACAAATATAAATTAGATTTGCCAATTCTGAGCTTAAAGTCTGTTAGAGAAACGTGGGTACCTCGTTAGACAGTGGTTTCTGATTAATTCGATTATAAGCTCTTTGGGAGAGGGACTCCTTTTCCTAAATTTTACTTTTATGTCTGAAGCACTTCTTCTCATTATGTGTTATTTGTATTATTTGTTATTGATAGGATTGTCACGTGTATTACTGCTGTAATGCGCTATGTACATTAATGGCGCTATATAAATAAAGATATACATACAAACAATAAACCGTTCTGCATTAAAAAGACAATCCAAGACTGCAATTTTTTTTATCAATTTTTCTAATATATAGGGTTGAAGCAGGGGGTCACCGGAGCTGATCCATTAATTTCAAATCCGGGTACCCCAGGCTTCTGCAGGTACTTACCTGTGAATTAGGTGCCGGTAGCTGCTCTCCTCGGTTACCAGGGTTCACAATATGTCTGCTGTTGATATTTCCCGGCCTGCAGGCCAATAGGAAGCCGTGACGTTATCGGTGTGGCTTCCTATTGGCCCATGTGACGCGGGAGCTCTACAATTTAAAGCCCTGCTTGCTGAGCCAGAGAAGCTACCGGCACCTACTTCGAAGTATCTCCAGAAGTAGGGGGTCCCTGGAGCTGAAATGAACAGGGGTTTAGCTCAGGAAACCTCCAGCATCAATTTTTTTTTAAAATAAAATTAAAACAAAAATTTGCTGTCTTTGATTGCTCCTTGTAAGTAGTTTGTTAAAGGCCCCTTTAACCCCTTTAAGATGATGTGGCGACTTTCTGTTTGTGATTCCGTGGCCAGAATTGTAATTTGTTTTGTGTCAAATTCTGGACAAAACAGTACAAATATCTTGTGGAACCACAGATCAGGTAAGATAAAAATAATAATTTTGTGGGGGTCGGTGGTGGAGCACGGCCGGCCTTAGTCTTTTCGGGGCCCAAGGCGGCACGCGGGCAGCGGGCCCCCCTGTAGAAGTATATAAGTGTACTTATCTGCCGGCCCGGGAAATTCCTTGAAGTGCAGCCCTCCTTCTGCAGTGTAGCGGCATCATGGCGGCATGTGACGTTGCATCGCTATGGCAACGAGGCGGCATGTTGTCATGGCAACGCGTTAGCTTGCGACATTGCAGCGTCATTTGACGATGGAGCGCCATGACAACGTAACGATGCAGAAGGAGGGCCGCTCCGGAGAAGGTAAGACCCCCGTCTCAACACACACACACTCTTCTCTCTTACCTTGGGGTGAGAAGCAGTCCTGCCCCGGTCCAGGGGTTCTCCCTCCTACGGTCGGGTAGAAGTTAGATTCCAGCGCCGACAGGAGGGAGATCGGCACCCCACGACGGCAAGGGGCCCAAGGCAACCACCATGCTCGCCTTGCCTTAAGGCCGACCCTGGGTGGATTGCCGCTGTAACCGGAGACACCTTTCTTCCAAACTGTTTATTTTTACACAATTTCAAGGGGTATACTGTACAGAATAAAGAAAGGGAGGACATTACAGAAATACATAAAAGGGGAATTACTACATACATGTTGGGGGGTTGCCAACATAGCGTCCCTCTTGCTATCAGTTGTTATCCCCAAATTATATATAAGGGAAGGAGTGGGGGTACGGACCTCCAAATCTCACTTAGCAGGGAAACCAGGCCGGTATCTTTATACTTTTGTTTTTAGGAGATGGTTACATTTCCCCTATGAGGAGGTTGGGGTACTGGCATAACCTTAAACAGGAACGAGGCACAGGGAACCATCACTCTCCGCTAGAGCATTGTCTCGGGTCCAAGTTCGGATCACCGATGTATTCCACCCAGAGGTCCCATACCCTCGAGAAGTTGGGTCGTCGCTTAGAAAAAGGATGTTATCCCTTCCAGCATCACACCTTTTCTTTTTTTAACCCGTGGGAGTGAGGGAGTAGTGGGTATAACCATTTTAAAACTGAAGAAGGATTTGAGAAGCTAAAAAAAAATTCTTACCTATAATTAATGCGCGTGAAATATTCCCATCAAACATAGGTGAAGCTATAAATAACTCCCCATAAATATCTTTATTGCAAAGAAAACTACGGGTGTAGGAATCATTGGTGTAAGAATCTTTGATTTTTTTAACACCTTTGATGCCAGAAGAGGCAGTGTGAAGGTTTCACCTCTCTGTCGAGTCACAAATTTCTATACAACATTCTGCTATCTACTTATGAAGGGAACATTGTTCCCTTTTGGGGTTTGTAGACCTTGATATTGCTGTATTGCTAAGATTCATTTTGCTGTCTTTCCTTGCACTTTCTTCCTCCCTGGAACTGATCACCGGTATATACCTTTTTCATGGTCCGGAGATATAATAATTAGGGAGATCATGGGTTGGCTGACACAGTAGCAGTGATTTTTATTCGGTGTATATATGTATGGGGGTCGATTTTGCCAATGGGAGATTTATTGATACTTTTTGATGCAATTAATATAATTAAAAGATAATTCATGAGTGCACTATCAATGAGGTTTCTTTTTTTTTCTCTATATTCTATTGTCAGTATCAGTTTTCCTCTTAGTGCACCGCCTGATAGCCGGATTTGAATACCATATGTCAAAAAACCATTCTTGAGCGTGCACACAAACCACTTAGCTCTGGAAACAAAACATTTTTATAATGTCTTCCATCAAATTTATCTCCCTTAATGTAAAAGGGCTTAACTCAGTTAAAAAAAGAAAACTGGCACTCCAAGAACTTAAAAAAACCAAAGGAGATATCATTTTTATTCAAGAAACTCACTTTAACTCCTCCGAACCCCCAAACACGTTTAAGAATAGCTTTCACCAGGCTTTTTTCGCATCCTCCCCAAACAAGAAAAGAGGAGTGGCTATCCTGATCAAAAATAATGTCCCCTTCGCTCTAACAAAAATAAAACGAGACCCAGATGGAAGATTCCCGGTCTTACAGGGTACCCTCTAGGGATTCCCTATCTCCTTCGTCAACATATACGCCCCCAATGAGAATCAAGTCTCATTTCTCCAAAAATTACTAGATTCACTAGACCAGGCTTCGTTAGCCTCACTAGTTTTGGCCGGTGACTTCAATATGGTCCTCTCTCCTGACCAAGACAAATCCTCCATACTGTCAACCCCCCATACCGCCCAAACTCAAAAAAAAGGCCAAAAAGTTTCGAGAAATTCTACAAAATGTCTCCTTTGTGAATATATGGAGGAGCCAGCACATGGGTCAGATGGACTACACATTCTTTTCAGCTCCTCATCAGTCTTACTCGCGGATCGACTATTTTCTAGGCACCAACAATGTTCTCCAGGCATCTTCCCAGTCCGATATAGGCCCAATTACATGGTCTGACCACGCCCCTGCCGAATTAACCCTCTCTCTGCCCTTCGTAAAAAGTAGCACATATAAATGGAAGCTAAATGATTCGCTCCTCAATGACCCGAAAATAGTTCAGACAATTAGACAAAAATTAACCTCATTCTTCGAAATAGAGGATCAGTTTCAACATCAGCAATGCTCTGGGAGGCACATAAAGCCTCAATAAGAGGAGATCTCATCTCAGTGGCCTCTTATAAGAAAAAATTAAAACTCAAAATACAAAAAAAGCTAACAGATAAGATCCTAAATCAGGAGCAACAACATAAACTTTCCCCCTCCAAAAGATTATACAAAACACTAGACAAAACAAGATCACAACTGAAACAAACACAGCTTGAAGAGGTAGAGAGGGCGTTGAAATGGACCAATCAAAGGTTTTACGACAGGGGCAACAAAGCGGATAGACTTCTGGCCGCAAAATTGAGAGGCATAAATGCTAAATCCCAAATCACTAAGATACGCACCAAAAATGGCCAGATCTCCTTCGTGGAAAAAGAAATCGCCCAAGAATTCGCCAAATTTTATGAAGACCTATATAACCTTCACCCCAGATCAGCAGCAAGATAGCGCCAAAATAGCTTCACAATACCTAGCGAAGTGCAACCTGCCCTCTCTAACGGGGGAGGAGATAGAAAAACTAAACCAAAAAATCTCACAAGAAGAACTTATCCAAGCCATAAGCGCCCTTAAATTAGCCAAGACCCCTGGGCCAGATGGCTTCTCCAACGTTTACTACAAGACGTTTGTGTCGACTCTCTCCCCCTACCTCCTAGACACGCTCAACTCCTTTCTGGAGGGTGATCCGATCCCAGGCACAATCCCGGCCGCCAACCTAGTCATAATCCACAAAGAAGGAAGGGACCCGCTACAATGTGGTAGCTACAGACCGATCTTCCTACTTAACACAGACCTTAAACTCTTCAGCAAGATCTTAGCAAACAGACTAAACCTGATTCTCCCCAGACTTATTTATATTGACCAAGTGGGCTTTGTGTCAGGAAGACAGGCCTCTGACAACACCCACAAAATTGTTGACATTATTGACCATGTGCATCTCAATAAACTCCAAGCCATGATATTAAGCCTTGATGCCGAGAAGGCATTTGACCGAATCAAATGGTCCTTTCTTGACCAAACCATGCTTAAATTCGGATTCACAGGCCCTTTTTTTAGAGGAGTTCGAGCTCTCTATCAAAACCCCACAGCATACCTTAAACTACCAGGCGGTCAACTAAACCCAATTCCAATCAAAAATGGAACTAAATAAGGCTGCCCCCTATCCCCACTATTATTCTCAATCACAATCGAGCCACTAGCGGCCCAAATCAGAGCCGAACCAAGTATAAAAGGTATCCCGATCGCAGACACGGAATATAAAATCTCCCTCTTTGCGGACGACGTAATCTTGACCCTCACTGACCCACATATATCCCTCCCTAACCTTCAAAAATTACTAGACCAATTTAGCCAGGTCTCTGACTACAAGGTCAATATGGACAAATCCGAAGCGCTTAACCTTTCCCTACCAGAACCTGTCTGGAGACTACTGCAGTCTAACTATAAATACAGATGGAACTCGTCCCACACAAAATATTTAGGAGTAAAAATAACAAACACTTACAAATCACTTTACCAAACGAACTATCCCCCCTATTTGATCAAATTAAAAAAGTTTTGGACTCCTGGAACAACCACCAAATGTCCTGGTTTGGTAGAATTGTTTCTTGTAAAATGAATATCCTTCCCCGTCTACTATACTTTTTCCAAACCCTCCCAGTAACAATACCATTGTCAGAACTGAAAAATATACATTCCCACTTATTCCGATTTATTTGGAAACGGCACAAACCCAGGGTCCCGAGGTCGGTTTTGCTATCCACAAACACGAGGGGGGGCTTAGGCGCACCTGACGGGATCAGATACTATCAAGCAGATACTATCAAGCAGCTCAACTACGCCAGGCGATTGTCTGGAATAATCCCACGACTTCTAATTGCTGGCTGGCGATAGAATCTTATCACGCATCCCCCCCCCCCCAGTTATCCTATGGTCCCAAGCGAACAAAGAAAAACGAACCCAGAAATTCGAACTTGGAGCAATGAGATGCACATGGTCCATCTGGCTTAAAAACAAAGGGAAGTATGGCCTATCAGCATCCCCCTTTCAACTCACCCCTCTCTTCGAAAACCCAGAATTCCCGCCTCGGTGCTCTTGTAATCAATTCGGTCAATTTCAGGACCTAAATATTAGAATGGTTGCAGATCTGCTGAAGAAAGAGGAAATTCTGTCCTTCCAAGAGCTCCAAGATAAGTATCACTCTCACGACCTTCACCTGTTTAAATTTTTACAAATCAGACATTTTATTCGAGCTCTCTCCCAAAATGCTAAATTTCCCACCCTGACCAAATTTGAATCCCTCTGCCTCAAAGGCGAATACCAAAAAGGACTTATATCCGAGATATACAGGGGGATAGAGTCGACATTAACCCCCCCCCCCCCCCCGTCCCATTCCTATATGCAAAAGTGGACGGCTGATCTTAACCTTCAGATGGACATGGAGGACTGGGAGGATGTCTGGAAATCAGCTACCAAAACGTCGATTTGTACCATAACAAAAGAAAACATCTATAAAATCGTATTCCAATGGTACCTGACCCCGAGCAGACTGAGCCAGATCTTCCCCGGCACACCAGACCTGTGCTGGAGGTGATGTGGTCAAAGGGGAGACATGGCCCACATTTGGTGGTCATGTCCGGAAATCCAAAAGTTCTGGACCAGAGTTCAGTAACTTCTCCATGAAACCCTTGGACTGGAAGTCCCCCTAGACCCCCTGACATATGTGCTGGGAAAACCAATAGAAGACCTCCCCTCACCATTATCCAGACTGACCTCCTCTATCTTGACAGCCGCTAGGTGTTCAATCTCAGCGGCTTGGAAACAAATAAAAGCACCCTCCAAAAGAACAGTTGTTAATAGAATAAACACGGTCATGAGCATGGAAAAGCTTACCGCTATGTTAAAACAGAAGATGCCCCAATTTTATAAAACCTGGGAACCATGGCCAGGTGCCGGGACTCCACCGATCCTTCAGATCCTGGCCTTAGCTTGAGCCCCAACTGAAAAACCCGAAACGAAGACGACTGACCCACCATCTCCCATCAGCCCCCCCCACCCTTCTCTCTTTGTCTCTCCCATCTCTCCCCCTTCCCTTGTCTCACCTTTAATCTATCTCTAAAACAAAGAAAACGGTTTATTGGATTGACTTGTACAACCAATAGTCATATGCCTATGACTGCACTGCTAATTATACAAGGCTATTATTTTCTGTATTTCTGTTTCAAGTCCCCAATAAAGGAAAAAGATTGTTTAAAAAAAAACAAAAAAAAAACAGTATGAAATTAGCAGGACCAGAGAGTCCAGGGGCCACAAGACCGGGCCTCCGGTTGAAGACTCCCGGCAGCATCAGTGCCGGCCTTAGGGCAAAGAGGATTCAACGTTCACCTGACCAGAGGGGGGAGCTTGGGGGCCCCCCCAATCTCCAGCTCCCCTCCTCCGGTCAGAAGTTTGATCCTGGCGCTGACAGGAGGAGGGAGAGGAGGGAGCGCAGGGCTCCCGGAGCGGCAGAGAGGTAGGTGTGTGTGTGTGTGTGTTCGCTCTTACCTTCTCCGCAGGGGGCCACCTCCTGCCATGACAACACAATGTCACATGATATGGTGTTGCCACGGCGCCACAGCGCTACTGGTCTAGGTAAGTCCCCCCCCCCATTTTTATAGGGGGGCCTGCTGCCATTGTCCTGCCATGGGCTCCGCACAGCGTAAGGCCGGCCATGTGAATAATATGCGTGTATACAGTTATGTACTGCCTGTGATTTTTTCTTTATGCTATCGCCCTGGCTGTGTCAGTACTAACACCTTGTTCAGACACACATTTTCTTTATAGTGGCGCAGTCTACAACACATTGACGGAAAACATTAAAGAGCTGCCAAATGTCATATTGCTTCATTTCTCAGAGTTGCACATCACTGCTTCATGTGCGCCCAAAAGAACTCTTTAACTCGGCTAACATCTGCTTTAATGGGTGCCTAGTCTGCTCTTACCGGATGTTTATCACTGAACAGGAAAACCTCATTGTCTGAGTTAAAACTGAAGGGAAAAAAGAACTCAAATCTCCTGTTGTAATATTTAAGAAACGTGACTTATTTGTTCCCACTTATTAGTTTGCTGTATTCTTTTTTTCAATTGTGAAAAATAAGTAAGTACAGTACTAAAGCGTGCAGGACCAAGATGAACTACTGGCAGTGACATATCGAATCAGTTGATTGGACTTTAAATAATTATCTGAAAAATGTAGGTTACAGGTGATTCATGGGGGGGAAAATAGTGGCAATGATCGGATGATTGACACTTCCCCCTCCCCCCCCCTTCTGTGAATCTCCTGTAAAACGACATACTTTCAAATAATTATTTAAAGTCCGTTTGTAAATCTGGGAAGCTGAGACAAGCGAGGAGGAGGGATTTCACTTAGATTGTAAGCTCTCCGGGGCAGGGATTTCCTTTCCTATTGTCTGACTTTGTTGCGCTTGTTGTATTATAATTCCCTGTACTGTATTGTCTTTGTAAAGCGCCGAGTACACTGTGGGAACTACTTTCAATTAAGAGATACATACATTTGATTTGTATGATGTCACTGGCAGTGCCGTCTTAACGCATGGGCACGCTGGGCAGTTGCCCGGGGCCCCACGCTAATCTATGCACACACCAGAATTTAACACTAATTTTCCGATCACCCGCCTCAACATTCAAATCTCCCGCTAACTCGGTAGAAGGAGAAAAATTCCGACTTGTAGCGGAGAGTTGGCAGGGCCCAGTGCACTGCTTTGCCTGGGGGCCTATAATGCTGTTAAGACGGCCCTGGTCACTGGGTTTTGAGCCTGATCTAGCACAAGACACATGGCTGGCCCTCTGGCCTTTTCTCCTTGTAGACAAGGACACAATGAGCTAAGGGAAAGGGAAACACACGAACCCTCCATTCAGAATATCTGTTAAAAAGAGAAATGTGGTTGGTTCAAAAAAAAAAAATAAACCCCAACGTGAGTTTCAATATTCTGAAAGCAGCTACCGCCCAAACTTTATTTTATTTAACGGAATTCAAACCACAGGGTTCCTCTGGAGCGGAATCACACATTTTAATTTATTTAGTAGCTCCAGGCCCCCCCCCCCCCCCCCGATCCCTTCCAGTCCACAAGATACAAGGGGGATTAGAGAGTGACAGGCTCTGCAGATCACAGAGAACACGAGCTTACTGGTACTGTGAGAGAGAATATGGTGTTCTTCCTGCCAGGCGATAACATCACACCTTTTTATCTGTGCTTCAACCGAAAAATGGGTTTAAGCCACAATTTTGCTGACCTCTGCTTTTTTCCTTTGTAACTGTACATTTTAGGCTTCCTTTTTTTATTTTTTTTAAATGTATGTAGACACGTATGGATATACAGCGCTGTACTTGTAGAATAATAAATTCATTGTAGGTTGGGACCAACATGAGACTTGTTCATAGGTGGAATTGTTCATTGTGTGCAGAACTTTTGAACCCCTATTTAAGTGCAGAAGGTACCAGTCAGATTTTGAAATCTGTACCAGAAGTTGCCTTATGAAATAGAACCCCTTGTAAATACTACCACACCTTTATTGACTATCTGATGTCTGATTGTCCTGAATCTGTGGGGATTGTCCCAAGGGAGACCGCTTACATGCTGTGGAGCCAATGTGGGCTGTGAGAAATAGTCAGAAATTATAGTCAGAGTAAGGACTGTAGAGAAATGTTTGCTATCTGCTTAACATTACTGACACATCCACTGTGGAAGTAGCTAGCATTGGGCTACTGTTTCATTCACAGCCATGTCCATACTGGATGTCATCAGTAACCATGAGTGTCCCTATCAGATAGAGTAGTAAGGGGTGAGCGATGTATGATGAGCTCAAACCAATGCAGAACAAGGGGAGAACTCAAAAAATCCAGGGCCCTTTTAAAGTATCTGTTACTGAGGTATTTTTATTGTATTTGGGCAAAGGCCAGGTTGCCTCTTGTTTAATAGTGTTTTAAGTTTCAGATTTGGGCTTGTGTCCCTGGTAAGTGTGAACACAGTGTACTTTGGAGTATGTAAACCACATCTTTGGCTAAACCTAAATGTTAAAGAATCTTATTCGCTGATACAATAGGTGCCGTTTCCACACCTGAGGCTGTTTTTCCAGGTGCCTTCACTTTCCATATTGATATTTTTTTTGATCCTCAATCATTAATCATCATTTTGCATTTTACTGTAAAATATACCTGCTAAGGCTGCGCGTATAGGGCCCGCGACCGGCGACGGGACGGGTGACGTCACCCGTCGCCATCAGAGAAAGTTATATTTTGCTTTGCGGCGGCGGCGCAGGCTTCCGGGCATTTGTTCAGGGGCTGTCACATGAGACGACAGCCCTTGAAAAATAAAATATTCCCGGCTTCCAAAGTCCGCAACGCGACTACGCTCTGTCACATTGCTGCCATCGCGCTTACTATAAGCGCACGCGGTGGCAGCAATGTATTTGTTTTTGGGCGGCGTCACCCGTCGCGGGCACTATACGCATGGCCTAAGCCTTGCTAGGTATGATGATTATTGATTGGTACCGTGTTTACCAAACTATAGAGTTTTTTTTCTGTTTAAACAGATATGAAAAAGTAATATTTTATTTTTAGAGAAATATTGTTGTTAGCCTTTTTTTTAACTCTAAAAACTGTAATCTGTGATTTTTTTGTTTGTTTTAAATGCAGCTTTGATCAATGCAGATATGCAATGATTGCAGCTTTGTTTCCTTCGCTAATATGAGCCCCTATACAGCTTCATGTATTGCTTGTTCTATGCAATTTTTGTTAATTAGGCGTTGATCTTATATTTATATTATTGTATCTGCATTCATTATTCCATCTATCTCTCCACTCTTGCATGACTCTCGCCTGATGAAGGCGCTTGTGGAGTATGGGTACAACTGCCAGTGCAGCTCAGCAGGCGGTCCCAGCAGCAACCCCTAATGAGAGTGTCCAAAGCAATAACAGCGGCAGCACAAGTGTAGACGACCGGAACTCCCTGAGTATCCACTCATTCCAGACTGGGGGCATCCACAAGGGCAAATCCATCATCACCAACAAAGTGGCACCAGTGGTTATCACGTGAGTTTCTTTGTGTCTTCATTTTTTTGCACTATCTTGTTGTGAAGGAGGCAATTAAACAGTGGGGTGGTGTTAGCTTTTTTGGGGAGATTCGGAAGCAGGAATACTTTGGACTGTTCTGTACAGACAAGCCCATTGTTTCTCCCAACCCTACAAAAATATAAATGCTCTTTCTTTGTTCTGGTCCAATTTGTTGATTTCTCCCAGATCCTCCCCACCATCCCAGCACTGGTGCCCATAACTGGCTCCAAACATTGTGTCTTCTTACCAAAGAATGCTGCTTTCTTTTCAGATATAATTGCAAAGAAGAGTTTCAGATTCACGATGATTTGCTCAAGGCCAATTACTCTGTTGGAAAGATTTCTGAGACAATGCCTGAACACTACCTGGTACAGGTAAGCTCCGGATGGTGGCTGGTCAGCTTTATATTGTGTCCTTTCTTACATTAGAGTCTAACCACAGAATTGGGGGTGGGATTCTATTGTGGTGTTGTGCTTTTTGGATTCTGACAACTATAAGCAATTTGAAGTCATTCTACAATGTGAGCTTGTAAATTTGGTACCCTGGGACTGGGCATTTGTTTCGCTTCCTCCCGCTCCTCTGTGTGATGTCATTCTGTGCGGAGTGACGCATAACCACCCCATCCACAGGTTCCCTACCGTTCTTATGATTCGTCCTCTGACAGGGACTGGTACGTGCATGATTAC